>OU696696.1:149943553-150110509 GCA_916050605.2 Platycheirus albimanus
GTTTTTTTTATTTCGTTTTAGCCCGGCTCAAACTGGTACCTTTCGAGTAACGGTTTTTTTCAATTTGAAATTTCTCGAAAACGGCTCTAACAATTTTGATTAAACTCAAAATTTAGCTTACTTTAAGCATTTCTAACAAAACTGCGTTTTTCGTTTTTGGCTCAAATAGTCCTAACGAAAATCAGGTTTTAACGGCTTTTTTTCAAATAGCCATAAGTTCACAACGGCTTGATTGAATCGACTCAAATTTCGTTTGACATAGTTTTTTATAGTTTTCTTTAGGATGGCTTTGTAAATTTTTCACTGAAGCCTTTCTAAACGGTGGCTTCCAAACAACGAGCCGATAAGTTTTAGCCAATATTTTTTGGTTTTTCCTAATTTGCTAGAAAACGGCTCTAACGATTTTGATTAAACTTTGTGTGTTATATTCTTTTAATGTTTTTAAGAGAACTGCGTTTTCAGTTTTGGGCTAAAAATGCAAATAACGGAGATCTGCTCTTAACGGCTTTTTTCAAATGGCCATAAGTTTTCAACGGTTGCATCGAATTCACTCAAACTTTGTTTGGTATAGTTTCTTTTAGCTTCCTTTCAGATGGCATTGATTTTTTTTCATTTTCTTTTTTTTAATGGTGGCTCCTATACAAAGAGCCATTAGATTTTGGCCAATTTTTTCGTTTTTTCTAATTTACTCAAAAAAGGCTCGCCCGATTTGTATGAAACTATGTATGTTACATATATAGAGTACTTCAAAGAACACTGCATTTTTAGTTTTTGGCTACACATGATAATAGCGGAAATTGGTAATATCAGTTTTATTAATTTGACCATTAGCGGAAATTTATATCATTTATATCACCCAAAAGACGACATTTAAATTTGATATACTAAAGGTTACTAAACGTTAGCTCCCGTTTATCGAGTTTTTCAGTTTTAGCCAAACTTTTTTAATTTTTACCAAATTTTTCAAAAATGAGCTGTTCTTATTGATCGAAAAGTTTGTTTTCGTCGCACTATTACACCCACAGAGAGCAAGTACGTGCGACCCAGTCGTGCATTTTATTTTTACTTGTTATATTTATCTTTGATAAAACTTTATTATCAAAATAAGTCCGCCCGCCCTTATCGAATAAACCTTTACGTTAATCAACTCCAAAGTTATTGTCTACGAACTATGAGAAAACACACTTTATTTTACAATTATTCACTTTTAGTCCTACAATTTTAATTTTAATCCTTACTAATTAACTTTGCTTTCTCCTTAGAAATTAATAATCTTAACTTGGACTTCGAACCCAATTTTATTGGAACTATAAATAATGTTACATACCCTGCTGGAAAAGAAGCTGTCCTTGCATGTAACGTGCGAAATCTTGGAAATAATAAGGTACAAATACAGTGGTTGTAATTGAAATGGTCGTGTCTTTTTTCTTGAGCTCGCTTTATTTTATTCAATTTTGTATTAAAATTTAAAATTGCAATTAATAATAATCTTGTATAATAACATAACATTTTTTGTGTAGGAATACCTCAAATCAAAAGTTAACAGATTGGTGTGTCATTAATATGTCATTCTTAGTGTTTTATATAATATATTATAATTTTCGCATGCTTTAGTAAGCACGTCATTTGATTATTTTCTATTTCGCAATGTAAAATGTGAGTGTTATTAACTTTATACCTACTTATCTCTTCTTTCGATTATTTTATCCATAGGAAGATGGTAAGAGACTTCATTTGAAATAGCAGTGTCAGATTCGATGTAGAAATAGCTTATGCCGCATTTGAAATCATACCTTATTTCCATGAAAAAATGGAAAAAGTGCCCGACGGTTTTTATTTCTGACAAACGTGGAAAGAAAGCCACATTTACGATTTTAAGCAAATTGGTCTTTATAAAGGGGTTTGGTTCAAAATCCCAAAAACCAAAATCCCGCAAGTTCAAAATCCCGAAAAATCAAAATCCCGAGTAGCAATTAATACTGAAAAATCGGGTTAGTGATGCTTGGTTTATTAGCATGTTTTTTTATAATGCACACGCACTCAAGGGGTTTGTTAAAACATAATAAAAACACTTTTACTATGTATGTATATGCATACAATATCGTGGCCGCGAAATGGGCATACAAATATCTTTTAAACGTAACTACTAGATCTGTTCTTCTTATATCAGGGGCAACGCGTCCACAAGATAACACCGTTGATGAAAAATTTGCGTTCTGACGTAAGACATGTAAATCGAGGGATTACAATTTGATTGGTCTCTGCGTTTGAATTATGTTGAACAAAGTAGTAAGGTGGCACCGTACGTACTTTTAGAATAGGATGAAATATGGTTATACCGTCCTAGTTCAAAGAAGCATTGTTAAAAACAACATTGAGCCTTCTTAAACTCACTGTGTCGGAGTTGCAAACTTCACACACATAGGTAAGGATAGGCACAACAAGCGTTTTAACAAGCATTTTTATAATACAGGGTCAAATAAAGTGTTACTGATTTTATGTTGGCATCACTGGCGCCGCGGAATATTGGAACGAAGTTCCTTATCGCGCGTTGTGAAAGGGGGCTAGACGGAAAAAAGTCTTACGAAAAGTTGTCACGACACTTTTTGCTATAGTAAGCTATTGTAAGCTGTGCGGCGTGCGCATGTTTCTCTGTCTGTCTCTCTCTCTCTCTTATAGAAAGCAAGCCAGATATTTTCATTTCTATTTCGCATTGAACAGTGTGGTGTTGCGACGATTATATTTGTTGAGTGTATACAGGTTTTTTGTACATGTCTCTCTCTCTCTCTTATAGAAAGCAAGCCATATATTTTCATTTCTATTTCGCATTGAACAGTGTGGTGTCGCGACGATTATTTTTGTTGAGTGTATACAGGGGTGGAATCGGCTAAGGTGATTTGTGATATGTGATAGTCACAATATACAAATTTCGTCTGGCTAAGGTGATTGTCACATGTGACAATCACATTTTTGTGACCTTTTCTTGTGACAGCTATTTAGGTGTCACTTGCATACAAAAATAATAATAAATAAAAAATAAACCTCTGACGCTGACTTATAAAACAAAATTATTTGCTTTTGCTGTCAAAGATTTGTCAAAGATCTATACTAATGTTGTTTTCGATTGGGAGAAATTAGTTTCTCCTCATGATTAAAGTAAAAATAAAAACAATAAAAAAAAACGAACTTGCTCTAATGTGTTAAAATATTCTTGGGGCTTGTGATTTTCGGAAAAAAATTGAAAAAATCATATGAAATTTTATTAATCACTTAAAAATCAATAGTTAAAACTTTTTTGGAGAAAATGAAGTAAGCCATCAGGTTTCTTTTACGTTTTTGAATTTTTACAAAAAAAATTTTCAAAATCGTTCGACCAGTTTTTTCAAAAAACGGTTTTTTTTTTTGAAAAACTTTTCGAAAATATATTCCAAATTTTTTTTGAGTATGCCAACTTCTAGCACTTTGTAGTTTTTATCGGAAAAATAAAATTAAAAAATAATGGATTAAACCGTTTTTGGAAAAAACAAAAAATAAAAAAAAATTTGGATTGGATTGGCAACCCTGGTGTGTTTGCTTCAAAGTCAAAGTTACGGTCGCTCTTAATTTTTTTAAAAATTTTACCTAATTAAGTGTTTTATTACCTTTCTTCTAATAGTGTCACTGTTTCATTGACACCTGTGCTTATAATTTTATAACAATTTGCGGTGAGTTTGCTTGAATTCACTCCAAAACAGGACCCCCAAAATTTTTGCACAAACGAATATATATACCTACCTAAGACACATTCACTATGTTTGTTACCAACAAAACGAATAGAACGCCACCGAAAAACAACAACAATTCAGTCCAACAACCACAGAAAAGACCCCATAATGAAGTTGCCCCTGAGTCACCCCCAAAAGTAAACGGAACAAGTACGAATACTGCAGTTGTGACAATGGATGTGCAAGATTTAAAGAATTTAATCGAACAATCTATGTCAAAGTTGCTAGACTGTAAACTAAAGGATCTACCAACAAAATCAGATTTAGAGGGAATTCATGCTGAAATTCATAATCTGCAAAAAAGCAACTCCGACTTGCAAATACAGATTAAAAACTTTGAATCTCGCTGCAGTTCATTGGAAAGACAGGTAGAGTTTTTGGAGATGAAAGCAAATGATAGGAATGTTGTCGTTCACATTCCTGTACAAGCAAATGAAGATGCCAAGGAGAAAGCTAAAGAGTGCTGCATGGAACTGTTACAGTCAACCGACGTCAACGTTATTTCTACAGTACGAGTCTTGAAATCCAAAAAAAGCAAGACAGCAAACGTTATTGTGAAATTGAAAAAAAGTGATGATGTGGGGCGGCTACTTAGATCTTCGGGTTCACTTCGAAATACTGGGATTTTCGTTCATCGAGATTTGCCAGCAGCTGCGCGCGCACGAAGGAGGAAACTTGTAGTTTTGAAAGCGGACATTTATTCGAAAAACAAAAACATTAAATCGCAAATCCGTGGGCAAACATTGTGGGTTGAAGGCAAATCTTTTTATTATGATTGTGATGACAAATTGATGTGTGACGGCGTTTGTGGACTGTCATTATTACGTCAGTTGGTGGATGACAGCTCAACAGGATCCGTTCCAGGGCGAAGCAATAATTTTGATGCTAACAACAATACTTCTCCCAGTGGTTCTCAAACTGTAATTAGGCCTCAATCTACTTTTTAATTGTAATGCCGTCTGCCAAACTAACGTTGTTAAAAAAACACAGTTAAATAATAATAATGTCAAACATTTTAATGTAGAATATAAAATTGTATCGTACAATGTATCTGGTCTTAGTAATAAGAATTTATTTAGTGATTTTTTCAATTTTGTTAACCAGTTCGAATTAATTTTTTTGTATGAAACCTTTTTAACTGAAACAAACGCTGATATTTATGAAAACAAATTTAAAAATTATGAACTTAAATTTATACCTGCTGTAAGGAGGCATGCGAGAGGAAGAGCGAGTGGAGGATGCATTTTTGGGTTTAAAAAAGATCTTGATAATACCAGTTGTAAGTTCAAACTTTATGGTGATATTATCTGCGTCGAATTGAAAATTAAAGGAGAAAAGTTTGTTATTTTACCATCTTATATAAACTGTAACCACTGGGATGCGGACTTCGACAAAATTAAGGAGTTTCTCATGAGCGGATCTTACTCAAATATATTAGTTGTTGGTGACCTGAATGCTAGAGTGGGAACTGAACGAGGTTTGGAAAATGAACGTGAAGGACATAATCGGCAAACTAAGGATTCCACAAAGAACACAAGGGGAAAAGAGCTATTGGATCTGTGTAACTCAATCGGACTTCGAATTCTAAATGGTACTAGTGAAGGTGATAAATTGGGAGAGTTTACATTTGTTGGCAAACAAGGTAGTTCTGTCATCGATTACTGCCTTATAGGAGGCAATTGGAGTTCCTTAATCATGGATTTCAAAGTTCAACATCTACCTTATTCAGATCACATGCCAGTTGTTGTTTTCTTTACGTATGGAGAAAAAGTAAATGAGGAAAATGTGAACCTGAAACTTATGCCTAAATTGCAATGGAAAGATTCCAAGGTTTCTGTGTATCAAAGCCAATTAGATATATGTCTGATGAGGCACCAAAGTGACAGTTTAAAAAATATTGATGATTGCATTAAGGAAGCGTACCCGGGACCAAAGAATTTCAGACGAAGTGAGCAGTTTAGAGAACCATGGTTTGATAGAGAGTGCATGACGGCAAGGAATTTTTCTTATGATTCGTTAAATCAGTTTAGACGTTATAATGATGACTCAACCAAGCGCACTTATATGGAGCATAATCGAAGGTTTAAAGCAATCTGCAAGGACAAAAAGAGAACATTTTATGAGAGGGAAGCCAATAGCCTAGCTAATTGTAGGAATTCATCAGAGTTTTGGAAATCAATACAAAGGCTTAATGGCAAAAGATATGTAATAAACTGCAACTTGAATTGTGAAATATTAATGCCACATTTCAGTCAGCTATTGAACCACACTCTTTTGAGCTTTCATATGTTTCAATATGCGGAACGGGGCTATTATGTAGAACTTCTGGATCAGCCGATATCTAAGGAAGAGGTAGCTGCGTCGTTAAGAAAATTGAAGGACGGAAAGGCGGCCGGAGTAAATAGAATACCACTGGAATTTTATCGATATGGCACAGATGACCTCCACACAAAACTTACAGAAGCATTTAATATCGTTCTGGAACGTGGAATCATTCCTAAAGAATTCAAAGAAGCGCTAATTTTTCCTATACATAAAAAAGGCAACACATTGGATCCAGTAAATTATAGAGGTATTTCTTTTTTGAATGCATCCTATAAGATATTTACAGCAGTACTGCAGAATCGACTTGGATCGTGGATAGACGCCAATAACCTTTTAAGTGAATTTCAAGCTGGTTTCAGACCAGGGTACTCAACCATAGACCACATTTTTGTGCTCAGAAGTATTGCAAATTCCTTCTTGTCTCGAAATAAGAAATTATATACATTTTTCGTCGACTTTAAGGCAGCATTCGATACGATTGACCGTAATTCGCTGATATACAAGTTGTATGGATTGGGGTTGTCTCATAAATTTGGACGCGTCTTGCAGAACCTGTACCGGGAAACTTCAGCAGCTGTATGGGATGGCGAAAATATTTCGGAATGGTTCCAAACGAAAACAGGATTACGTCAGGGTTGTACACTCAGCCCAAGTTTATTTGCACTCTTCATCGAAGACATAACTGATTTTCTGCCAGGTGGTATCGAATACGCTGGAACCTACATTAAAGCTCTCCTTTTTGCGGATGATATTGTTCTTTTTGCTTATTCCCCCGAAACTCTGCAACTAATGATGAACAAGCTTCACGAATACTGCACGATATGGAATCTAGTCGTCAACTTAGAAAAGTCGAAGGTTATGATTTTCAAAAACGGAGGCGGAAGAACAGGCTCAAGAGAACAATGGACTTATAATAGTGAAAGGGTTGAAGTTGTGAATGAATACAAATATTTAGGGGTTTACTTCACTAAGAATCTTGGTATGGAACGACATCTGACGGACAAACTTCAGAAAGCTAAGACTGCGATTAATGTTGCTTGGAGAGAAATATTCAAAAACGGTCATATAGCGCATAGCAGCAAATACAGAGTTTTTGAATCAGTGGCGGAGTCTACTTTACTGTATGCAGCTCAAGTTTGGGGAGGCAAAAAATATGAAACTGCGGAGAAACTCCTTCGTTTCTATATAAAGCGAATATTCCGACTTCCTTCAAACACCCCCAACTATATGATTATGCTCGAAACCGGAATCTCCCCACTGTTTATAAAGACTCTCAAGCTTCAAGTTGATTACATCATTAAAGTTCTGAATATGCCTAGTTATCGCCTTCCAAAGAAAGCAGCTCTTCAAGCAATTCGCAGCAGATCTGGATGGTTCATGGATTGGATTGGTTTGGCAGAGGATTCTGGAATAGTACTAAGCTTGGACGATTACAGCTCGTGGAAGCCTTTATTATATCAGATGATTGCCAACACTGATGAACGTTTGAGGAGAGAATACACCAAGGAAGCAGAAGAATCAATGTACAGGATGATATAAGCTAAATTACAACTTAAACCAAAACAACTATTTTAGAGATGACTTCACGACGGAACAAATATCAAATATGTTTAGACTGCGAGGTGAACTTTTAGGACTCAACTTCATACCCCACCGTGATGATCTTCCCTTACTTTGCGAAATGTGTAATATGGCGGAAAGAGAAGATATTTTTCATTTTGTTGGAAGGTGTCCCGTTCTCAGAGAAACAAGAAGACATATATTAGGAAGTGATTTTTTATCAGAAGAATTAATACTAAGGTTTCTCAATGAAGTGGATGTTCCTAAAATGTTTCAATTTTGTAAAACAGCACTATCTTATAGAAGCAGAATTTTAAACGAAAATTTTTGAAAAACCGTATCTTTAAAAACTTTTAATCTTTTATATTCTTGAGTTGCTAATCAGGCAGACGGCAAAGCCATGCTTAAATTATTGTAACTATTTAAGGAACAATAAAAATCTAAAAAAAAATCTAAAAAAAATCTAAAAAAAAATTTTAAAACTTTTTTAAAAAACTCAAAAAAACTTTTTTTTGAAAAACTTAAGAATTTGTATTATTTCGTTTATAATAGGGCTTTTACATTAAAAATTTCATCGAAATCCGTTTAGTGGCTTTCGAGAAAATCGGATTTCAAAAAACCGGTCCTATGGGAGGTACCGTTATAAGACTTTTCCTGAAAAATCTATTCCAACCAAAACATTAAGTTTACACAGAAAATATTATTCAGAAAGTTTTATCAAAATCGTAGGAGCCGTTTTCGAGAAAAATTCAATCATCACTAAAAATCGTATGGCAGGTACCGTTAGTTTTAAAGCTAGAATGCTGATTCCAAAAACCCCTCTGTAGGACGTCATAATAATACTATCTACCAAGTTTGAAGCAAATCGGTCCAGCCGCTTAGGCTGTAGGTGCCGATAAGACGGACAGACAGACAGACAGACAGACAGACAGAATTGTCGGACCCACTTTTTTCGACTTCTCTATCATCGTAATGATATGTTTGATTGTCAAAAAAAAATTTTTTTTTTTACGAATGCATAACTTGCCTTATAGTACCTATAATCGCAAGTAAAAAAAAAAACAGAAATGAACATTTTTTTAATTGAGATATTTTTCTGAAACGCGTATATGTTGTGAGCAATCACGTGAAGTGACAACTAAATTAATCTTTTCTAAATAAATACATAATTGTCACGTCCCTTAATGTAAATAATATATTAAAATTGTTCGAATTGTTTAATTTGAAATACAAAATATATAGAAACTGTGACGTTTCATAAAAAGCAGAAAAAGTAAGACTCGCAAAACACAACTCCGAAGAGAAACGATTTGTCTTCGGAGTTCTCTCCAATTTCCCAACGGAAAATGACATAATGAAAATAAACAAAATTCCGGTGATCACATTATGCAGACGCACAAAATTATTTTATCACATGTAATTGTCAGAAATGTGACAATCACAAATCACAGTAGCCGATTCCACCCCAGGTTTTTTGTACATAATAAATAATAAAAAATAATAATAATAATGAATCCTGACAGTGTTTCTGCACAAGTTCCTTATAAAATTACAATTCCTTCAAGTGAAATTTTATTACAATTCCTTCACTAATTAATCGAAAGGAACTTCGTTCCATTAGGGTGTCCCTTGACACCTCTCAACTTTTTTTTTTTTTTTGAAGTGTATTATATTGTTAATAACTACTGTCAGAAGATTCACCGTTGTACTTCTGGCTTTAAGACTCAGCACCGTCTCATAAAGCTCGTTGAACGCAACAATTTTTTGCAGATCACGTTCCCTAGTTCATTTCTTTGCAAAAGTGGCCTCCCTACTCACCAGATTTGAATCCAATGGACTTCTCTGTATAGTTATTTTGGTGGCTAAGATGTCAACAAAAAAATATGAGAGTGTTGCAACATTGAACTTAGTGCTAGAATTAATAAAAATATAGGAAAGATTTTTTATTGGTACAATGGATTGAGAAATACGTGATATTTGTCTCACGAAAATCCGACGGGTGGCGTCCAGTTGAAGTTGGGGGAATCTTGAAAAATTGCTGCCCAGGCTGGGGCTCGAACCCACAACTCTTAGGTTAGCAACCAAGCACTTCATCCACTGCAAAATTGCCACCCTCATATTGTTGGCGATCTTCGGTTATTCTGAAACGTTTCCATCTGTTATAAACAGCGTTTCTTTGACTAATGGCTTTATGAATTCCATTGTTAAATCATGGATTATTTATGTTAGTTACAGATTTCGTTCGTAAAGGAACGTGAAGATCAAAAGAGTGTTCAATTTAGACTGAAGAAAGTCTACCTGTTCGTCTGGAGACAACAAGAAGTATATGTTTTGCCATTGGATGGATGGCTAGTATGTCAGATTCAAGAGCACTGATATTTATGCTTTTAAAATCGCAATATTGATAGAATTTTTTCGGTCTTTGGAATGCAAAATCAAACGAAGGGAACATTAAATCATGTCGAGAAAAACCTGGTACAAAAAGCTGATCATACAAAAGCACTTTGCTGCAATTGGACACAAAGAAAACGTCAAGAAGTGTACTGCCAAGACCAGAAAAAAATTTAGGGTTTTCAACATAAACCGCACGAAGATTAAAAGTTCTCATGCAATTAATTAAAGCATCTTTAATCATTGAAATCACCACAAATAATAAAATTATGGAAACTCAAAGGGTTTTCTTCTAAAAACGTAACAATGGTAATAAGTTTATGTTTGAATAAGGTCTATAAACTACACCTAGCAAAAGTTTTTCGTTATTATTAAAAATCTCTACACAAAGACACTCAAAAGCACAATTTGGGGGACTACAGTACCTATATAAGTTTAGCCTTTAAGACTGTCTTAAAAATATCGCTATTTCACCACCAATCAACTCCCATTACATAATATGCGATGTCATATTATGACTTATCGATAACGTCTCGGAAATAAGTTTCTGACACGCAAAAAAACCGCATCAACCTCTGACCCCTCAAACATATCACGGAACTCATCAATCTTCTTAAATAGTTATTTTCTTATAAAATTGCCCCTCCCGCCTAAACGGTGGGAAATAAGCCCCGCTATAATACAAAAATTTTCAGAAGGCTAAGTGGAAGACAAAGGGGTGTCAGAAGCTACTAAAGTTGTCAAACAAATCTCAAAACTTACCTGACTCGGGCACTTCTGACGTTTTGTCAATTTATTCGTGCATATATTTAGGGATTAAATTCCTAAAAACAGAAGGCAGACTGGAAGACTTGTATTTTTTTTTTATTTTTTACTTTTACGAAAAAAAAAATATAAATATTTATAATTAACAAAAATATTAAAAAACAACCGCAAGACTTTATGATGATGTTATGAAGAAGCTTTTTTAAAAGCCAACAAATCAGTTTTTAGTATTCTTTCTAACTCACTTTTTTTAGTTAAAAATTTAAAAAAAAATTTATTTTCAAACTATAAATTTTTAAAAAGTAACCGAAAAAAGTCCTTCAAACCATTTTTACTTGCTCAATAGGGAAAGTATTGGTTTCGTGCAGAAAAAAAAATCGAGGTTTTAATCAAACATGACATTACGACGATAGAGAATCCCAAAAAAGTGGTTGTCGCCATACCGTCCGTCGGTCTGTCTGTGCGTCTGTGCAGATGTGCGCTTTTTCACGTCATGCTACAGCCTAAACCGCTTGACAGATTTTCTTCAAACTTGATATATAGTAGTTTGAAGAAAAATGGTTGTCGGGGTTTTTTTTATTTCGTCTTAGCCCGGCTCAAACTGGTACCTTTCAAGTAACGGTTTTTTTCAATTTAAATGTTCTCGAAAACGGCTCTAACAATTTTGATTAAACTCAAAATTTAGCTTACTTTAAGCATTTCTAACAAAACTGCGTTTTTCGTTTTTGGCTCAAATAGTGCTAACGAAAATCAGGTTTGAACGGCTTTTTTCAAATAGCCATAAGTTCACAACGGCTTGATTGAATCGACTCAAATTTCGTTTGACATAGTTCTTATAGTTTTCTATAGGATGGCTTTGTAAATTTTTCACTGAAGCCTTTCTAAACGGTGGCTTCCAAACAACGAGCCGATAAGTTTTAGCCAAAATTTTTTGGTTTTTTCTAATTTGCTCGAAAACGGCTCTAACGATTTTGATTTAACTTTGTGTGTTATATTCTTTTAATGTTTTTAAGAGAACTGCGTTTTCAGTTTCGGGCTAAAAATGCAAATAACGGAGATCTGCTCTTAACGGCTTTTTTTCAAATGGCCATAAGTTGTCAACGGTTGCATCGAATTCACTCAAACTTTGTTTGGGATAGTTTCTTTTAGATGGCATTGATTTTTTTTCATTTTCTTTTTTTAAATGGTGGCTCCTATACCAAGAGCCATTAGATTTTGGCCAATGTTTTCTTTTTTTCTAATTTACTTAAAAAAGGCTCGCCCGATTTGTATGAAACTTTGTATGTTACATATATAGAATACTTCAAAGAAAACTGCATTTTTAGTTTTTGGCTACACATGATAATAGCGGAAATTGGTAATATCAGTTTTACTAATTTGACCAATAGCGGAAATTTATATCATTTATATCACCCAAAAGACGACATCTAAATTTGATATACTAAAGGTTACTAAACGTTAGCTCCCGTATATCGAGTTTTCCAGTTTTAGCCAAATTTTTTTTAGTTTTTACCAAATTTTTCAAAATTGAGCTGTTCTTATTGATCGAAAAGTTTGTTTTCGTCGTACTATTGCACCCACAGAGCAAGTACGTGCGACCCAGTCGTGCATTTTATTTTTTCAAAATTTTAAGCAATTCAGTACTATTTTAGTTTTTGATTTTTAATGCTTTTTTTTTCATTTCATTCATTTTTCATTTTTTATCGCAAAAAGAAAACAGATCTGTTCGGCTTTTTCAGATTGGCTTTCACTGCCATTATTCATCTTTTCCATTTCTTTAGAAACAAGAACAGGGGGCATCGCCAACAAATTAGAATCTTAAAGTTAAGCATAACAAATAGAATTTTTTTTAGAATTTGGTTATATGACAATAAAAAAACTGTGTGGTTTTATGAAACCACGATGAAAGCGAAACTTTTTTCGGATCGTAGGCATTAAACTGAAAATTTTCAAAAAATTATTCGATTTAAGGTATTAAAATCTAGTTTTTAATCTTTAACTGGCTGACCCGGCAGACGTTGTTCTTCCGAGCAGATAGCGCTATGATAGCTAGATATTATGTAAATCTTTCGAACATTAAGCCATAAGTTTGATTATTTTGTCTTAAATATTCAAACCGTCCAATTAGTGTGTCTAAAATATGAGAACATGCATGATTTTATAAATTTTAATTTAATTAATTAAACTCAGAAAAGTACGCATGCACCCGAGTGTACTCTACTGTTATTTCGTTGTTTTTAGGTTGAAAAATGGACAACTGCAGCAAATTTTCTTTTAGTTTATATTTTTCATAAAAAAACCACCATGCATTTACTGGGGAATGTGAGTCATTGAATTTGAATGGTTTTCATATAAGAATTTAAAAAATAAAATGCACGATGAAACATAACACAGTTTCAGAGTAAAGAAGTTCAAACTCTTTGTTTAAGAAGGGTTGGGTCCCTTTGATCGCTTTTTAAAATACCGATTTTAAAATATAGATGCTTAAAATATCGACAAAAAAAAATGTCGACTAAAAAATATCTCGACTTACAAAAATATCGAAAGAAAAAATGTCGACTTTTAAAATATCGATTTTAAAATGTCGACTATGGTTGAGTGAATGACGTTAACAGGTGCGCGCGCACCTGTTAACATCATTCACTGAACCATAGTCGACATTGATACATACAAAATAACTGTTTATCCTTATGTAAGCTTTTGCACAGTGATCTCCGAGAGAAAAAACAGTTAAAAATCATTTTGAGTGAAAAAGAAAATTATTCAAAGTTGGATTTCTTAAGCAACATCGCAATTCAGATTCAGTTAAGGCTAAATTAATTAAATTATTATTTTTTCTGTTTTTCTAAAATTCTTTATTTAATTTATATTTCAGAAAGAAGTGAAGTAATTTTAAAGTTTCTTTTTCAGTAAAAAAAAAATTAATTATGTTTATCAAAAATTAAAAAAAAACATAAGCGAGAGCTACAGTACGTTTGCAACGAACTGTTGGATACCCTATTCCCTACTTTTTTGTATGTGTATGCGTTCGCCTCCTGCAGCCAGCCGATGATCCAGTTTCATAAACAAAATTCTTCTTTACCGGACAGAAAAAGATTCAATAACATTAATTTTGTGTGGTGTGATGTTCAATTAGTGCTGGCACAGTAAAAAAAGGCGTGTGCCACGCCCAAAGTTAAGACTTTTTATTGCCAAGGCAATTAGTATGAGCTCAGTGACATTCAATTTTATCCTTGCAGATCGATTTGAACAAAACAAGGCAAAACTTAAATTTTTAAAAATTATATTTTGAATGGAAAAAGCGATTATGGGTGATTTTAACAATTCTTGAACCACACTCTGCTACGTTACCAAGGAACTTAAATCTAAGTGTTTATCTTTTTACTTCAAAACTGCAACCGAAAGTTAAAAAACGTTAAAAAACTAATGCATTATATGACTTTTGACGAAAACACCCCTTAAAAGTGGGCGTGTCTTAAAAATTTGAAGCAATAACTAAGCTTTGATCATTAGTCAGTATTTAGGCATATGTATGTGTAAAACTACAGCTGAATCGAGCAGTTTTTAAGCGATCTTACCTGAACAAAGGTATTTTATCAAAATCACGCCTTTAAAAGTGGGCGTTTTGAAAAAATTAGCACAAGAAAATGTAGAGATATATTTTTCAAATAACAAACTGAAGGAAAAACTTTTAAATTTAATATTGGTAGTAGGTACCTTAAATTTTTAAAACTACGTTTTTCGTTCTTTCATGAAAAGTGAGCGTACGACACGCCCAAAATTTAAAAATTTCTTTTCATACACAAACTTTTTAGTTTCTACTAAGAGACGCAAAATTTTGGCTTACAGATGCATTATAAATACCGTTTATCTACAAAAACAATTTTTTTCTAAATTCTAGTGAAAAGTGTGTGTCAGCCATGCCCAAAATCAATTTTTTTGATTTCATACACAAGATGTGTATGTGCAATTAATACCCACAAAATTTAATGTTTTTCGCTTTAATATAACAATTGTTATTTTATAAAAACAATAATGATGGTTTTGTATGAAAAATGGGCGTCAGCCACGCCCAAACTGCAATTTTTTTATTTAGTTGGAAGAAGGTTATAACCTTAAGCTTACGTGTGCAAAATTTAAGCGTTATGCTTTTATCGTAACTGTATACAAAAAACATAATTTAATTTTAATAAATTGAGGTTGTTCAACAAAAATGGCTATTGTGGGCGTGTTTGTGGCGGATTTTGCTGGTTCAAGAACTTAGCCTTACTCTTGAAATAATTATTATATATACCAAATTTCAGCTTTTTAGCTCAAAAATTGCGATCTCTAGAGAGTATACATACGGACGGACGGACGGACGGACGGACATGGCTAAATCGACTAGGCTTTTGATTCTGAGTCAGAATATATATACTTTTCTATACCTAACGGTATTATTTCTCTATGTTACAAACTCCACACCAAATACAATATACCCATTCTATGGAATAGGGTATAATTAAGTTTGCTTTACTTTTGTCATTAAGGTTTAAATACTTTTGTCGACATTTTAACCGACATTCGCAAAATGGAGTCGACATTTTATGAATCGAGATTTACCACTTTCGATATTTTCAAGAGTCGATATAAATTTTATCGAGATTTTAAGACATCGAAAAATCGACATTATTCGTAGTCGAGATTTTTTTGTCGGCAATTAGTACGCTTCCCGTTTAAGAAGTGTTTATGTTCCGCATTTTGAGAATACTGACAGTGTTATCAGATACGTAAATGTAACCAGTTATTTCGTTACACTAAAGGCTGAACTATAATAGTCGGAACGGCGCTGACGGGCACGTTCGTAAATGTGCGAGAACAAGCAATTCGTATCTCACGCCCGAAATAGCGGATTGCTCCGTTTCGTCAAGTTTCGATCAGTTTCATTTACGGACGTAAACTGCGCTCGCTATCGCACTTTACGGACGTTAATTTGCATCTGACTGTGAATTGATATGAGAGTGAGTGTGAGAGTGAGCGGAGGTATGTTGACTTTGTGTGTAACTTCACAGTTCACAGCAGAGAGAATATATGAATTTTTTGTATGTATGTCCTCTCTGCTTCGCAGTCATCTTATTGTTCAGAGGAGAGGAAAATACATGTTTTGATTCCGCGGCAATCCGTTCCATTATGGGTAGAGTGGTCATTTTACAGGTTGGACGGCAACGTTTCGTTCGATTTTGACACTAGCTTCCGTTTGTGTCCGACTATTATAGTTCAGCCTTAAGACCTCCAATAAATTAAGTCGTTTATAAACAGAAGTCCGTTATTTGTATTTTTAGCCAAAACAACATTTAAAAAGCATACTATTTTATTCATGTCTATTCTTTTTTACGAATTTTGAACGGTTTTTGGCAATATGTATGAATTATGTATGAATAATCAGGCGAAAACTGACGAAGACGATATATCGATATATTGATATTTTTCACCCTATAATTATGGATACTGTTGATCGGTGCCGCCATATTGCAACATGCAACAGATGAACCAAAAAATTTGGGGCGATAGAAAAAAAGTTTCACTTTAATAAACTTAAACTGAAGCGTAAATGTTCTAAAACTCAAACCATGAGTTCCTACTTATCTTGGAAATTTTAGCATTAACATGGCCTTAAACATTTAACTTAATATAATAGCTTTACGATGTATAGAAATAATTTATTCAAAATAGTTTTTTTTTGGGCTTTAGTCCAACAAAAAATTGGCGTTTGATCCAGGAATCTCACTTTGGAATCATCAGTTGACATACAGTGAAAGAAACCTTGTCAATACGCAATTTTTAAATTTTTCTAGTACAACTTACATAGAATTTTTGACAAAACCCTAATGTGAACTATATCCAACAAGATTAAGATTTTAATCATTAAGAAGGAGGTTTAAGCCCGTGGCCTGGCTCAGAAGTAGTTTTTAAATTTTTCTTAATACAAACTCTATATACTGCATTGATAAATTAAATAAAATAAAATCAACCAAGTAGAAGACTCAGCACAAATAATGGACTGTTGAGTTATTAATTCAAAATAGCTTTTTATGGCCTATAGTCCAACAAAAAATTGGCGTTTCATCCAGGAATCTCACTTTGGAATCATCAGTTGACATACAGTGAAAGAAACCTTGTCAATACCCAATTTTTAAATTTTTCTAGTACAACTTACATAGAATTTTTGACAAAACCCTAATGTGAACTATATCCAACAAGATTAAGATTTTAATCATTAAGAAGGAAGTTTAAGCCCGTGGCCTTTCTCAGAAGTAGTTTTTAAATTTTTGTTAATACAAACTCTATATACTGCATTGATAAATTAATTAAAATAAAATCAACCAAGTAGAAGACTCAGCACTAATAATGGACTGTTGAATTATTAATTCAAAATAGCTTTTTATGGCCTTTAGTCCAACAAAAAATTGGCGTTTCATCCAGGAATCTCACTTTGGAATCATCAGTTGACATACAGTGAAAGAAACCTTGTCAATACGCAATTTTTAAATTTTTCTAGTACAACTTACATAGAATTTTTGACAAAACCCTAATGTGAACTATATCCAACAAGATTAAGATTTTAATCATTAAGAAGGAAGTTTAAGCCCCTGGCCTGGCTCAGAAGTAGTTTTTAAATTTTTCTTAATACAAACTCTATATACTGCATTGATAAATTAAATAAAATAAAATCAACCAAGTAGAAGACTCAGCACTAATAATGGACTGTTGAATTATTAATTCAAAATAGCTTTTTATGGCCTTTAGTCCAACAAAAAATTGGCGTTTCATCCAGGAATCTCACTTTGGAATCATCAGTTGACATACAGTGAAAGAAACCTTGTCAATACGCCAATTTTTTGTTGGACTAAAGGCCATAAAAAGCTATTTTGAATTAAAAATTCAACAGTCCCTTATTAGTGCTGAGTCTTCTACTTGGTTGATTTTATTTTATTTAATTTATCAATGCAGTATATAGAGTTTGTATTAAGAAAAATTTAAAAACTAGAAATAATTTATTTACTTGCGATTCTTGCAATCGATGTTGAAGCTTCGGTTATTTCAACGGAACAAGACCTCAAAACGTTTCTGTTGTTTGCCGGGTTCGCATCAAACCGCTCTCCAAGATTTATATTTTCAGATGAAAGTGGAACTTACAAAAAAAAAAAAAAAATAGGTACCTACCTACGTTGAGGGCACGGACCAAGAAGATACAGACCGGCAACTCACCATATGGTCTCTCTTTTTGCCACCAAGCTAAAAATCAGCTGATATGCCATTTATTTGGAGAGTGTGACGCTCTCCCTTGCTTTAAAACCCATTTAGTAAACACACCTAAAAAATAAATGGCATACGCAGGTATAGTTGCCATTACAAAATGCACAGAGAGAGATGTACAGTGTATTTCTACCACACACCGAAGCACACGCTTCTGTCACTAGCTTAACACATCTCTCAACAGCTTGAGTGTGGCAGGGATATTTGGATAATTCGATATTATCAGGAACACTTGCAACCATAGCACGTAACGTAAGTCTTCATCTTTTATCATTTTTGTTAAAGGAGGTTCGGTCACAGCAGATGAAGTCCAATCAATTAAGTCAATATAGTCTTTAGCTTAGAAATTAATTTTTGGTATTTTGAATTGTCGAATTCCTTTCTTATTTTCCGCTCTGCTCTTTAAAATCCTCTTCAAACCTAATTCCCGTATATGCTTTCGTTCATCAGCTAACATGGCAAGTAAAATATTTTCTGGGTGACAAAAATATGCGTTACGTTCTATTACCGGATGGGTGCAGGGAAATAACTTCACTGGGAAATAACTTCACATGATAAATGACTTCACCACCAGTGGGAAATAACTTCACTTTTTTTATGTGAAGTTATTTCCCACTTTGAGTGGGAAATAACTTAACTTTTTTGTGGGAAATAATTTCACTTTTGTTGGTGAAGTTATTTCTCACTTTAAAAGGGAAATAACTTCACTCTTACGTAAGTTTTTTTAAGATTCGATCAGAGTTGTTGCAATTATTCATGTTGCTAAGTTACAAGTTAGTTTTCTTTGCAAACAGCTCGTGCTATTGAAATTGACCTTGTGTAAAATTTAGTCTGAGATCGGTTCTTGACGTGAAAAGTGTTCAAATTAAGTAATTGTGAAAAATTCGCGCGAATTTTTCACAATTACTTTATACTATATACAGAATTTTTTTTTTTTAAATATATAGTATGCAATTGTAAAAAAAAATCGTGCGGATCATAACATGAAAATAATAAGTATTTACTTACATGTTCGGAGTAAGGAAAATGAACAATTAGCATATTGCTTATAGCCACAAGATACTGAGACAAAAATTCGCGCGAATTTTTCACAATTACTTTATATTATGTATATACAAAAAAATTTTTTTAAATATAAAGTATGTACCTAATTGTAAAAAAAATCATGCGGATCATTACATGAAAATAATAACTATACTTACATGTTCATGTTCAGAGTAAGCAAAATGAATAATTAACAATTGCTTATAGCCACAAGATACTCGGACAACATATTTTACTAGCACAAGCTGTTTGCAAAGAAAATGAACTTGTAACCTAGCAACATGAATAATTGCAACAACTCTGATGGAATCTTCAAAGCTTAGGTTGGAGTGAAGTTATTTCCCACTTAAAGTGGGAAATAACTTCACCAACAAAAGTGAAATTATTTCCCACAAAAAAGTTAAGTTATTTCCCACTCAAAGTGGGAAATAACTTCACATCAAAAAAGTGAAGTTATTTCCCACTGGTGGTGAAGTTATTTCCCATGTGAAGTTATTTCCCAGTGAAGTTATTTCCCTGCACCAGTGCACACAGCACTATAATTTCTTAAGATCATCAAAAGACCCTATTGAGATGACGTTTCCACCTTCTATCTTTCTCATGAGAATTCTATTATTCTTTAGCCATACATATTTATACCCTTTATTTTTTTACTTGCTCTATAGGGCAAGTATTGGTTTCGTGCAAAAAAAAATAAAATGCACGACTGGGTCGCACGTACTTGCTCTGTTGGTGCAATAGTACGATGAAAACAAACTTTTCGATCAATAAGAACAATTAATTTTTGAAAAATTTGGTAAAAACCAAAAAAAATTGGCTAAAATTGGAAAACTCGATATACGGGAGGTAACGTTAAGAAACCTTTAATATTTAAAATTAAGACATTATCTTTTGGGTGTTATAAATGATACAAATGTCCACGTATGGGTTATGGCCTAATTAATAATACTGTTAAAAGCAATTTCCGCTATTATCATGTATAGTGTTGTGTATATACATACATGCACTTAACGTGGATACACTGACCTACATTTGAACAAAACTTGTGAATGGTCAGTTATCACACAATCAATTTTTGTTTTGAATAATCATTTTTCCATAATAAATCGTTGTGCACAAAATGATTCATTAATTCTAAATAGAACAATAAATTAATGCACCTACACCTGAATGTGTCGCGGTGGCTAAGGGCATCGAATTGCATTTGGGTGGATTGAGCTGAACGTTCATTCTGTTCAAATTGAATTCGAATCTTTGTCGTCATTCGGGCCATCATTTGTGGGTCAATAATATAATAGCATATTGAGAACCAAAATCAAAATAAGAGTGGGGATGAATCCAACTATTTGTAAGATAGATTTAAGTATAAATAGCCTAGTCATTTGTAAATAAAAGTTAGTCTTAAACCAACAACTTTGGACTCTTATATTTTCGGGTGAAGACCTTAGAAATACTAATCGTGCATTTTGATGCTCGGATTAAAGCGGCTGAAGAGCTCAGAATTACACTAAACTATAGGGCAACGTTAAACACTACATGGCGATCCTGCGGACTGCGCAAACAGAGTTTGTAATTGATAGTATATTGGAATTATATATAAATTATATATAACGTGGTGCCCGTCAGATATGAAAAGATAACATCCGGCAAATAAGAACAACAGCGGCTACTCTAACCACAAAAAAAAGAAGACTCGTTGAGGAGATAAAAAACCTAAAAAAGGATGGGTGGCAAGGAATCAAAAGAGGAAATAATAAACAACAATGCAGCAGCATCAACAACAACATTTAACGACTTAGATAGCAAAATAGTCTATTTAAATTGTATATTATTAATAATATTAACATTATGTAAACTAAATGCATATTATAAGAAATATCTAAGAAAACACGCTTTTAAAAATATTAGTAATGTTTAAAAAAAAAAAAGTTTTGTAATTATATAATAAAAAAGTATTAAAATAAATTAACTCATGGAGTTCGAAACATTAGAAAAGTTATTAAAAAATCTAAAAAAATCACCAGATAGAGCATATAGTAAAGAATACATAGAAAATACAAACAAATTTATTAAAGAAGCCTGGACAGAAATTACAGAAAAAGCGGACCCGAAGGATATTGAAGGATTAAAAGATAAATATGAAAAATTAGTTGAACAGATAAATAGCTTTTTAAAAATTAAAAATACTAGCTCACAGCCTATTCCAAAAATAAACATGGCAAATTTCGATTTAATTACTGCCTCAAAGGTAATACCAGAGTTTCGAGGAGATCAAAAGGATCTAAATAATTTCTTAGGTTTGATTGAATTCTACCATGACACTCTTAAGGATGACAGTCAAAAAGAAATGTTAATAAAGTTCATTCTAGCCACCAAGCTTGCAGAAACAGTAAAAAATAAAATTCTGACGGAAAACAAACCAGAAAAATTTAAAGATTTGAAGAAGATACTTCAAACTGCTTATAAATCAAATAAAACTGCATCTAGGTTACACAATGAAATTTCGAAATGTTTTCAAGGAAGTCAATCAATTCTGACTTACGCTTCACGAATAGAGGCACTACTAGCTTCCTTAAATGAACTCCAAATTTCTGAACAAGGGGATGAGCATAGGGAAGTAATAGTAAAACTAAATGATCAGATTGGAATGACAGCTTTTAAGAATGGTCTATCAGAACCATACAAATCACTAGTGACAGCTGCAAGACCAAAAAAGCTTGCAGACGCTGTACAAGTAGCCTTAGAAACAGAACCCGTCCAACCAAACAAAATAATGCATTTTAATAGGGTACAGAGAAGCAGAAGCAACCCTAAAGGTAACTTCAACAGAAATTTCAATAGTTTTTCAAATCCTAACGCCCCACACCAAAATAATAGCAGATATTTTATACAAAACAGGGGTCAGAACAACAACAGCAGAGTACAAGGAAATTTTGGTAGAAGACATTTTCAGGGAAACGGGTACATCCCCGGCCAACAGAACCCGGGGGTAATGTCCAGAAGAAGATAATTCACATTAGAAATTTAGAAGGACAAACAAATTTTATAAAACTTAAAATTAGGGGTAGAAATCAACCAATAAGTATGCTAATAGACACGGGAGCAGATATTTCTATAATAAAAAATAATGCATTAGGTACTAATAGAATAGAGTATGGTAGTAATTGTAAAATAAATGGTATATCTGAAGAGTCAATATTAACTAAAGGTGTAACAAGAATAGAATTATACATAGAAGACATGAAATTGGAACATACATTTAATGTAACTGATGATAGTTTAAATTTAGCCACAGATGGAATTTTGGGTAGAGATTTTTTATTAAAATACAATTGCAAAATTGATTATGAGACATGTGTTCTGGTAATCTCATTAAATGGAGAAGAAATAATACTGCCAATGAATATGGATACAAAGGAAATTTATAGTAATATCACTATACCACCTAGAACAGAAATAATTCAAAAAATTAATTTAGATTTAGATGAAGATAGTTTAATTTATGGAAAAGAAATTAAGAAGGGAACATTTGTAGCAAATTCATTAATACCAGCTATAGGAGTTAAACATATAAAAATTCTTAATACAACTGAAAAGGAAGTAAAACTAGATCATATTTCTTTAGGAATAGAACCAGTTTCGAACTACGCAGTATTACAGTTTAAAAATAATTTAGTAGATGAAGACCGATTTAATAACGTCCAAAATGAAATAAAGGCAGACAGTTTAGATAATGACGCAAAAACAGAAATATTAAAAATATGCAAAGAATTTCAGAATATATTTCACTTAGAGGGAGAAACACTAACTAAAAATAATTTTTATGAACAAAAGATAACAACTATAGATAAAACACCAGTGTACGTAAAAAATTACAGACTGCCTCATGCGAATTTGAAAGAGATAAAAGATCAAGTTGAAAAGTTATTAGAGGAAGATACAATTGAACCATCTACTAGTCCGTATAACTCACCGTTGTTAATAGTACCAAAGAAAAGCGCAAATGGAAATAAAAAATGGAGATTAGTGGTAGATTTTAGGTCTTTGAACAAAAAAGTAGTTGAAGATAAATTTCCATTAACTCGTTTAGAAGATGTACTAGACAAGCTAGGAAAAGCAAAATATTTTTCAACATTGGATATGACAAGTTCATTTCACCAAATTCCATTGCATCCGAAATCCAGACCTCTTACAGCTTTTTCAACAGATAATGGACATTTTCAATTCAAAAGATTGCCTTTTGGATTGAAGATTTCAACAAATAGCTTTCAGAGAATGTTAACAATTGCACTTAGTGGGTTACAAGCATCTGCATTTTTATATGTTGATGACATAATTGTATTTGGCTCAAATCTCAAGGAACACAATAATAACCTAATAGAAGTTTTTAAAAGATTGCGTAAATATAATTTAAAACTAAACCCAAGTAAATGTAATTTCCTCCGTCCGGAAGTAGTATATCTTGGACATTTAATAACTGCAGAAGGGGTCACCACAGACCCAAGTAAATACAAAGTTATAAATGAATACCCAAAACCGGATAATGTAGATGAGGTTCGAAGATTCGTAGCTTTCTGTAACTATTATAGACGTTTTATACAAAATTTTGCCGACATAGCAAAACCATTAAATGAATTGTTAAAGAAAAATAAAATTTTTAGTTGGACAGAACGTTGTCAAATTGCTTTTGAAAGCTTAAAAAAGAAATTAATGTCCCCACCAATCCTGCGTTACCCAAACTTTGAAAAACCATTCATATTGACAACAGATGCTTCAAATTATGCACTAGGAGCTATACTTTCACAAGGGGAGGTAGGAAATGATAAGCCCATTGCATATGCAAGTAAAGCATTAAACAAACACGAGCTAAATAAATCAGTTATAGAGAAAGAGTTACTTGGTATTCATTGGGGAATCAATCATTTTAGGCCATATCTGTATGGAAGAAGATTTATAGTATATACCGATCACAGACCTTTAGTTAGTTTATTTACACATAAGAACCCTTCATCTAGATTAACTAGAATTAGAGTAGATTTAATGGATTATGATTTTGATATAGTTTTTAAACAAGGAAAAATGAACACAAATGCTGATGCATTGTCCAGAATGAAGTTGAATTCAGAAGAGTTAATAGAAATGATACCACAACAAAGAGTTAACGTTCTAACCAGAGCAATGGAGTTGAGAAAGAAAAAAGTAAACACTAGTGAGAAAGAAAAAAATCCGGAAATTATGCCCCCAGAGGAGACTGTACACCTCCACATATGGGAATGCATATCTATATCAGACACTAGAAATATTAAGAAGTTGCAACTTGAAAATATAAAGAATTTAATGGGGACCCATAAAGAAACAATATATGCAGTTAAAAATAGAATACATGTTGGATACAATGATAATTCTCTATCAGAGTTAAAATTGATTTTGAAGAAATTGTTATCTTATACAAAGCATGAAAAGATAGAAAAGCTAGCGCTAGCAAATAATAATGATATTTTTAAAACAATATCAGTGCATAAATTTAAAGAAGTATTTAATGAACTGCAAAAGAATAAGAAAGAAAATTGTCTAGACATAATATTATACAATCCACCTAAAAGAATAGAGCATGCAGAAGAAATGAAGAATTTAATACATAAGTATCATGATGATAAATTAGGAGGGCACAATGGAATACGAAGATGTATAGCAAAGCTTAAACAAAAATATGTATGGAAAAATATGAATAAGATGGTTAGAAACTATATAAACAATTGTAAAATCTGTAATGAAGTTAAAATCACTAAATATACTAAAGAACGATTCACGATGACAGAAACACCAAATACATCATTTGAAGTAATAACAGTAGATACAGTAGGCCCACTTAGACCATCAAGTGGATACAGGTATATTCTCACCATTCAATGTGAACTAACAAAGTTCATAGAAGCATTTCCATTAGTCACAAAAGATGCGATTTCAGTATCAAAAACTATTGTAGAAAAATTTATTTTGAAATATGGTTGTTTTAGAAAATTAAAATCAGACAAGGGCACAGAGTTCACTAACGAACTATTAGTAAATATCTGTAAATTACTAAAAATAGAAAAAACCACGTCTACTCCTTTTCACCATGAAACTTTAGGCTCAGTAGAAAGAAATCATAGAATTCTAAATGATTATTTAATGACTACAGACGGAAAAGATAACTGGGAAGAACTACTACCTTACTACACATACACATACAATACGACACCACACAGTACTACAAATTATTCACCATTTGAATTAGTATATGGAAAACTATGTGCTCTACCTTGTGAAATCATTAAAAACAAAGAAAGAATTTATAACATTGATAATTATGTGAATGAATTCAAAATGAAGTTGCAATATGCACATAATAGAGCTAAAGAAAGTTTAGAACAAAATAAGAATAAAATACACAGAAACCAATCTAATGTAATAACATCAAATTTTAAAATAGGAGATTATGTATATTTGAAAGTAGGAAATAAAAAAAAGTTAGATAAACCTTTTAAAGGGCCATACAAGATTATTGCTCAAAATGGTCCAAATAGTATAATAAGTATTGAAAATGTAAATAAAGAAGTGCACAATAACAATTTAATAAGATCAAGAAATATGTAAAATATAGTATCAAAAATAATTTAATAAGAGCAAGAAATATGTAAAATATAGTATCAAAAATAATTTTCTCATTCTTAAAGAAAAAAGAAAATAATTTTTTTTTTAAAGGGTGAGGGTGTTGTGTATATACATACATGCACTTAACGTGGATACACTGACCTACATTTGAACAAAACTTGTGAATGGTCAGTTATCACACAATCAATTTTTGTTTTGAATAATCATTTTTCCATGATAAATCGTTGTGCACAAAATGATTCATTAATTCTAAATAGAACAATAAATTAATGCACCTACACCTGAATGTGTCGCGGTGGCTAAGGGCATCGAATTGCATTTGGGTGGATTGAGCTGAACGTTCATTCTGTTCAAATTGAATTCGAATCTTTGTCGTCATTCGGGCCATCATTTGTGGGTCAATAATATAATAGCATATTGAGAACCAAAATCAAAATAAGAGTGGGGATGAATCCAACTATTTGTAAGATAGATTTAAGTATAAATAGCCTAGTCATTTGTAAATAAAAGTTAGTCTTAAACCAACAACTTTGGACTCTTATATTTTCGGGTGAAGACCTTAGAAATACTAATCGTGCATTTTGATGCTCGGATTAAAGCGGCTGAAGAGCTCAGAATTACACTAAACTATAGGGCAACGTTAAACACTACAATAGCCAAAAACTAAAAATGCAGTTTTCCTTGAAGTATTCTATATATGTTACATACAAAGTTTCATAAAAATCGGGGGAGCCTTTTTTGAGTAAATTAGAAAAAATTAAAAAATTAGCCAAAATCTAGTGGCTCTTTGTATAGGAGCCACCATTTAAAAAAGAGAAACTGAAAAAAAATCAATGCCATCTGATAGGAAGCTGTAAGGAACTATACGAAACAAAGTTTGAGTGAATTCGATGCAACCGTTGACAACTTATGGCCATTTGAAAAAAAGCCGTTAAGAGCAGATCTCCGTTCTTTGCATTTTTAGCCAAAAACTAAAAACGCAGTTCTCTTAAAGACACTAAAAGAATATAACACACAAAGTTTAATCAAAATCGTTAGAGCCATTTTCGAGAAAATTAGAAAAAACCAAAAAAAGTTGGCTAAAACTCAACGGCTCGTTGTATGGAAGCCACCGTTTAGAAAGGCTTCAGTGAAAAATTTACTAAACCATCCTATAGAACACTATTAAAAACTGTGTCAAACAAAGTTTTAGTTGATTCAATCAAGCCGTTGTGAACTTATGGCTATTTGAAAAAAGCCGTTAAAACCTGATTTTCGTTACGACCATTTGAGGCAAAAACAAACAACGCAGTTTTGTTAGAAATGCTTAAAGTAAGCTAAATTATAAATTTAATCAAAATCGTTAGAGCCGTTTTCGAGAAAATCCAAATTGAAAAAAACCGTTACTTGAAAGGTACCAGTTTGAGCCGGGCTAAAACGAAATTAAAAAAACCTCGACAACCGTTTTCCTTCAAACTACTATATGTCAAGTTTGAAGAAAATACGTCAAGCCGTTTAGGCTGTAGCATGACGTGAAAAAGCGCACATCCGCACATCCGCACAGACGCACAGACAGACCGACGGACGGTATGGCGAAAACCACATTTTTGGGCTTATCTATCATCGTAATGTCATGTTTGATTAAAACCTCGATTTTTTTTTTCTGCACGAAACCAATACTTGCCCTATAGGGCAAGTATTGGTTTCGTGCAGAAAAAAAAAATCGAGGTTTTAATCAAACATGACATTACGATGATAGAGAAGCCCAAAAAAGTGGTTTTCGCCATACCGTCCGTCGGTCTGTCTGTCATTTATAACACCCAAAAGATAACGTCTTAATTTTAAATATTAAAGGTTTCTTAACGTTACCTCCCGTATATCGAGTTTTCCAGTTTTAGCCAATTTTTTTTGGTTTTTACCAAATTTTTCAAAAATGAATTGTTCTTATTGATCGTTTGTTTTCATCGTACTATTGCACCAACAGAGCAAGTACGTGCGACCCAGTCGTGCATTTTATTTAATCTCTCTTGCTTGCATCAATAGTGCTTGTGTGTATTTGGTGAGAGAATCGTTGATATATACATTAGTTACATTGTTGGTACTGCTTCTGTTCTTGTTGCCAAAGATGCTAGTGTTCACGTTCTTTTTCTTCTTTTTTGCGTTCATTATCTGCTGCTTTCTATCGAAGTCCACAAAACTTAAGCAAATTATGGGTTTGGTTGATGATCCATGTGCTAGGCTACTTGTATGTCTGACGTAGCACTTGCTTATTTCGTCATCACTCACTTCCACAGACAATGCATCACGAAAGATTTTACGCGCCAAGCTTTTGCAGCTGCTTTCTTCAACTTCAGGTACACCAACAATTTCAATGCAGTTGCGCTTAAGATTTTGTTGTTGCCAATTTAGACGGCTTTCGAGAAAATGTACCTTTGATTTGAGCTCTGCATTTTCATCACGTAGCTTTTTGATTTGAAGCAAAAATTCTTTGTTTATTTCTTCAATACTTGAAATTTTACGATAGACTATTTGAAGTGTACATTCCTCAGGTTTATCATTAGGGATCGATCCTGCTAAATTTCCATCAGTTGTTGATTTGGCCTTATCATTTATAATTGATGGATGAGAATTTTCTGAATGCGAAGGAGTTGGTACGTAGAGAGATCGTCGCCGAAGTACATTGCATTTATCACAACGATAATTTTTACTATCAGCTTTCATGAGTTCAAACTCTTGATCCGTAATGTTAACACAGTCATAATGAAAAGAGCCTTTGCAATCGACACAAGTTAATTTACGATTGCAATTTTTTGCAATTTTTTCCGAACAAGCGAAACACTTCATTTTGGAAAAAAGAGAGCTTTTAAAGAGATGTGCACCCCACGACACTCAGTTCTAAACTGTTCAGTTCTTTGTTCAATGAAATGAAGTTTGTGTTCTTTATAAGCTGTTTGGACGACATCAAAATACCCCTTTGTAAAATAAGGGTGATCAAGTTGCAAAGGAACTGTGTTGCGAATGTCACTGTCTGTGACCACAAACTGAGCCCATTGAGTCTCTAGTCTTTGGAGTCGTTCCTTAAAGTAATCCAGCGTTTTTCGGCTAGCTGGATCTTTTTTAAAGTTGGAGATAATTCGTCCTATCTCATCACCAATCTTCTGCTGGCGTTCTGCTTGTTGATCCATGATGACTTATCTTCTTCTTCACAAGAACCAGAATAGAATTTTTGAATCGAAACAAACAAAATCACGTCGGGGTTACCAAAATGTACGTATGTATCAATCAATTAGGGTGTATCACCGTAATGATTTGATATACTTCCAGTGCATGAACTGGAATATATCGTTTTTCTGACGTGTTTTGTCTAGCTTGAATTCGTGATTCAATTCTGGCTGTAAATGATTGCTATTTTCAAAAGACCCCTTACTGGTGGGGGGAAGTCAATGAAAGGAAACAGTTGCTTGGATGGTTTACTGATAAGTGACTTTATTCAATATTTATTCTCCTTATATACTAACAATATTCTTAATAAAATTACAAACTATTACAAATAATTCTCAACACCAAATTGTCAAGTAAGCGGAAGCATAAAAAAGGTGTGACGAAAGAACAAAATGCAAATAAATATTATTTTGAGTGCTGATTAATAAAAAGTGCATTTAAGCAATTACGTTATTTTGAATGTTGATATAGCTACTTAATGTAGGTTAATAAACTTAAATGACTTAAATGTAGTGTATGTGAAAAGAAGTAATAAAGAGTGTAAACACTAACTAATCACTAAAATGAAAAACCAAAAAACAAAAATAAAACTAAAAATAAAACTTTTGACAAAAACTCAAAGCAAAAAAAAAATAAAATGCACGACTGGGTCGCACGAACTTGCTCTTATGATAAGCAATTGCGTAGTGGCTGCATATATGGATATTAAAAAAAATTAAATAATTTCGAAAATTCTTTTATTTTTTAAATTAGTTTAAGAGTTTTCTCGGAAAAAATAAGTATGCAATAAAATTTAAAAGCTATACGTCAATCAAGAAAAAAAATTGAAAATCGTTCGACCAGTTTTTTTTTAAAAGGTTATTTTTGAAAAACTTTTTCAAAAAATATTTTGAAATTTATTTGAGAATGCAAATATAGGCAATCTGTAGTTTACATTTGAAAAATAATTTAAAAAGAAATCAATATACCCGTTTCCAACGTATTTAGAAAACTAAAATTTTTTTTGAAAAACTTATAAGAAATCAAAAAAAAAAAGTTTTTGAAAATTTTGAAATGCCATAATAATAAAATTATGAATGGCTTCCTGTGTCAAAAATTTTATTGAAATCGAATGTATTGTTTACGAGAAAATTTGATTTGAAAATACTGGTTCTATGAGAGGTACCGTTATTAGACAAATTTTGAAAAAAAGTTCTAACCAAAAGATAGATTGTCTTGCAAAAAAAGCATTCTGAAAGTTGTATCAAAATCGTTAGAGCCGTTTTTGAGAAAATTAATTTTTGTCTTCAAGATTGTATGGCAGGTGCCGTTATTTTTGGACCTAGAGCAAAAAAAAAGTTTGTTCCAAAAGACGGCCAAATAAATCCTAAATACCAAATTTGAAGCAAATCGGCCCACCCGTTCAGCCTCCAGAGGCGCAAACAGACATATAGACAGACAGACAGACAGACAGACCGACAGACAGACAGACAGACAGACAGACAGACAGACAGACAGACAGACAGACAGACAGACAGACAGACAGACAGACAGACAGACAGACAGACAGACAGACAGACAGACGGACGGAACTTCCAGACCCACTTTTTTCGACTTCTCCATCATCGTAATATCATGTTTGGTTGTTATCTCAATATTTTTTTTCTGCACGAATCCATAACTTGCCTTATAGTACATATAATCGTAAGTAATAAGACTTAAAAATGTTCACCGGAAATTAAAAAAACTCAAAATAATTATCAAAAAAAAAGAAAAGAAATTAAACTCAAAAATTAAGGAACACAAACAAAAAAATATTTCTTTTTAAACGGGAAAAATAAAGCTTTTGAAACTATTCACAAAAACACTTTAAAAAAAATACTATTTTTTTTTCAACCGAAAAAAAGAATGTCTAAAATGGTACCACTTTTTTTAAAGTGGCAACCACGAAACAAAATTAAATTTGTGTTGTTAAAATAATCTAATACGAGCGAAAGAGACAAACGTATGTCAATTTGCTCGTGCAAAAAAAAAATCTATCTTTTTATCAATAAAAAAAAAACTTAAATAAAATGAAGCCAACAAATAGTTACAACACAAAATCAAATAAAATTTAAAATGAAAATGTATAAATAATATATAGAGAAAGAAATAAAATAATATCTACCACACTCCTTTTATGAACGCTGATTATGCTTTTTCCACAGTACTCCAGTCGAATGTTTTTCCTGCACACACCTGGGAAAAAGAAAATTTCACACAGTAAAAATGCTCTGAAAAAGTATATATAAAAAAAAACTCAAGATGGAACCGAAACCACTTCCCTAAATCACAGTCACAAAACAATAAAAAATCCAAGAAGATTTTCCACTCTGCTGCCTGCTTCCACAAAAAACTTTAATGCCCCACGTTGGGCGCCTATTTGTTAAGTGCACTCTACCGCGAATTATTATTTATTGTTTATGTTAATTATTATTATAAGACGATTAAAACGAACTTACAAACCGCGGACTGGGATTATTCGAATCCAATAAATAAAACAAAACACAATAAAACGAATTTAAATAATTTGCGCAACCGGCGCACCGAAAGTTGAAATCGATAATAATATTCAACTTGAAACTTCAAAGAAATAAAATGCACGACTGGGTCGCACGTACTTGCTCTGTGGGTGCAATAGTACGATGAAAACAAACTTTTCGATCAATAAGAACAACTCATTTTTGAAAAATTTGGTAAAACCTAAAAAATTTTGGCTGAAACTGGAAAAACCGATATACGGGAGCTAATGTTAAGAAACCTTTAATATTTAAAATTATGATGTCATCTTTTGGGTTTTATAAATGATATAAATGTCCGCTTATGGCCAAATTAAAATTGTTAAAACTAATTTCCGCTATTATCACGTGTAGCCAAAAACTAAAAATGCAGTTTTGTTCGAAGTATTCTACAGGGTGTCCCGAAACTCAACGTCAAGCGGGCACCGGGTGAAAGGGTAGGTTATGTCCGTACTGGGAAATTAAGGAAAAAAATCCATCTCGCTTTGTTAAGTAAAAATAGTAATATTTATAAAAATTATAAAAATCGTTACACTAGACCACACTTTTAGGTACTGTGGTCACAAATTTTCATATTTTGCGGTGTTTATTTTTTTATGTAATCCTTACTAACTATGCTATTATTCCCAATTAAAAATCCAAAAATAAATATCGTAGTTTTCGTAAGAAAAATAAAATTTGACTGAGTCATGGTGAAATTTTTTTTTTAAACTTAACTTTGATACTTCATACTTTAAAAAAAATGTACCGCACTACCCTCGGCAAGTTATTTAAAAAGTTGGCCCATTTTACCAAGATTTCAAAATGGTACAACACTTGCTAATTATTCACCCATAAAAAATATTATCAAAATTTGAACCGCTGTGGAGCATTATAAATTAGGACTAAAAAATTGGAAAGTATTGTATTGTTCCCTATTGATGTATTACTGAAAACTTTATCTATTCATAAATCTTAATGAAACAGATGAAAAAAATTTAATACATTTATTTTATCTAAAAGCACTTTACACTAAAGCAAATGTTCAAATTGTTTACCCTCGGCACGAATACAGGCTCTGCATCGCCGCAGAAAAGATCTGTTCATCAGACGTCCAAATCTCCTTGCATTAATATCTTCTCCTGCTTCAAGAATTTTTTGGCGTAGTTCGTCTCTATTTAGAATTGGTTTATCATAAACTTTTTCTTTTATGCAGCCCCAGTAAAAGAAATCGAGCGGGTTTAGGTCCGGAGAACGAGGAGGCCACAAAATTGATCCAAGGCACCCAATCCACCTACCGGGATACTCAGTACTCAGGTAATCCCGTACTAGACGAGCATAATGTGCTGGGCAACCATCTTGTTGAAACCAAATGTCTCGATAGATGTTCAATGGTACATTTTCTAACAAATTCGGCAGTTCATTTTGTAAAACATGCAGGTAGTTTTCGCCATTTAGATTTTCTGGCAGCTCATATGGTCCAATTATTTGTCCATTTACAATTCCGGTCCAAATATTTATTTTAAATTGATATTGAGAGCGGTCTTCACGCATAAAATGTGGATTCTCTCTGTGCCACTCATGTAAATTATGCAAATTCAAATAACCGTCTTTTTTAAATGTATTGCCAGGAAGTTGCATCTTTTGTTGTTGTGTTGGCCAGTGTTTTTCTTAACAAGGGTAGAATTTTCCAATTTTTTAGTCCTAATTTATAATGCTCTACAGCGGTTTAAATTTTAATAATATTTTTTATGGGTGAATAATTAGCAAGTGTTGTACCATTTTGAAATCTTGGTAAAATGGGCCAACTTTTTAAATAACTTGCCGAGGGTAGTGCGGTACATTTTTTTTAAAGTATGAAGTATCAAAGTTAAGTTTAAAAAAAAATTTCACCATGACTCAGTCAAATTTTATTTTTCTTACGAAAACTACGATATTTATTTTTGGATTTTTGATTGGGAATAATAGCATAGTTAGTAAGGATTACATAAAAAAACAAACAATGCAAAATATGAAAATTTGTGACCACAGTACCTAAAAGTGTGGTCTAGTGTAACGATTTTTATAATTTTTATAAATATTACTATTTTTACTAAACAAAGCGAGATGGATTTTTTTCCTTACTTTTCCCAGTACGGACATAACCTACCCTTTCACCCGGTGCCCGCTTGACGTTGAGTTTCGGGACACCCTGTATATATGTTATATACAAAGTTTCATAAAAATCGGGGGAGCCTTTTTTGAGTAAATTAGAAAAAAACAAAAAATTGGCCTAAAACTAATGGCTCTTTGTATAGGAGCCACCATTTAAAAAAGAGAAACTGAAAAAAAAATTAATGCCATCTGATAGGAAGCTGTAAGGAACTATGCCAGACAAAATTTTAGTGAATTCGATGCAACCGTTGACAACTTATGGCCATTTAAAAAAAAGTCGTTAAGAGCAGATCTCCATTATTTGCATTTTTAACCAAAAACTGAAAACGCAGTTCTCTTAAAAACACTGAAAAAATATAACACACAAAGATTAATCAAAATCGTTAGAGCCGTTTTCGAGCAAATTAGAAAAAACCAAAAAAAGTTGGCTAAAACTGAACGGCTCGTTGTATGGGAGCTACCATCTAGAAAGTCTTCACTGAAAAATGTATAAAGCCATCCAATAGAACACTATAAAGAACGATGCCGAACGAAGTTTGAGTCAATTCAATCCAGCCAATGCGAACTTATGGCCATTTGAAAAAAAGCCGTTAAAACCTGATTTTCGTTAGGACTATTTGAGCCAAAAACGAAAAACGCAGTTTTGTTAGAAATGCTTAAAGTAAGCTAAATTTTGTGTTTAATCGAAATCGTTAGAGCCGTTTTCGAGAAAATCCAAATTGAAAAAAACCGTTATTAGAAAGGTACCAGTTTGAGCCGGGCTGAAACGAAATAAAAAAAAAATAGACAACAGTTTTTCTTCAAACTACTATATATCATGTTTGAAGAAAATCCGTCAAGCGGTTTAGACTGTAGCATGACGTGAAAAAGCGCACAGACGCACATCCGCACAGACAGACCGACGGACGGTGTGGCAAAAACCACTTTTTTGGGCTTCTCTATCATCGTAATGTCATGTTTGATTAAAACCTCGATTTTTTTTTCTGCACGAAACCAATACTTGCCCTATAGAGCAAATAAAAAATTATTAGAAGTGCACTAAAAAAATTCATTTCTTTGTTTTCGCTCTATTTCAAATTCATGTTTTTTAACATGCGACCATGTTATTCTCAGCTGACGACATATAAAATTTTAACAACATATTGGTCACGAAACTCACGGAAAAATCTTTTGACGAAACCAAGTGTTTTGTTTGCTTTTTTACTTGCGATTATAGGTACTATAAGGCAAGTTATGCATTCGTAAAAAAAAAAAAAATTTTTGACAATCAAACATAACATTACGATGATAGAGAAGTCGAAAAAAGTAGGTCCGACAATTCTGTCTGTCTGTCTGTCTGTCTGTCCGTTTGTCTGTATCGGCACCTAAAGCCTAAACGGCTGGACCGATTTGCTTCAAACTTGGTAGATAGTATTATTATGATATCCTACAGAGGGGTTTTTGGAATTAGCATTCTAGCTTTAAAACTAACGGTACCTGCCATACGATTTTTAGTGAACAATTAATTTTTCTCGAAAACGGCTCCTACGATTTTGATAAAACTTTCTGAATAATGTGTCTGTGCAAACTTTATGTTTTGGTTGGAATAGATTTTTCAGGATAAGTCTTATAACGGTACCTCCCATAGGACCGGTTTTTTGAAATCCGATTTTCTCGTAAGCCACTTGACGAATTTCGATAAATTTTTTAATATGGAAGCCCTTTTATAAACGAAATAATAGAAAATTTTACATTTTTCAAAAAAAGGTTTTTTTGGATTTGTTAAAAAAGTTTAAAATTTTTTTTTTATTTTTTGTTTTTTCCAAAAACGGTCTAATCAATTTTTTTTCAATTTTATTTTTCTGATAAGAACTACAAAGTTCTAGAAGTTGGCATACTCAAAAAAAATTTGGAATATGTTTTCGAAAAGTTTTTCAAAAAAACCGTTTTTTGAAAAAACTGGTCGAACGAGATTTTGAAAAAAAAAATCTGATGGCTTAATTCATTTTCTCCAAAAAACGTTTTAACTATTGATTTTTAAGTGATTAATAAAATTTCATTAGATTTTTGCAATGCCTTTTTCCGAAAATCTCAATCCCCAAGACCATTTTAGCACATTAGAGCAAGTTCGTACGACCCAGTCGTGCACTTTATTTATTATATAATTATTATAGTGATCTATGAAAGATAATTTAGAGTCAAATATGATTCCAAGATCAGAAATACTAGACTATCTACACAAATTTGACGAATTCAACAGATAGTCATAAATAAATATATTACGTTTGATGATTATAATTCAAAGAAAAATATTCCATTGAAAAATTAAATGAAAAAAACAACAACAAAAGCTGTTGCTTTTAAATTTAATACGAGCATGTACCAAGTTGGTGGTTAAAATTATTAAAAATAAAATAAAAAGATCCGTGGCTCCCTAAAAATATATAATTCACAGTGCAGTTTTGCACGAAAAAATGTATATAGTGTCGATTTTTTTATTTTATTTTTAATAATCTAAACAACCAACTTGGTACATGCTCGTATTAAATTTAAAAGCAACAACTTTCGTTGTTGTTTTTTCATTTAATTTTTCAATGGAATATTTTTCTTTGCATTATAATCATCAATTACTTGGCCAAACGAGCATGGCATTTATTAGGGTTTTTGCTTTTTTATAAAGCTCCCTAAAAATATATAATTCACAGTGCAGTTTTGCACTAAAAATTATATATAGTGTCGATTTTATCGAACAAAGTGCGTCTTAGAAGAGTATGAACGGCATCTAACTGATGAGCCCACCGTTCATACTTGGGCGAAACGCACTCAGGCCACGGATCTTTTTATTTTATTTTTAATAAATTACGTTTGCGAGTAAAACACATAGTCTTACTTGTCAATATTTAAAAATAAACGATTCTCATTGCACCATACCCAAAAGAATTTCGATAGTTTATATTTGCCGGTTAACCGTCACTTTTTCGCTTATTATTTACGTATTTGCAAAAAAATTTCAAAATAAATTCGGAATATAAATAAAATGCACGACTGGGTCGCACGTACTTGCTCTGTTGGTGCAATAGTACGATGAAAACAAACTTTTCGATCAATAAGAACAATTCATTTTTGAAAAATTTGGTAAAAACCAAAAAAAATTGGCTAAAACTGGAAAACTCGATATACGGGAGGTAACGTTAAGAAACCTTTAATATTTAAAATTAAGACGTTATCTTTTGGGTGTTATAAATGATACAAATGTCCACGTATGGGTTATGGCCTAATTAATAATACTGTTAAAAGCAATTTCCGCTATTATCATGTATAGCCAAAAACTAAAAATGCAGTTTTCCTTGAAGTATTCTATATTATGTTACATACAAAGTTTCATAAAAATCGGGGCAGCCTTTTTTGAGTAAATTGGAAAAAATGAAAAAATTGGCCAAAATCTGGTGGCTCTTTGTATAGGAGCCACCATTTAAAAATGAGAAACTGAAAAAAAATCAATGCCATCTGATAGGAAGCTGTAAGGAACTATACGAAACAAAGTTTGAGTGAATTCGATGCAACCGTTGACAACTTATGGCCATTTGAAAAAAAGCCGTTAAGAGCAGATCTCCGTTCTTTGCATTTTAAGCCAAAAACTAAAAACGCAGTTCTCTTAAAAACACTAAAAGAATATAACACACAAAGTTTAATCAAAATCGTTAGAGCCATTTTCGAGAAAATTAGAAAAAACCAAAAAAAGTTGGCTAAAACTCAACGGCTCGTTGTATGGAAGCCACCGTTTAGAAAGGCTTCAGTGAAAAATTTACTAAACCATCCTATAGAACACTATTAAAAACTGTGTCAAACAAAGTTTTAGTTGATTCAATCAAGCCGTTGTGAACTTATGGCTATTTGAAAAAAAGCCGTTAAAACCTGATTTTCGTTACGACCATTTGAGGCAAAAACAAAAAACGCAGTTTTGTTAGAAATGCTTAAAGTAAGCTAAATTATAAATTTAATCAAAATCGTTAGAGCCGTTTTCGAGAAAATCCAAATTGAAAAAAACCGTTACTTGAAAGGTACCAGTTTGAGCCGGGCTAAAACGAAATTAAAAAAACCTCGACAACCGTTTTCCTTCAAACTACTATATGTCAAGTTTGAAGAAAATACGTCAAGCCGTTTAGGCTGTAGCATGACGTGAAAAAGCGCACATCCGCACATCCGCACAGACGCACAGACAGACCGACGGACGGTATGGCGAAAACCACATTTTTGGGCTTATCTATCATCGTAATGTCATGTTTGATTAAAACCTCGATTTTTTTTTTCTGCACGAAACCAATACTTGCCCTATAGAGCAAGTAAAAATCGAGGTTTTAATCAAACATGACATTACGATGATAGAGAAGCCCAAAAAAGTGGTTTTCGCCATACCGTCCGTCGGTCTGTCTGTCATTTATAACACCCAAAAGATAACGTCTTAATTTTAAATATTAAAGGTTTCTTAACGTTACCTCCCGTATATCGAGTTTTCCAGTTTTAGCCAATTTTTTTTGGTTTTTACCAAATTTTTCAAAAATGAATTGTTCTTATTGATCGTTTGTTTTCATCGTACTATTGCACCAACAGAGCAAGTACGTGCGACCCAGTCGTGCATTTTATTTAATCTCTCTTGCTTGCATCAATAGTGCTTGTGTGTATTTGGTGAGAGAATCGTTGATATATACATTAGTTACATTGTTGGTACTGCTTCTGTTCTTGTTGCCAAAGATGCTAGTGTTCACGTTCTTTTTCTTCTTTTTTGCGTTCATTATCTGCTGCTTTCTATCGAAGTCCACAAAACTTAAGCAAATTATGGGTTTGGTTGATGATCCATGTGCTAGGCTACTTGTATGTCTGACGTAGCACTTGCTTATTTCGTCATCACTCACTTCCACAGACAATGCATCACGAAAGATTTTACGCGCCAAGCTTTTGCAGCTGCTTTCTTCAACTTCAGGTACACCAACAATTTCAATGCAGTTGCGCTTAAGATTTTGTTGTTGCCAATTTAGACGGCTTTCGAGAAAATGTACCTTTGATTTGAGCTCTGCATTTTCATCACGTAGCTTTTTGATTTGAAGCAAAAATTCTTTGTTTATTTCTTCAATACTTGAAATTTTACGATAGACTATTTGAAGTGTACATTCCTCAGGTTTATCATTAGGGATCGATCCTGCTAAATTTCCATCAGTTGTTGATTTGGCCTTATCATTTATAATTGATGGATGAGAATTTTCTGAATGCGAAGGAGTTGGTACGTAGAGAGATCGTCGCCGAAGTACATTGCATTTATCACAACGATAATTTTTACTATCAGCTTTCATGAGTTCAAACTCTTGATCCGTAATGTTAACACAGTCATAATGAAAAGAGCCTTTGCAATCGACACAAGTTAATTTACGATTGCAATTTTTTGCAATTTTTTCCGAACAAGCGAAACACTTCATTTTGGAAAAAAGAGAGCTTTTAAAGAGATGTGCACCCCACGACACTCAGTTCTAAACTGTTCAGTTCTTTGTTCAATGAAATGAAGTTTGTGTTCTTTATAAGCTGTTTGGACGACATCAAAATACCCCTTTGTAAAATAAGGGTGATCAAGTTGCAAAGGAACTGTGTTGCGAATGTCACTGTCTGTGACCACAAACTGAGCCCATTGAGTCTCTAGTCTTTGGAGTCGTTCCTTAAAGTAATCCAGCGTTTTTCGGCTAGCTGGATCTTTTTTAAAGTTGGAGATAATTCGTCCTATCTCATCACCAATCTTCTGCTGGCGTTCTGCTTGTTGATCCATGATGACTTATCTTCTTCTTCACAAGAACCAGAATAGAATTTTTGAATCGAAACAAACAAAATCACGTCGGGGTTACCAAAATGTACGTATGTATCAATCAATTAGGGTGTATCACCGTAATGATTTGATATACTTCCAGTGCATGAACTGGAATATATCGTTTTTCTGACGTGTTTTGTCTAGCTTGAATTCGTGATTCAATTCTGGCTGTAAATGATTGCTATTTTCAAAAGACCCCTTACTGGTGGGGGGAAGTCAATGAAAGGAAACAGTTGCTTGGATGGTTTACTGATAAGTGACTTTATTCAATATTTATTCTCCTTATATACTAACAATATTCTTAATAAAATTACAAACTATTACAAATAATTCTCAACACCAAATTGTCAAGTAAGCGGAAGCATAAAAAAGGTGTGACGAAAGAACAAAATGCAAATAAATATTATTTTGAGTGCTGATTAATAAAAAGTGCATTTAAGCAATTACGTTATTTTGAATGTTGATATAGCTACTTAATGTAGGTTAATAAACTTAAATGACTTAAATGTAGTGTATGTGAAAAGAAGTAATAAAGAGTGTAAACACTAACTAATCACTAAAATGAAAAACCAAAAAACAAAAATAAAACTAAAAATAAAACTTTTGACAAAAACTCAAAGCAAAAAAAAAATAAAATGCACGACTGGGTCGCACGAACTTGCTCTTATGATAAGCAATTGCGTAGTGGCTGCATATATGGATATTAAAAAAAATTAAATAATTTCGAAAATTCTTTTATTTTTTAAATTAGTTTAAGAGTTTTCTCGGAAAAAATAAGTATGCAATAAAATTTAAAAGCTATACGTCAATCAAGAAAAAAAATTGAAAATCGTTCGACCAGTTTTTTTTTAAAAGGTTATTTTTGAAAAACTTTTTCAAAAAATATTTTGAAATTTATTTGAGAATGCAAATATAGGCAATCTGTAGTTTACATTTGAAAAATAATTTAAAAAGAAATCAATATACCCGTTTCCAACGTATTTAGAAAACTAAAATTTTTTTTGAAAAACTTATAAGAAATCAAAAAAAAAAAGTTTTTGAAAATTTTGAAATGCCATAATAATAAAATTATGAATGGCTTCCTGTGTCAAAAATTTTATTGAAATCGAATGTATTGTTTACGAGAAAATTTGATTTGAAAATACTGGTTCTATGAGAGGTACCGTTATTAGACAAATTTTGAAAAAAAGTTCTAACCAAAAGATAGATTGTCTTGCAAAAAAAGCATTCTGAAAGTTGTATCAAAATCGTTAGAGCCGTTTTTGAGAAAATTAATTTTTGTCTTCAAGATTGTATGGCAGGTGCCGTTATTTTTGGACCTAGAGCAAAAAAAAAGTTTGTTCCAAAAGACGGCCAAATAAATCCTAAATACCAAATTTGAAGCAAATCGGCCCACCCGTTCAGCCTCCAGAGGCGCAAACAGACATATAGACAGACAGACAGACAGACAGACCGACAGACAGACAGACAGACAGACAGACAGACAGACAGACAGACAGACAGACAGACAGACAGACAGACAGACAGACAGACAGACAGACAGACGGACGGAACTTCCAGACCCACTTTTTTCGACTTCTCCATCATCGTAATATCATGTTTGGTTGTTATCTCAATATTTTTTTTCTGCACGAATCCATAACTTGCCTTATAGTACATATAATCGTAAGTAATAAGACTTAAAAATGTTCACCGGAAATTAAAAAAACTCAAAATAATTATCAAAAAAAAAGAAAAGAAATTAAACTCAAAAATTAAGGAACACAAACAAAAAAATATTTCTTTTTAAACGGGAAAAATAAAGCTTTTGAAACTATTCACAAAAACACTTTAAAAAAAATACTATTTTTTTTTCAACCGAAAAAAAGAATGTCTAAAATGGTACCACTTTTTTTAAAGTGGCAACCACGAAACAAAATTAAATTTGTGTTGTTAAAATAATCTAATACGAGCGAAAGAGACAAACGTATGTCAATTTGCTCGTGCAAAAAAAAAATCTATCTTTTTATCAATAAAAAAAAAACTTAAATAAAATGAAGCCAACAAATAGTTACAACACAAAATCAAATAAAATTTAAAATGAAAATGTATAAATAATATATAGAGAAAGAAATAAAATAATATCTACCACACTCCTTTTATGAACGCTGATTATGCTTTTTCCACAGTACTCCAGTCGAATGTTTTTCCTGCACACACCTGGGAAAAAGAAAATTTCACACAGTAAAAATGCTCTGAAAAAGTATATATAAAAAAAAACTCAAGATGGAACCGAAACCACTTCCCTAAATCACAGTCACAAAACAATAAAAAATCCAAGAAGATTTTCCACTCTGCTGCCTGCTTCCACAAAAAACTTTAATGCCCCACGTTGGGCGCCTATTTGTTAAGTGCACTCTACCGCGAATTATTATTTATTGTTTATGTTAATTATTATTATAAGACGATTAAAACGAACTTACAAACCGCGGACTGGGATTATTCGAATCCAATAAATAAAACAAAACACAATAAAACGAATTTAAATAATTTGCGCAACCGGCGCACCGAAAGTTGAAATCGATAATAATATTCAACTTGAAACTTCAAAGAAATAAAATGCACGACTGGGTCGCACGTACTTGCTCTGTGGGTGCAATAGTACGATGAAAACAAACTTTTCGATCAATAAGAACAACTCATTTTTGAAAAATTTGGTAAAACCTAAAAAATTTTGGCTGAAACTGGAAAAACCGATATACGGGAGCTAATGTTAAGAAACCTTTAATATTTAAAATTATGATGTCATCTTTTGGGTTTTATAAATGATATAAATGTCCGCTTATGGCCAAATTAAAATTGTTAAAACTAATTTCCGCTATTATCACGTGTAGCCAAAAACTAAAAATGCAGTTTTGTTCGAAGTATTCTACAGGGTGTCCCGAAACTCAACGTCAAGCGGGCACCGGGTGAAAGGGTAGGTTATGTCCGTACTGGGAAATTAAGGAAAAAAATCCATCTCGCTTTGTTAAGTAAAAATAGTAATATTTATAAAAATTATAAAAATCGTTACACTAGACCACACTTTTAGGTACTGTGGTCACAAATTTTCATATTTTGCGGTGTTTATTTTTTTATGTAATCCTTACTAACTATGCTATTATTCCCAATTAAAAATCCAAAAATAAATATCGTAGTTTTCGTAAGAAAAATAAAATTTGACTGAGTCATGGTGAAATTTTTTTTTTAAACTTAACTTTGATACTTCATACTTTAAAAAAAATGTACCGCACTACCCTCGGCAAGTTATTTAAAAAGTTGGCCCATTTTACCAAGATTTCAAAATGGTACAACACTTGCTAATTATTCACCCATAAAAAATATTATCAAAATTTGAACCGCTGTGGAGCATTATAAATTAGGACTAAAAAATTGGAAAGTATTGTATTGTTCCCTATTGATGTATTACTGAAAACTTTATCTATTCATAAATCTTAATGAAACAGATGAAAAAAATTTAATACATTTATTTTATCTAAAAGCACTTTACACTAAAGCAAATGTTCAAATTGTTTACCCTCGGCACGAATACAGGCTCTGCATCGCCGCAGAAAAGATCTGTTCATCAGACGTCCAAATCTCCTTGCATTAATATCTTCTCCTGCTTCAAGAATTTTTTGGCGTAGTTCGTCTCTATTTAGAATTGGTTTATCATAAACTTTTTCTTTTATGCAGCCCCAGTAAAAGAAATCGAGCGGGTTTAGGTCCGGAGAACGAGGAGGCCACAAAATTGATCCAAGGCACCCAATCCACCTACCGGGATACTCAGTACTCAGGTAATCCCGTACTAGACGAGCATAATGTGCTGGGCAACCATCTTGTTGAAACCAAATGTCTCGATAGATGTTCAATGGTACATTTTCTAACAAATTCGGCAGTTCATTTTGTAAAACATGCAGGTAGTTTTCGCCATTTAGATTTTCTGGCAGCTCATATGGTCCAATTATTTGTCCATTTACAATTCCGGTCCAAATATTTATTTTAAATTGATATTGAGAGCGGTCTTCACGCATAAAATGTGGATTCTCTCTGTGCCACTCATGTAAATTATGCAAATTCAAATAACCGTCTTTTTTAAATGTATTGCCAGGAAGTTGCATCTTTTGTTGTTGTGTTGGCCAGTGTTTTTCTTAACAAGGGTAGAATTTTCCAATTTTTTAGTCCTAATTTATAATGCTCTACAGCGGTTTAAATTTTAATAATATTTTTTATGGGTGAATAATTAGCAAGTGTTGTACCATTTTGAAATCTTGGTAAAATGGGCCAACTTTTTAAATAACTTGCCGAGGGTAGTGCGGTACATTTTTTTTAAAGTATGAAGTATCAAAGTTAAGTTTAAAAAAAAATTTCACCATGACTCAGTCAAATTTTATTTTTCTTACGAAAACTACGATATTTATTTTTGGATTTTTGATTGGGAATAATAGCATAGTTAGTAAGGATTACATAAAAAAACAAACAATGCAAAATATGAAAATTTGTGACCACAGTACCTAAAAGTGTGGTCTAGTGTAACGATTTTTATAATTTTTATAAATATTACTATTTTTACTAAACAAAGCGAGATGGATTTTTTTCCTTACTTTTCCCAGTACGGACATAACCTACCCTTTCACCCGGTGCCCGCTTGACGTTGAGTTTCGGGACACCCTGTATATATGTTATATACAAAGTTTCATAAAAATCGGGGGAGCCTTTTTTGAGTAAATTAGAAAAAAACAAAAAATTGGCCTAAAACTAATGGCTCTTTGTATAGGAGCCACCATTTAAAAAAGAGAAACTGAAAAAAAAATTAATGCCATCTGATAGGAAGCTGTAAGGAACTATGCCAGACAAAATTTTAGTGAATTCGATGCAACCGTTGACAACTTATGGCCATTTAAAAAAAAGTCGTTAAGAGCAGATCTCCATTATTTGCATTTTTAACCAAAAACTGAAAACGCAGTTCTCTTAAAAACACTGAAAAAATATAACACACAAAGATTAATCAAAATCGTTAGAGCCGTTTTCGAGCAAATTAGAAAAAACCAAAAAAAGTTGGCTAAAACTGAACGGCTCGTTGTATGGGAGCTACCATCTAGAAAGTCTTCACTGAAAAATGTATAAAGCCATCCAATAGAACACTATAAAGAACGATGCCGAACGAAGTTTGAGTCAATTCAATCCAGCCAATGCGAACTTATGGCCATTTGAAAAAAAGCCGTTAAAACCTGATTTTCGTTAGGACTATTTGAGCCAAAAACGAAAAACGCAGTTTTGTTAGAAATGCTTAAAGTAAGCTAAATTTTGTGTTTAATCGAAATCGTTAGAGCCGTTTTCGAGAAAATCCAAATTGAAAAAAACCGTTATTAGAAAGGTACCAGTTTGAGCCGGGCTGAAACGAAATAAAAAAAAAAATAGACAACAGTTTTTCTTCAAACTACTATATATCATGTTTGAAGAAAATCCGTCAAGCGGTTTAGACTGTAGCATGACGTGAAAAAGCGCACAGACGCACATCCGCACAGACAGACCGACGGACGGTGTGGCAAAAACCACTTTTTTGGGCTTCTCTATCATCGTAATGTCATGTTTGATTAAAACCTCGATTTTTTTTTCTGCACGAAACCAATACTTGCCCTATAGAGCAAATAAAAAATTATTAGAAGTGCACTAAAAAAATTCATTTCTTTGTTTTCGCTCTATTTCAAATTCATGTTTTTTAACATGCGACCATGTTATTCTCAGCTGACGACATATAAAATTTTAACAACATATTGGTCACGAAACTCACGGAAAAATCTTTTGACGAAACCAAGTGTTTTGTTTGCTTTTTTACTTGCGATTATAGGTACTATAAGGCAAGTTATGCATTCGTAAAAAAAAAAAAAATTTTTGACAATCAAACATAACATTACGATGATAGAGAAGTCGAAAAAAGTAGGTCCGACAATTCTGTCTGTCTGTCTGTCTGTCTGTCCGTTTGTCTGTATCGGCACCTAAAGCCTAAACGGCTGGACCGATTTGCTTCAAACTTGGTAGATAGTATTATTATGATATCCTACAGAGGGGTTTTTGGAATTAGCATTCTAGCTTTAAAACTAACGGTACCTGCCATACGATTTTTAGTGAACAATTAATTTTTCTCGAAAACGGCTCCTACGATTTTGATAAAACTTTCTGAATAATGTGTCTGTGCAAACTTTATGTTTTGGTTGGAATAGATTTTTCAGGATAAGTCTTATAACGGTACCTCCCATAGGACCGGTTTTTTGAAATCCGATTTTCTCGTAAGCCACTTGACGAATTTCGATAAATTTTTATGGAAGCCCTTTTATAAACGAAATAATAGAAAATTTTACATTTTTCAAAAAAAGGTTTTTTTGGATTTGTTAAAAAAGTTTAAAATTTTTTTTTTATTTTTTGTTTTTTCCAAAAACGGTCTAATCAATTTTTTTTCAATTTTATTTTTCTGATAAGAACTACAAAGTTCTAGAAGTTGGCATACTCAAAAAAAATTTGGAATATGTTTTCGAAAAGTTTTTCAAAAAAACCGTTTTTTGAAAAAACTGGTCGAACGAGATTTTGAAAAAAAAAATCTGATGGCTTAATTCATTTTCTCCAAAAAACGTTTTAACTATTGATTTTTAAGTGATTAATAAAATTTCATTAGATTTTTGCAATGCCTTTTTCCGAAAATCTCAATCCCCAAGACCATTTTAGCACATTAGAGCAAGTTCGTACGACCCAGTCGTGCACTTTATTTATTATATAATTATTATAGTGATCTATGAAAGATAATTTAGAGTCAAATATGATTCCAAGATCAGAAATACTAGACTATCTACACAAATTTGACGAATTCAACAGATAGTCATAAATAAATATATTACGTTTGATGATTATAATTCAAAGAAAAATATTCCATTGAAAAATTAAATGAAAAAAACAACAACAAAAGCTGTTGCTTTTAAATTTAATACGAGCATGTACCAAGTTGGTGGTTAAAATTATTAAAAATAAAATAAAAAGATCCGTGGCTCCCTAAAAATATATAATTCACAGTGCAGTTTTGCACGAAAAAATGTATATAGTGTCGATTTTTTTATTTTATTTTTAATAATCTAAACAACCAACTTGGTACATGCTCGTATTAAATTTAAAAGCAACAACTTTCGTTGTTGTTTTTTCATTTAATTTTTCAATGGAATATTTTTCTTTGCATTATAATCATCAATTACTTGGCCAAACGAGCATGGCATTTATTAGGGTTTTTGCTTTTTTATAAAGCTCCCTAAAAATATATAATTCACAGTGCAGTTTTGCACTAAAAATTATATATAGTGTCGATTTTATCGAACAAAGTGCGTCTTAGAAGAGTATGAACGGCATCTAACTGATGAGCCCACCGTTCATACTTGGGCGAAACGCACTCAGGCCACGGATCTTTTTATTTTATTTTTAATAAATTACGTTTGCGAGTAAAACACATAGTCTTACTTGTCAATATTTAAAAATAAACGATTCTCATTGCACCATACCCAAAAGAATTTCGATAGTTTATATTTGCCGGTTAACCGTCACTTTTTCGCTTATTATTTACGTATTTGCAAAAAAATTTCAAAATAAATTCGGAATATAAATAAAATGCACGACTGGGTCGCACGTACTTGCTCTGTTGGTGCAATAGTACGATGAAAACAAACTTTTCGATCAATAAGAACAATTCATTTTTGAAAAATTTGGTAAAAACCAAAAAAAATTGGCTAAAACTGGAAAACTCGATATACGGGAGGTAACGTTAAGAAACCTTTAATATTTAAAATTAAGACGTTATCTTTTGGGTGTTATAAATGATACAAATGTCCACGTATGGGTTATGGCCTAATTAATAATACTATTATCATGTATAGGCAAAAACTAAAAATGCAGTTTTCCTTGAAGTATTCTATATATGTTACATACAAAGTTTCATAAAAATCGGGGGAGCCTTTTTTGAGTAAATTAGAAAAAAAGAAAAAATTGGCCAAAATCTAGTGGCTCTTTGTATAGGAGCCACCATTTAAAAAAGAGAAACTGAAAAAAAATCAATGCCATCTGATAGGAAGCTGTAAGGAACTATACGAAACAAAGTTTGAGTGAATTCGATGCAACCGTTGACAACTTATGGCCATTTGAAAAAAAGCCGTTAAGAGCAGATCTCCGTTCTTTGCATTTTTAGTCAAAAACTAAAAACGCAGTTCTCTTAAAAACACTAAAAGAATATAACACACAAAATTTAATCAAAATAGTTAGAGCCATTTTCGAGAAAATTAGAAAAAACCAAAAAAAGTTGGCTAAAACTCAACGGCTCGTTGTATGGAAGCCACCGTTTAGAAAGGCTTCAGTGAAAAATTTACTAAACCATCCTATAGAACACTATTAAAAACTGTGTCAAACAAAGTTTTAGTTGATTCAATCAAGCCGTTGTGAACTTATGGCTATTTGAAAAAAAGCCGTTAAAACCTGATTTTCGTTACGACCATTTGAGGCAAAAACAAAAAACGCAGTTTTGTTAGAAATGCTTAAAGTAAGCTTAATTATAAATTTAATCAAAATCGTTAGAGCCGTTTTCGAGAAAATCCAAATTGAAAAAAACCGTTACTTGAAAGGTACCAGTTTGAGCCGGGCTAAAACGAAATAAAAAAAACCTCGACAACTGTTTTCCTTCAAACTACTATATATCAAGTTTGAAGAAAATCCGTCAAGCCGTTTAGGCTGTAGCATGACGTGAAAAAGCGCACATCCGCACATCCGCACAGACGCACAGACAGACCGACGGACGGTATGGCGAAAACCACTTTTTTGGGCTGCTCTATCATCGTAATGTCATGTTTGATTAAAACCTCGATTTTTTTTTTCTGCACGAAACCAATACTTGCCCTATAGAGCAAGTAAAAAAGAATGGGAGAGGATGAAAAAGGTAAAGTGCGACAAAACAAGTTTTGTATTTTCTGATACAACCACCTTCCGACTGCTCAGCGAGGGGTGGGTTCGAAAAGGTTTAAACGCGATAAAATTGATATTAAAAAAAAATATGTGGAAGACAATAAAAAAGTTAATTAGAATTAAATCAGTGTACAGGGCGCCAGGAAACTTTAATGGTAGTTTGCCTGACCAATACAAATCTGCAAAATGTCTTCAATTTTAAAGAATTAAAACGAAAGAATTATTATTCCCAATGGGAAGTTTGAATTTTTTATTGTTTGATCTGGGAAGCCTTGGCAAATGCCGGGATAAAAACCCAGAGTCTTTTCGATCAAAAGAAAAAGAAGACAATGGTATTTCGGGGTTAGCAGAAGGCTAATTCTCGAAATTAGGAATAAGTTTGAACAATTAAAAAAAAGAACAAAAAATGTTTTGTGTCAAATGGACGCAAAGAAAGGTCACAATGGTAGGTAATTGAAGGTTGAAAAAAGGTCACGAGTCCCACAATCTTGGGAGATTACGAACGTCAGCGAAGGTGTTCTTTATATAAATTTGTTTGCCCCACATAGGGTAACAAACAAAACGGATTAAAAACCAACTGAACAAACAATTAACAAGCTATAATTTCTGGACACCACCAGACACAGAAATACTTTGCTTTTCTAAAAAAAACAATCTCCAACAACGATATTCTTCTTAAACGCTTCCAAGAGTTTCCTTAACGATTCTTCTTCTACAACTAGAAATATTTCTTCTCAATTTCGATACCACAAATAGTTTTTCACTTCTCATTTTTCTAAATTTCAAAAATTTCTTCCTTTTCCTATCAAATCCAAAATTGAATTGTCATTCAAAAATGGAGGCTTGGCTTGTCCACTTCGCCACGGCCATATAGCCATCCTCTTCGGATCTTTTGCGTGGTGGTGTTCTTGTCTCAGTCATACAGACGAATCTCGCCCATATATGCAGAGACGTGCGACTGAGAGCGGTGATACAACCATTGCACGCGATCCTATGCGTTGAAGATGCGATCTCCATTGGCTCAGTGGACGTGTTCAGCCGTATAACGTCAATAATATTTTATTTAAAAAGGCAAGTGAAAAACTTCGACACTACGCGCAAAGTCCCCAGCCCAAACCGGCCCAAACTAATTGCTTCGAGAAAAATATTTTTGTTGGAAAGAATCCTAACCATTTTCCAACTAAAATGGTGGGATTTATAAACAAGAATAACCTTCATTCCGTTTACCTCAAAGCAGATAATATTTAAAAAACGAAAAACACATCATTGCGATCTTTCTTTGCTATCAGACACTTTACGGTGGGCACGCGGGCATTCTAAATTTACGTTGGTGTGATTATAATTCACACATTGTTGTGTTGTGGTGGACTCTTCTTTCGTTCTCGTTGGAAAGCTTGATTGTTGGCTTCCTCGCTTTCTTTACTATGCGTGCGAGTCTCCAGCCCGTCCGCTGGCTCGAAACGATAGACTGATGCGTGTGAGTCTCCAGCTCATCCGCTGGCTCAGCACGATTAAATTCGAATATGTTGCGGGCAAGTCTCCAGCTCGCCCGCTGGCTCAACCCGATGGAAAATAACCAGCTTTGTTATCCTCTCTGAGTCACTCTCACAACTCCCAGAGGACAACGGACTCAAAATGTGGGTCAGAGAAGGAATGGTTGGGATGGAGCGGAAACAAATATCGAGAGTTGAACCTTGCCAAAAACGCACGATTTGACAAGGTTTTAAGAACCAAAAGAATGATTTTTGTTGCGGTTAATCTTACCGTAACAGTCTGTTAGCTTCCAAGTAAATATCCTTCATACAGGCAGTATTCGACTTTTGAAAGAGTTTAAGAAAAGTGGATGATCTCCTCCCCGCCGACTCGCATTCTCTGTCGAACCAAGGTGAACAATATATCCTTGCATTCGATTTTTGTTGACGTTTGACCGCTGAAGATACAATAACTTTCTGTAAAATTTCTATTGTAGTGTTGGAATCATTTGAGGCATGCGCTTCTTAGAATTGATTCACGCTCTGCTTATAAGCTTCAACATAATTTTCTCGCCATATTAGTTTTGGTGAAAGAGTGTGTACTGTATCAGTTCCTTCTTCATTGTCCAATTCAGAGGTAAGAAGAGTGTTGATCAGGGGCATATGATCGGAGTAAATTTATCTCTCAACTTCTAAATTCGATAGCAAGTCGTAATATTCAAGAGGCATAAGAAGGTAGTCGATTGCCGACTGTCCAGGGTTTCGTATAAAAGTGAGTTTTCTTTCTTCGTCTCCTTTTCATTGATAATACAAAGATCAAACGCACTTCCAAAATTAAGAATGGTTCTTCCTCGAGCGTTCATTTCCGTGTCTTTTGATTTCCTAGGTGTAAGGTTACGGTTACCGAACACTACACATTACTCATTTCCAAGTATGCAATGTTTTTCTCCCAAGAACTGCATTGCGTTGATTAGAATTTTAAGGTCCAATTGCCAAAAAGAACAGTTCAAATGGACTCTGACAACATTTATAGTTTCACTGCATAAAACGATTTCTAAATAAACAAAATTATCTACTTCCTTAAAATTAAATTTTTCAGGTGAGAGTGTTTTTTTGATGCCATAGAGTGCTCCATCCGATGCTCTTCCCCTTGTAGAACCATTTCTTTTCTCAGCTGCTGTCTACCAAAGCTTAAAGTCTTTCAAATAATCTTTGAATTTTTTTTTGATTCTTATTCAAGGTGTGGGTTTCATAGAGTGAAACTATACGGAAGGAACTAACAAAGTTGAAGAAATCAATAAAAACTTCTTATTTGATAAACCATTAACATTATAACTAAGAATTTTAATTTGTTTTGAACTTACTATAATATTATCAATTTTCTAGCTGACTTCTAAAACCTATTGCAAGCCCGCCTTTAGTTGAACTTCATTACCGACTGCATCAAGTTCGTTTGCATTCAGACTCACAGGGGGCGCTAGTCCATTTACAGGTGACGTTTTTCTGGCGTTTATTGTAGTTGACGGATTAATATTTCTTAGAAAATCTTCTCGCTGAAAAAAAATTTTATATCTTAACGAAAGAGTATGAAATCGATCGTTTTGTCCACACATTAACCCCTTTTAATCATCCAAGGTAAAATAATGATCTTGAATGTGTAGTCTGTCATCTACCAGACTAACCCTGATAGTCGAGTTTTGACGCTTTACTCCTCTTTTGACCTTCAGCAAAATGCTTCTCCTACGACGCATTCCAGGTAGAAAATTTGTATGCATAGAAATGCAACTGTTAGCAAGCTTTTTGCCTTGGCTAAGAATGTCTTGTGACAGTTGAGCGTCTGCTACCTTGACCCGATAGGTTTTGCTGTTTGTGGATCTAGTGTGCAGCTCCTGCACACAAATTTAATAGCTCTCTTACTTTTGGTGATTCTTGAGCATGTGTTTAGTAAGTGTTCCTCAGGGTTATCGCAATTCCTAATTGGAAGATGGAAAATGATGTCACGATCATTCTGTTGTAGTGTGGAGACTTCAAAACGCCGTTCAAGATGTTGATATTTGGTCTTTAGGGCTCGTATCTGATTTTGCAGCTGCTACACATTCGAAGTTGTGTTATCTCGAGAAGCACGGGCTTGAAGAAGCTTTTGGTTGGCAGATACTTAAAGCGCTGATCAGGTACCTGATTGAAATCATCAATCGATAAATTCCCTAGTGACATATTAATTTGATTTATGGTCTTAAACCTGCGGTGATCTTTGTATTCAGGGGATGTATCTGACACTTTTCCCTTTGTTGATGACGGTGTTCCGAGGTTTTGATTCATGCGAATGATTAATTTGCTATAGCTCGATCTTAAGACAAAAACTTACACGAATTCGAATTTGTGTTAATAAAGCCTTGCTATGCGAATTGTTTTGAAAAGATTTCACAGTTTTCAATTCTTTACTTTTATTAATTTTAGTATTTTTTCGCTGAGCACTCAAAAACAAATTCACTACAGTTTGACAGTTTAACAGTCCTTTTTCTAACAAGCCTTTTCATTAGAGCTGAAAACATGAGTTTTGAAAAATATTCTAAATTCTAGGCCTCATTTAATCAAATGCGTACCTAACCTACCTACAATACGAAGTTCTACACGAAGAATAAATAAACACACACAAACTTAACTTACCGACCCACTTAGGCATACCTAGGTTCCTACCTAGATTCCAATAAAAGTTATTTTTGTCCTTTTTTCATATCCTTTTTATTTAGCCGTCCTGGCACTTGTTATGTGAAGCAATCTATCCGTAAGCCCATGGCCAAACCATTCCAAGATAGTGCGATTTAACGCCACCGCCGCGCCGGTCCGATGTACGGACTGCTACAAATATTGGAAAAATTCATCGAAAATTGTACCTCCAGATTAGACTATGTCCGATCAAGCCGTGTGCAGAAGATTATCTTTCGAATAAAGTAAATTTCATGTCAATTTTAAAAAAATCATCTTCGTTTTATTCCAATTCAAAGTTCTAAATACCCTTTACTGGTCTCATATAAAATTGTTTCTATTAAAATTATTATTCTGTGAATAAATTGAGAAAAAAAACTTAACTCATACATTCTCACAGAGAAATGTATTTTTTTTTCTTTTCCTTGTTGGTATCAACATTTAAATTCTATCTCGCTCTCTCCCATTTAATATATTCATCTATAAAAATCAACCCTCTCTTTTCCACAACATTCATCGAAGAACTTTAAAATGTTGCTAGACAATTTATTTCTTGGATACATGTCTTGGAACTTGAACCTAAGGCTAAGATCTGATGGTAGAAATTTTCAAGCATAGAAATTTGTTCTAAGTGCGACATCTTTACTTGTAATATTATCTTTGGTTATCCTAAATTTAGGTTCCAAAATTCCTTTTTTTAGTCTTTTGAAATCAAAATTACATCGTTTTTGCGAGTTATCAGTGTTATTGTTGAATTTGTTATCTTTTAATAGCGAAAGAATCTTAAAGTCCACAGGTAACCATAGATTAATTTTTCTGCTTTAAACGTTACCATCTAGAATACTCATCAAAGCTGAAACAGTTCAGCGTTATCCAATTCGCATTAGAACTCTGTCCTGAACAGATGCTTAGAGCCTAGAATCTAACGAACATTGAATTCAATTTTAGAAGATTTAATCATTATCACAAAGGCATTACATTACATTTATTCACCAACTGTTAACGAAATTTTCGTTCCTCCCGAAAAATAGGGCCTTATTCATAGATGAATACTAAAGCTGTGACTTATCAATTTACATATTAACCTGAATTTTATAGATAAACACAGCCGCTATTCATAAACATTTTTCTAGCTGTGTTTAGCTAGGCTTAGCTTAATGCAAAAATCTACTACATTAATACCTCAAACTATGACAGTAGGTATATAACATTAGCACACATATTTAACAAAATCTGTTATTTTCTGATTATGTACGATTGAAAATGTGTGCCAAATGTAAGATTAACATTTGAAATACTAATTTTGATTTAAGTAAAGAATCGTTAAATTCATTTGAGATGAACCAGGGAAGTAGACACATCAAAATTATATATGATAAAAAGACGACATCCAAATGAAGTTCCTGACTTGTGGATGGGAATTTTACAAAGTTGGGAAGTCATGCCAGCTTTCTTGCATCTACAGAAACAACCCTACCCACTAACAGTTGGTTGGGCGATACCATGATGGCTGTTATGACAAAAATAAGTGCTGAAGTTTCATCTTAAAGATTGTTAGGATTGTTACAATTCAGAACGAATCTCTCGCAAACTACAAAATCAAGTTCACTTTGTAAACAAATTATGCCCCTTGTTACTTTTGACAGATCAACATTCTCAACTCATGTCATGAAGATGAGTTGGAAATTGTTACAGAATGTTACTTACATAGAGGTACGACCCAAATACTACTTACATACTTAAGGTGCCGCAGACAGTCCATTGTGGACCCCGGCCTCAACCAACAATCCTAACCTTAGATGGGGTCTTCCAGAACTGCGTCGGCCCTGCGGGTTGGTATTGAAGACTCTTTGGGCTGGAGCGTTTTCGTCCATACGCTCCACATGGCCCAGTCATCTAAGCAGCTGCATTCTTAGCTTCTTTACCAGGTCGATGTCGCTGCATAGCCCGTACAGTTCGCCATTGAATCTTCTCCTCCATACTCCATTGATACATAGAAGACCGAATATCAGCCGAAGAATCTTTCTCTCAAAGCACCCCAGCCTGTATTCATCCGATTGTGTCAGTGTCAATGCTTCTGCCCCATACAGCAGGACTGGGATGATAAGGGTCTTATAAAGTGTCTCCTTGGTCCTCTGAGAGAGGGCTTTGCTACTAAATGCCTTCTTAGCCAGAAGAAACAGGGATTGGCAAGAGTGATTCTTCGACTGATCTCTTCACTGATGTTGTTTTGAGAGGTTAAGTGCAACCCAAATAGACAATGCCCTTGACAACCTCAAAGTTATTTCTGTCCATTGTGACGAGCCTACGGTGATGATCTTCTGCACCCGAGGACAGCACATATTTTCTTTTATCTTCATTTACAGCCAGACCCATTTTCGCCGCCCCACTTCAATGCTCCACTGACAGCGCGCTTCGTTCTTCCAAAAATGTCAATATTATCAGCATAGCCAAGTAATAAAACGGATTTAAAAAAAATCCTACCGCTGTTGTTGACATGCAAGTTGCGTACGATTGCCTTAAGAACGATGTTGAAGAGGCTACATGACTTATCGTAAGCCTTCCTCGACGGTGGTGTTCTTACGAACCTTGACGGAGCAGCGCGAATTCTCCATAGTCATCCTGCACAATCGAATGAGTTTAGCAGGGATGTCAAGAAGTGAAATAGCTCTGTATAGCCCGTTCCTATTCACCCTGTCAAGGCGACTTTAAAATCGATAAAGAGGTGGTGTGAAAATTTGGTCGACGGCTGACTTGCCCGACCTGACACCACACTGATACAGGCCAATCAGTTCACGTGCGAAAAGGTTCAGACGTTCACACAGAATGGCCAACAAGATTTTATAGGCAACATTTAGGAGACTTATTCCCCTATAGTTGGCGCAATTTAAGATTTAGATTGATTTTATTAAAAATTAAAAATTTACATATTTACATACATTAATAGATAAACAAAATCATTTAGACATGGCTGTTAGCCGTCTGCCGAACTGACATATTTACATACTTTTTTTTATAATTTTTCTTTAAAATTCTATTGTTAGCAAATTTTTTTTATCTTTTAATAAATGAATATCACTTTAGGTTAAAAGTTTGGTATTTTCATTAAAAAAAGTCCTTGTATGATTCTATCTCGGTATCTTAAGGCAATTGTGCAGAACCGGTATAGCTGAGACACACATTCATTTCATTTAATAGGGCTATAACTTCCTCTATACTTAAAAAGTCTTTTGCAAAGATACATCTTCTCGTTTCTTTTAAAGTTGGACACATTCCTAAAAAATGTACAACGTCTTCCCTCTCCATCTTGTTGCATCTATTGCAGATTATAGGAAGGCCTGGTCTATGTGGTATATAATTAAGGTTTAGCATTTCTATTCGCAGTATAGCCATCATAGATATTTCGCCAACACTGAGCTCATCACGAAAGTAGTTGGCTTGCTGCAAATTGTGATTAAGCTGGCAGTAGATTGTACGATACAAGGAGTTTGAAGCTTCATCCATGTACTTGTTTCTAGCTACTTCGTCGACCTTGGAAATAAGTTGATACATGTCGGTTTTTAATTTTTTAAGATCCTCCACATTGCAGTTCAAGTCCATTCCACAATTTTCAGCCAAATCAAGCCATTCGCGATACCATCCACTTTTAGAATTAATAGTTTTAAGAGCTACCATTTTGGGTAAACGATCTTCTGCCAAACTCAAAGTTCTAATTATGTAATCCACCTGCATTTTAAATGTTTTCACAAAAAGTGGTGGAATTCCTGTTTCAAGCATTATGACATAGTTCGGTGTGTTGGATGGTAAATGGAACGCTCTTTTGATATAGTAGCGCAGCAGCTTTTCAACCATCTCATACTGTTTACTTCCCCAAGATTGTACGGCGTAAAGCATAATGGATTCTGCCACAGACTAAAATATTTTGAATTTGCTACTGTGAGCCACGGACCTATTCAAGAAACATCTCTTCCATGTTATGTTTATCGCCATTTTCGCTTTGTTGAGTTTTTCATTGAAGTGCTTCTCCATACTTAAGTTCTTGGTGAAGGTAACCCCTAAATATTTAAACTCATTTACCACTTCAATCAAGTCTCCATCGAATCTCCATTTTTCGTTAGAGCAAATTCTCCCTCCATGATTTTTGAAATACATTACTTTCGACTTCTCTAAATTCACTACTAGTCCCCATCGTTTGCAGTATTCCTGCAACCGATTAATCATTAGTTGAAGTGATTCTGGGGTATATGCAAGCAACACAATATCATCCGCAAATAGCAAAGCTTTAATAAGCGTCTCTGCGTAGACAATGCCTCCAGGCAAGCAGTCAATCAGATCTTCAATGAAAAGTGCAAATAAAAGTGGGCTTAGTGTGCATCCTTGCCTGACCCCAGTGTTGGATAGTTACGCGTAACTTTGAAATTTTAATTAGTTACACGTAACTAATGTAACTAATGTAACTAATGTAACTAATGTAACTAATGTAACTAATGTAACTAATGTAACTAAATGTAACTAATTGTAACTAAATGTAACTAAACTATAACTAATAGAATTTTTCAAATACAAAAACTCACATTTTATGTTATATTGAAATTTAGAAGTTCCGTCCACAAACCCGATCGAATGACGATTGACTACACCACTGTTATAGGGCAAAGCTGGATGATTGATGAATTGCCGTCGGGCCAGCTGCCAGCTGACAAGGAATACATTTTTAAATTACTATATTTCTGCAAAAAAAAAAATTAATAATATAATAATACTATGTTCCTGATGGAAAGGAAATCTAATAAAATATTATTGGAGCATACAATAGATTTTTACTTAAATTTAAAGTTTTCCCTTCTTTCTTGAAATTCTTGGACATTTCTTTGTTTACTGTGATGTTTTTTTTGTTAAATTCAGATTTGATCTCAAATTTTAGATTTGGCTCGCCCAAAGGAAATCAAACGAGATCTATTTTGTTTAATTTTTCGTGTGGGTGCTTTTTGACAATTAATGTATTAGTCTAAGAGCCGAAAGCATATTTTGGGAGTGGAGGTATAACCAAAATTGGTATACGTGTATGTGTAGATATACGCGACAATATATCAAATCGAAAAGTCTGGCAGGGTTATTTTTCAGCCGGGGCAGTAGACGGCCGTTCGAAAACGGTAATTTTTCCGATTTTTGTGTGGAAGGTATAACCACTTCAAATCATACAGAAAAGATAGAGAATTGCTCACTGATTTTAAAAATCTTGGTGACAGACGTTTTACTTTCAGCTTTCCCCTTGCCAGACGCCCACCAAAAGGAGCGAAAAATCAGTTTTTGGTGTCAGAGGTATAACCAAATGAGTGATACGTCAACAAATCAGAAAAATTCTCCTGATTACAGATATGTGTGTCCCAGACATTTTACTTTCAGCTAACCCCATGCCAGACGCCCCTAAAGTATGCCCAAAAATCAACTTTTTTTCTTTAAGGTATAACCAAATGAATGATACACCAAAAAATCAGAAAAATTCTCCTGATTACAGGTATGTGTGTCCCAGATGTTTTACTTTCAGCCTTCACCCCGCCAGACGTCCTTAAAGTATCCTGTTTTGCATTTTCTTATGAAAATTCAATTAAAACTTTTTTTTTTAAACCTGTAACCATATGAAGATCATACCAAAATACTCTCCTCTTATTCCTGATTACGAATATGTGGGTCCCAGACGTTTTATTTAAAGTCTTCACCCCGCCAGACGTCCTTAAAGTATCCTGTTTTGCATTTTCTTATGAAAATTCAATTAAAACTTTTTTTAAAAAGCTATAACCATATGAAGATCATACCAAAATACTCTCCTCTTATTCCTGATTACGAATAGGTATGTGGGTCCCAGACGTTTTATTTACAGCCTTCACCCCGCCAGACGTCCTTAAAGTATCCTGTTTTGCATTTTCTTATGAAAATTCAATTAAAACTTTTTTTTAAAAGCTATAACCATATGAAGATCATACTATAGATTGTTTTTTTTTTTTCAATATAGGACATTCTTTTTTAATTTTTAAAATAAATTTAACAGTTCGTATATACTCGTAAATGAAATATTCTAATTACAAAAAAATTAACGTGATTCGGAGACGGGTTGATGTAATAATATTAGGTTTTTTGAAATTGCAGTAAATTGCCTGTAGCAACCACTGTGATAATTACTAACACTATCTGTTTTAGTAGGAAGGTTAAAGTCCGCAAATTTATATTTTCGAGATTTTCTTATACTAAGTATCTTTTGACATTTTTCTAAAGTTTTTTCATTAAACAAAACTATTTTTTCACTTTGATTTGTACTATCACTGCAATGAAGGCAACATTTAACACTCATGGTATTTGATAAATTTATAGCACCAAACACAATAGTTTATATCAATATTAAATTGATTTTTTAAAACGTTTATTTAACGAAACACTTTTTATTCAATATAATTAATCAACATAAACGCAGGAGAGATACTTATATAGAGAACAACTGACTTAAAAACAGCATAAGTCACAGATGCAATAAATGTGTAAGAGACAACTATAATTTGGCGTGTATTAGATAATAGCAGGTAGAAAATAAACCATTTTTTTTTGCATTCGACTATTAAAATGGTAATATAATAATTTATTGTTTTGGCGAAAATGCTGTTACTGATTTGCCGAGAAGAAGGTGCCAATATATTTTATATACAAAAACTATCTATGTAGATTGTGTAATAATTTAAATTTTAAATTTTGGTATGATCTTCATATGGTTATAGGTTTAAAAAAAATTTTTTTTATTAATATTTTTTTTTTTTTATTAATTTTAACATAGAACTTATAAAGCATAATTACATTTATAAATACATTGATGCATATAGTTAAATTGAATTTTCATAAGAAAATGCAAAACAGGATACTTTAAGGACGTCTGGCGGGGTGAAGGCTGTAAATAAAACGTCTGGGACCCACATACCTGTAATCAGGAGAATTTTTCTGATTTTTTGGTGTATCATTCATTTGGTTATACCTTAAAGAAAAAAAGTTGATTTTTGGGCATACTTTAGGGGCGTCTGGCGAGGGGTTAGCTGAAAGTAAAATGTCTGGGACACACATATCTGTAATCAGGAGAATTTTTCTGATTTGTTGACGTATCACTCATTTGGTTATACCTCTGACACCAAAAACTGATTTTTCGCTCCTTTTGGTGGGCGTCTGGCAAGGGGAAAGCTGAAAGTAAAACGTCTGTCACCAAGATTTTTAAAATCAGTGAGCAATTCTCTATCGTTTCTGTATGATTTGAAGTGGTTATACCTTCCACACAAAAATCGGAAAAATTACCGTTTTCGAAGGGCCGTCTACTGCCCCGGCTGAAAAATAACCCTGCCAGACTTTTCGATTTGATATATTGTCGCGTATATCTACACGTATACCAATTTAAGTTATACCTCCACTCCCAAAATTTGCTCTCGGCTCTTGGTCTATATGTTGAATCTTACAAAATAGCCTAAATAATTATGTTATTACGCTATTCATTTAATTCACGAATTCTACAAATATTTTATCAAAATGAAACAACACTTCTAAAAGCAAATGTCAAATACTGTGGTGTATTTGCAAATATGTGTTAAATCTCGATTGAAAATGAGATTTAAGATTTGATCTGAGATTTGATCTTAAATGAAAAAATATGATCTGTGACCAAAAGAAAAACAGATTTTGATTTCTTATTTGGCACTTATGAAGGGTTTACATTATGAGTGGATTCACCGGCGCAGGTGACTCCTGCGGGGTTTACTTTTGCATGAATTTACCGGCGCCTGTAGCCGTGAAAGTAAGACAACCATTACCTCAATATTTGTTGATTGCCTTCTAGACATTAAAGGTAGATTTTGTTTTCTCACCAGATTTGTTTGTTTTTCTTAGCAGTTTGGCACTGACATTTCTGACACGTTTCAATTTTACATTTTGTTGGTACGAATATCATACCTATTTACAAATTTCCATTTTCAAGCAGCACTGTTGATAAAGTATCACAGGCTTCACCATTGTCAAATTAAAAAACTGTCGATGTAGGTGCTTGTCGGCGACTGGTTATACTTTTAACCTACCCTGGAAAATAAAACAAAATAGATCTCGTTTGATTTCCTTTGGGGGAGTCAAATCTGAAGTTTGAGATAAAATCTTAGATCAAATCTGAATTTAGCAAGAAAAAAAAAAAAGAAATCACAGTAAACAAAGAAATGTCCAAGAATCTCAAGAAAGAAGGGAAAACTTTAAATTTAAGTAAAAATTTATTGTATGCTCCAAGAATATAATATTTTATTAGATTTTCTTTTCATCAGGAACATAGTAATTTCAATATGTATTCCTTGCCAGGATGAAACGAATTATTGTACATGGAAAGATGTGATTTTTTTATTGAAGTGAAACTTCTTTAGAATCGTTGTAAGAGACACAAATACAAAAATTTGTAGGATGAAGCCAGGAAAGAATGAGACAGAAATATACATACTATTTTATATTATCGGTCTCTCCTCCTTGTCCCATACTTCGTAGCGTCCCCACTCCCGTCTCCTAAGCATAGTCGCCTGTTATTTGTGAGCCAGAGCGAGAAAGCAGATGTCGGTGTGTATGTATATTGCACACTGTTTAATACGTGCTTGTATTTGAGCATTTAACGTGTGTTAGTGTATGTGAAAACTACGTGAGCTACTGTACACTGTATGCGGCTGCGTATTACAGCTTTTTTGTAAGATGTCAGCGTGGTGTGTTATTATTGATGTGAAACTTCTTTAATATCGGGGTAATTTGAAACTCGACGAAACGGAAATGCAACATGTTACTTTTAAGCAAATATGTAAATCAATTAAAAAAAAAAATATATCGCAACAAGTCTGAGAGAGAACGAATGAAAAAAAAAAATTATGACACAGTATTTTATATTCTAGCTCTCATTTTCTCCTATCATAAGTTTTGCTTCTCATTCAGGTCTACTAACCATTATGTTAAACAAAAGCGAGTGAGCAGGCGCGTTGGTACGATTAAGTTAGTATGTTAGTTAATATAGGTACGTGATTTGAATGCTGTCTAACAGGAAAAGCTTTACAAAAGGTTTCAATAAACTTAATTCAAGAAGAATGTAAAATTCAAACAAATACATAACAAAAGTATTTATAGAAAATTGGCATTAAAAAAATTATTTAAATTTTAAAAAAGTATCCTGAATTTTTGAAAATAGTCAGTTTTCGAATATTTTTTTGACTTGTTTTAAATAGTAGCGTCCTGGAGTTCATACTTTAAAAGGGAGTCAAAAGAACGCAAAGTATGTCGGTACGTCTGTATGCTTGAATATGTGTTGAAACTTTTGTATTTGTATAGATACGTGTTGAAAGCATTTAGTCATACATAACATAAGGTTTGAAAGTAATCCGAAAACTGGTGCTGGGTGCCTGAGTTTTTCATCTCATTCTCTCGTAAATTAGGTATACCAACTTCTTTGAAGTTTCACTTCAACCGAGTGTGAATTACGCACACACATTTTTTTTATTTTTTATTATTAGGTTAGAGTTAGTTTTATTTAGTTACAGTTAGTTACATTTATTATATATATATATAATATTGGGCGTAACTAATTCATATTAGTTACGCGTAACTAAACGAGTAACTTACTTCATGTAACTTACTTGCCAACACTGCCTGACCCCTGAAACAAATTGAAACCAATCCGATTTTTCTTCACCATTCCACACAGCTGCTCGAGTGTCTTCATATAGTCAATGACATTTCAACTGTCAAAAGTGGAAGTTTAAAATTTATAGTCTCTTCAAGATAATTACTTTTCTTTTTCAAAAACAAGTTTTATTTGAACAAAAATTTCATAAATCAACTCTTTGTGTCGTATTTTATATCATCAACACTAAAATTCACCAGTAACATCATAAGATACGAAGTTTTTTCAAAGATTAAATCATCGCGAAAATCCAATCTCGATAGTACGGTATTTTCCTTAAGCAAAATAATCGTAAGAAGCGAAATTTATCCGAAACCTCTCCTGAGCCTAACACCAGTGGTAAAAAATATACTCTGTCTGCAATTGAACCTGAGATGAAAGTAGGAAAGCTATCTACCGATGAATTAAAAAATATCCTTAATGGCATCCTTGCCGAAAAATTGAAGGATCTTGCTACAAGGGACGATCTAACAAGACTTTACAGCGAAATAAATTCTCTAAAAACAGTTAATACAGAACTTAATCATAAACTTAATATGATGTCAGAAAGATGCGAACTTCTTGAAAATCAGCTTGAAGTCATTTCACGTAAGGCCAACGAACGATCAATTGTTGTCCACCTTCCAATAAACGTAGAAACCAATGCAACTCAATCCGCTTTACAAACTTGCAAGGGGCTTCTTAAGCTACAGGAAGGTGATAATTTACATGTAAAACAATCCCGTGAAATTAACAACAAAAACACACAACGCGGAACTGTTATTATCGAGCTCCTTTCGGCAGAAATCGTGGACAAGATTATAGCCGCGGCGCACCAGCTTAAAAACTCAGGGATTAGTATCTTTCGGGAACAATCTATCCTGTATAGGAAAAAGAGGCAGACACTCCTACAATTCCGAAGCAAGCTTCTTGAAATAAACCCGAAAGCGAAAATAATTGTTAAAGGCGACAAAATGCAAATCAATAGCCGTACATTTTTTTACAAATATTCGCGAGGTCTATGTGTCAAAACTTCTACGGAATTGACATTTATTACGCAGATGTTTGGTGACAGAACATCTGAATTCTTTGACTGCGGCGAGGGAGTGAAGTTAGCATCGTTTTCAAACCCACCACCATTACTTGCCTCTTACTCTCAATCGTCACAAGCGCCACCTGTGAGTCAACCTCTACAAGTATTAGGGGGGGGGGGCACACTAGGGAGAATCTGTCGTCTGCCACCATACCAATAATTTTCTGAGTATACAAATTTTATCATATAATATTACAGGTCTTAGAAGTAAACTTTTACAACCTGATTTTTTAACTTTATTCAAGATTTTGATGTTATAATTCTATTAGAAACTTTTTTAGAAGAAAAACGTGAAAATGATTTTTTTAAATATTTTAAAAATTTCAAAATAATGTGTTCACCTGCAAGTGGATCCAATGTGCACGGCAGAGCCAGTGGTGGAATTTTATGTGGAGTAAAAAAAACTATAAATAGTAATTTTGTCAACCTTACTCGTATAGAGAACAGACTTATTTTTCAAATTTCCAATGATAATTTTAAATATTCAATTGTTCCGGTGTACTTGAACTGTAATAACTGGCAGCATGACTTTGATTGTTTAATAGATTTTGTGCATAACTCTAACCTTGAGAATATTATGATCATTGCAGACTTAAACGCTCGAATTGGAGCATATCAAAATCCTTCTATTTGTAACTTACTTTTACAAGGCTCACTTAACGTTATGAGAAACTCCAAAGATGAACAATTCAACAGAAATGGGAGACTCCTTACCGAATTCTTTGAAAATGTTGGACTATTTGTGCTGAATGGATCAACTACAGGAGACACATCTGGAGAGTTTACTTTCATCAGCGGCCAAGGACAGTCAGTAATTGACATTTGTGCAGTATCGGCAGCATGGCTGAATTCATTTGAAGACTTCAAAGTGGGCGTGCCAAATTTTTCAGCGCACTTACCAATAGAAGTCAAAGTAAGCTTTGCTATTGAAGGTACTCAAGGAAACTCGAGTAATTTTCTGAAGCTGAGGTGGAAAGAAAATAGTGCTCCTCTTTACAAATCCCTTTTAAATCGCCACTGCAGCTCCCTCCCTCCCCATGCAACAACCGGGGTAGAACAGCTTAATGAGCAAATCGTAAGAGTTATTCACACTTCAGCTTTATTTGCTCGCAATAACAACTCTACTTATTCATTTACTCCTAGGAGCTTATGTTTTGATTGTAAGAGCCTCCGCAATCTATCATTTGTATATCTTTAACTATTTCGTTCGACAAATGCCTTATTTTTCAAAAATATTTATATACACGTGAATAAGAAATATAAAATACTTTGTGCAGCAAAAAGAAAGGAGTACAATTTTAATCTAGCAAAAAAATTAAGTAACTGCAAAAACTCAAAGGCATTCTGGAGCAAAGTTCGTGAACTGGGTGAAAGTAATCGAAATATGGTAAATACTCTCGGAGCTGAGACACTAGCAGCACATTTTAAAACTCTTTTGTCGGCTGACGCGAATCACCATACTTTATCTTACGCTCTACCCAACATTGTCGTAGATGAACTGGATGGCCCAATATCTTTGTATGAACTGGAATCAACTCTACATAAGATGAAAAATAACAAAGCACCTGGAATTGGTGGAATTCCAGTAGAGTTCTACAAAAATAGCACTGGGCAATTTAAGGATTATCTCCTTCCGTATTTCAACAGATTATATAATGAGTCGTATGTCCCCAACAATCTCACCAAAGCAGTTATTTTTGCACTTTATAAGAAAGGAGAGGCAAACCTGCCAGAAAATTATAGAGGAAAATTCTGAGCACGTTGAGGAAGATCTTCACTTCAATTCTCTACGAAAGACTGACCAAATGGATCGAAGACAAAAACCTTCTAAGTATGTTCCAAGCCAGCTTTCGATCGGGTTATTCAACGATCGACCATATATTCGCATTGACAAATATAGCGAAAAAGTCAATTGAAAAAAGAAAAGATTATACACTTGTTTTGTTGATTTCAAAGCAGCGTTTGACAATGTTAACAGACAAGCTTTGCTGTGCAAGCTGGGAATCTCCAGGAAATTCTTGATGTTGTATTTCAAGTTTCTTGCCTCTTCAAGTGCCTCCGTTTGGGATGGATCGGATTTTTCAGACTATTTTGATACAACTGCAGGTGTTCCAAAAGGCTGCATATCAAGCCCAATCCTCTTTGCCCTATTCATTGATGATATTTAGCGATGTACTTCCAGGAGGAATACCTTTTGCCGATATTCAAGTGAAAGTCTTATTGTATGCTGACGACTTAGTATTACTGGCTGACAACCCTTTCACCCTCCAGTTGCAAATCAACAGGCTGAATACATTTTGCGAGAAGTGGGGGTTACTCGTTAACACAAGCAAAACTAAAGTGATGATTTTTGAAGCGCGCAAAAGGAGAAGGCAACCCGAAGAAAATTGGTTCATCAACAACGTCTTTATTGAAGTTGTGCAAGAATTTAAGTATCTGGGAGTTTAAATTACGCATAACCTTAATTTTGCCAAATACGCAAAACAAAAAAGCAATGAGGCCAAATTGGCTTTGAGCTTAATGTGGCCAAAGTTCTTTGCGAACCAAGAGATAGATCTGGTGTCAAAATATCGTGTTTTTCACGCAACTGTCAACACATGTATGTGCTATGGTGTCAAGGTTTTTGGACACATATTCTTCGAGGCATTTGAAAAATTGCAGAGATACTTCTTCAAGCGTTTATTTAGATTGCCAAATTCAACCCCAAGCTATGCCATCTATGTGGAATCTGGTTTAACGCCTCTTTACACTCAAAATCTTAAAGCAAATTCGGATTATATTATAAGGGTGATGAATAGAAGTGGTAGAAGTCTTCACAAGTCAATCATGGTAAGACTTCTGCAGACAATTGCATCCCCATTCAAGGAATGGAATGAGTTAGCGCAATCCCATGAAGCTCATCTATCGCTAATGGAAACAAACGTCGATGAATGGCGGGGTATGTTTGCAGATGTCACTGCAAAAATAGACGAGAAGATTTACACCCAGCATCTATCCAAAGCATCTTCTACGACATCCAGGAACACAAACAGGAACCTCGATCACCAGTTGCCATCGGATGCTACCTATTTTTGTAATGAATTTTCGGTCGAAGTTATAAGCTACATTTTCAGATCTCGCGTAGAACTTTTTAATTTAAACTGTATGCCTCATCGAGCCCACCTGTCACAAATTTGTAATCTTTGCAATAGAAGAGCTAATGAAGATACATTCCATTTCATTGCAATCTGTCCATTGTTGCAGGAAATCCGCCGTTTACATTTCGACGACAGTTATCTCTCTCTAAGTCGATAAGCCATGTCATTATTCTTAAGTAATAAAAATATTGTGAAACATTGTTTGTATAATGCGGGTGGCAATGGTACAGTGGATGTAGTGCTTGGTTGCTAACCTAAGAGTTGTGGGTTCGAGCCCCAGCCTGGGCAGCAATTTTTATTTATTCCACCAGTTTCAACTGGACGCCACCCGTGGGATTTTCTTGAGATAAATATCATCTTATTCTCAATCCATTGTACCAACAAAAATTCTTTCCTATCTTTCTATTCCTTCTAACTAATGCCGTGCAGTTTGCATTCAAAAGACCTTGGGTCTTACAGGCATATAGTTAAAATTATTATTATAGTTAAAATTATTATTATAATAAAGAATTTATCTATTAATCTATCTATCTATAGTCTTTCAATTACTCTGGCAAACTTCAACGGCATTCCTTTACCGTACAACTTATAAATTAGAGATTGCCGATCCACTGTATCTAATGCTGCTTTAAAGTCAATGAAAAACACGTACAGTTTTTACCGTCTGTCTGTCTGTCTGTCTGTCTGTCTGTCTGTCTGTCTGTCTGTTGGCGCTTCTAGAGCCTGAACGGATGGGCCGATTTGCTTCAAATTTGGTATCTAGGATTTATTTGGCCGTCCCTCGGAACGTATTTTTACTTGCGATTATAGGTACTATAAGGCAAGTTATGCATTCGTCGAAAAAAAAAGTTTTGAGATAACAATCAAACATGACATTACGATGATAGCGAAGACGAAAAAAGATGGTCTAAAAATTCTGTCCGTCTGTATGTCTGTCTGTCTGTCTGTCTGTCTGTCTGTCTGTCTGTATGTAGACCTACAGCCCAAACGGGTGGGCCGAATTGCTTCAAACTTGGTATATAGACTTTTTTAAGTATTGTACAGAAAGGAAATTGAAATTTTTTTTTTTAGCTCAAAAAATAACGGTACCTGCCATACAACCGTTACGTTAAAGCTTATTTTTCTCAAAAACGGCTCTAACGATTTTTAATTAAAAAAATCAGTGTTGCTTTTTAGGTACGACCAATCATATGGCTGAAAAAAAAGTTTTAAAAAATGGCTAAGAACGGTACTTTCCATAGGACCGTTTTTTTGCTTTCGACTATCTCGAAAACGACTCAACCGATTCTTTCAAAATTTCACACACATATAGCTGTAGGTAGCTCAATTTGTATTGCATACCAATATTTTTGAAAAATATTTTTTTGTATTTTTAAAAGCATTTAAAAAAAATATTTAAAAATTAATATTTTGAAAACTGCTTATTAATTTTTTTTTTTTAAATTTTAAATAAATGTATTTGCTGAATACCTATGAACTGGCGTTTTTGAATTTTGTTTGAAAAATTTTGTCAAAAAGTTTTTCAAAAAAAACTTTTTTTCTCAAAAACCGCTCCACAGATTTTTCTAAATTTATTCTCATAAATTTAAATTTATCCAAGAAATAAAATGGCGTACCTTTTTTTCAGCTCAAATTAGTTTAAGTATTTATTTAAGAATTTTGAAAATTTTATTTTTATCAAAATCTCAAGCCCATAAACCACTGTCACTCATTAGAGCAAGTTCGTGCGACCCAGTCGTGCATTTTATTTATTTTTGCTCTAGGCCCAAAAATAACGGCACCTGCCATACAATCGTGAAGAAAAAAATTGATTTTCTCAAAAACGGCTCTAACGATTTTGATAAAACTTTCAGAATGCTATTTTTGTAAGACAATCTATCTTTTGGTTAAAAAATATTTTTCAAAATTTGTCTTATAACGGTACCTCTCATAGAACCAGTATTTTCATATCAAATTTTCTCGTAAACTATACATTCGATTTCAATAAAATTTTGGCCACAGGAAGTCATTTATAATTTTATTAATATGGCATTTCAAATTTTTGAAAAACTTTTTTTTTTGATGTTTTATAATTTTTTCAAAAAAATTTTTGGTTTTCGAAATATGTTGGAAACGGGTATATTGATTTTTTTTTAAAATAATTTTTTCAAATGTAAACTACAGGTTGCCATATATTTGCATACCCAAATAAATTTCAAAATATTTTTTGGAAAAGTTTTTCAAAAATAACCTTTTTAAAAAAAAACTTGTCGAACGATTTTCAATATTTTTTTTCCTAGATTCACGTATTGCTTTGAAATTTTATTGTATACTTTGTTTTTCCGAGAAAACTCTTAGTTTAATTTAAAAAATAAAAGAATTTTCGAAATTATTTAAATTTTTTTTTAAATCCATATATGCAGCCACTAAGCAATTGCTTATCATAAGAGCAAGTTCGTGCGACCCAGTCGTGCATTTTATTTTTTCTTGATCTAAGAATGCCTCTGCAATACTCTTCAGTACAAATATATGATCAACTGTTGAATACCCCTGTCTAAAGCCGGCTTGGAATTCTTTTAGTAATTTGTTTTCGGTTATCCATGTTGATAGTCGCCGTTGCAGTATTGCCGTAAAATTTTGTAAGATGCATTGAGAAAAGAAATGCCTCGGTAGTTTTCTGGATTTGATGCACATCCTTTCTTGAATATAGGGAAAATCAAGGATTCTTGGAATTGGACGGGTATAACTCCTGTTTCAAAGATATTGTTGAAAAAATAGGGTAGACATTCGAAAAACTCACTATTGACGTACTTATAAAACTCAGTTGGAATTCTATCAGAATTTATCAGGTGCTTTCCTATCTTTAAGTCGCTCAGATGCCAGTTTTACCTCTTCAGAAGTTATTCGTCGATCAAGAGTTTGATTTTCAAATCTCGGAGCTGCATAATGAGTGAAAACTCGGTCTATTACTGGATTAAGAATCCTCTTGAAGTGATCGGATAAAACATCTGTATTGAGTTGTCGACTTATTTTAAATCGTAAGAAATTGAGTTTCCATGCTTATTTCCAAAATTCGGCTGAATTTCTAGAGTTTGCTAGTTTTTGGGCTTCCATTTCAAAGTGCAACTTCTTTTTGTGCTTGCATAACTCCTTGAAAAACTTATTAGCTTCCATGTATTGCTTTTTGTTGAAACTACTACTGTTTCTCTGGAACGTTCGCAACCACGCAAATGATTTTTGCCTTGCTTTTTGGCACTCGTTATCAAACCATGGTTCCACAAATTGCTTAGGACATGTTCTGCTTTGATTCGCAACAGGATATGCATTCTTAATCAAATTTTCTAGTTGGTCGAAATATACTATTTCCTGGTTTCTTAAACCGTTTCCCAAGTTCGCACGATAAATGCTTCCTCTTGCCTCAGACCACACAAGTTTAGGCAGTAGCGACATGATCCATTCCTCGTCACTCCTTCACGTATCCAGTTGAAACGATACTTTAATTGGTAGGTGATCTGAATATGGTAGCTGTCCAATTTCGAAATCTGTCACATATAAATTCCAATCGCCACCAATCAGGCTGTAATCGATTACAAATGTTACTTGATGTCCAACAAAGGTGAAGTCTCCATTTTGATCCATATTACTAGTTCCATTTTGAATTCTCAAGCCAAAAGAGTTGCACAGTTCTAGTAATTTTTTACCCTGCGAGTTGCACATTTTGTCCTTCGACATTCTTGTAATTCCAGCTACCATATTTTCAGTACCTTGCTCTTCTCCCATTCTTGCATTCATATCACCAATAACGATGACGTTTGGGTTATTCTTCGTGATAAGCATCTCGTGAAGTTTCTCAAAGTCCGAATCCCGGGAAGTGCAGTTTATATACGTAGGTAGTATCCAAAAACTTTTAAATTCGCATTTCAAATTTCGTAGATTCTTTTTGTAGCCAAAATAACAACCTCCGCTAGCTCTTCCCATTGAATGTGTTCTCGTTGCAGGAATCCAGACGAATTCGTTTTTAATTAATTTATTTTCACATAAAGCATAATTTTGTTCGGTTAAAAATGTCTCGTTTAAAAAAATAAAATCATAATTATTAACAAAATTATAAAAATCTTTTATATACGTAGGTAGTATCGAAAAACTTTTCTTATCGAATTGCATACTAAGATAGGTTATTCCCGTGCAAGTTATAAATTCGCATTTCAAATTTCGTAGATTCTTTTTGTAGCCAAAATAACAACCTCTGCTAGCTCTTCCCATTGAATGTGTTCTCGTTGCAGGAATCCAGAGGAATTCGTTTTTAATTAATTTATTTTCACCAGATACATTATAAGACAAAAGTTTAAAATTATTAGCAATACTATTTTTACAACCAGGACTTTTATTATAACTATTGTGGCAGACGGCATTTTCACTACAGATATTTTTGATTACTTGACCTGGAAGGCCGCTCTCCGTCCACTACTTGTGGCGCGCTTGTGTTTGCGCCTTCAATATTTAATCTAGTACAATAATTTTCTACCTCAGCTGTCAATGTCACAAAGAGATTGTCACCCAGAAGTTTTTGAAGTTTCACCATACCGCCGTCATCCTCGCACATAAATATATTATTTATATCAAAATAAAATCTGTTTTCGCCAATTAATAAGGAGTTTCCTTTCATCTGTGTTTTATGTGGATTTTTTTTGGGAAAAGCAAATTTGATCAAAAATTTGATCAAGTTTGCTGTCCAATAATAGCGGCAGATAGCTAAGATAAGTTTTTGTTATTGTGTGTGTGTTTCTTTTCACGTTCTTAATTTGAGGCGTGTTTAGCCATACGACAATGTCTAACGAGATTGATTTTTCTGTCATGTTATCTTCGTTGGAATAATCTTTAAGCAATTTTTTTTTAGATTTTCGTGTAATATATTTCGACATTAATATAATAATGTAGCTGCAATTAATTATTTCATAAGTTAAAATGTACTTCAATGTCTTTTGAATGTTTTGTAAGTCGGAAAGTTTTGTTCGCAGTTGAGTCATAATTTAATATTGATTAAATAAAGTTCACCGGCTGAACACACCCAACCAAGCAAATGTCAGATTTTTACACACAAGCACGAGGGAATGCAAACAATTTGTAAATGGAATTTCGATTCGGGTGGACATTATTTAATTTTAGTTCTGCCGCAAAGTAGATAGTTTATTTAAATGTTAGTATATACGAAGTGTTAATGTATATTTAATACAAGGAAGTCTGAATAAATGTTAATGTACCTATAGTTAATTAAAAAAAACTGAATAATCAACGTGATATTACCGCTACTACTAGCAAGATGGATTGCAACATGGAGGAATTAGATTTAATTAATTTTTCAATAGTATATAATAAAAAGGGAATTTATTTTTAAATTGTCAGTTAATTTTCACTTCAACCGTTTGTATTTATTTGTTATTATTTTAAAACTTTGATCACTTATCTAAAAAGAATTATTTTTCCACAATGAAATTCACAGAATGCTAAAAAAATAAACAACAAAATTTGACGTTTGAGAAATGTCAAATTATTGTAGTGTGTGTGTGCAAATGTGTGTTAAATCTCAATTTAAAATGAGATTTCATTTGGGAGGTAAGATTTGATCAAACACCACAAAAAGATATGATCATTGCCCAAAAGAAAAACACTTTTTGATGATTGATCATATTTCACACGAAAAAGATTTGATCAAGCGACCCAAAAAAAAATCACATTAATGTTGCTTTTCTTGTTAATTTCAGCTTTTATTCTTAGCAGCCGTCTCCTCCTCGCCCTGCTGGGAGCTGGATAATCCCTGTGCATTGAGACACCTGTTTTTCGCAAATTATTGGCAGCAGTAAGGACTCGTCGAACATCTTCTCTGTCATGCACCTCGACAATGACATTTGTAATCTTATTGTTTCTCGAACGCAATGCTCTTGTACCAGAGATCACAGCTGGATTATTTGTTTGTAACAAATCCAAGCATAATTGTTTGGCTTTCTCCACTGGGCTTACAACATTGGTACTTGGTAGATGCACAACAATATTCTTTTCCGTAAACTTCTTCTCCAGATATTCTATCTGCTTTTCTAAGGTGCTACAACGATTAGCCATTTGATTTAGTTGCGTTTGTAATGCACAATTTGTTTGATGCAGAGTTTGTACATCTTCATGGATCCCATCAATATCAGCCTTAGTGGGCAAATTTCCAAGACTCTCGTCTAATAGCTCGGCAATGGAGCTAATCATTAGTGTCTTCAGATCAGCAACCGTCATGCTTCCAACATGCATTCCCTCCGTCCGTCCTTTGTCTCTTTGCCGAAGAATTTATGTCAACCATATTTTCTTGGTTGGTTTTGACAGGAGTTCGTTGCACGCCGAAGGGCATTTTATTTTTGATTTTATAAGGGTTGTACAATTGACTCACCTATTTTTTTTTACGCAAACTGTACGTGGTTTTATAATTTTTTACTTTTTGTATAATTTATCAATTTTTTCTCGTGAAAAACTTGCTAATTTTTTAATTAAATTGGATCTTTTATAAACACAGCTTACTCAACTTGACGTCTAAATGTCAATGTTGGCGCAGTTTAGAGTATCTCTTTTCTTGTGAATACGGCACACAATGCTGAGGTTTCATTCGTCAGGCATACTTTTATCCGACCAGTTTGTACAGATGAGTTGGTGTATGCTCCTCACCAAGTCATCTCTCGCTGCTTTGAGGAGTTAAGCCGTCAGGCCATCCGCTCCAGCAGCCTTCTTGGACTTTAGTTTTGATATTGCTTCCCGAACTTCTTCTCGGTCGGGTGGACGGAGGTTTTATTCATCATCGTCCAAATCGAATGGATCATTCTGCCTTACAGCGATTAGTTGGTTGTCTTCACCGTTTAACAGTCTGCAGAAGTGTTCTTTTCAAATTCTCAGCACCAACTGTGTATCTACCTCGACATTCCCACCCTTGTTTCTACAGGCTTTCGCGCGGGCTTTGTAACCCTTGGACGACTGTTTTACCCTTTGGTAGAACTTTTGAACATTGCTTCTGCAGTAGCACCCCTCAATAGATTCAACCATTCGTTTTTCCAGTACTCTCTTTTTCTTTCTGAAAAGCCGATGTTCCTCCTTCCGCTTTTGCTGGTATACCACAAGGGAAACGCTCATGTTAGCTCTGGTTCTGGCTTGCAGAACTGCAGGCATGATAGCCTTCGTTTTTGGCCAAGTGTGCTAGCATGCACTCATCATCAAACCAGGTATTTCGTTGTGGTCGCCTAGTGAAACCCAAAACATCAGTAGCTGCGGTTTTGATGGCCATTTTGCAATGTTGCCACTGGGCCTCTGGGTTTGGCGCAGGCTTGTCAAGAGATAAGAGGAGACATGGTTGGCAAAGGTTGTGGCGGTCTCTTGCGATTGTAGCTTCGCAACATTAAACTTTCTCACAGTGGATACTCGGCAATGCGGTCTGGTGGAGATCCGCATTCGCACAACAAGATAGTGGTCCGAGTCTATGTTGGCCCCTCGGAAAGTGCGAATATCCATGACGTTGGAGGCATGTCTGCTATTAATCGCAATGTGATCAATTTGGTTGAGGGTATTTTGATCTGGAGACCGCCAGGTCCCTTTGTGTATATTGGAAGTATGTGCCAGCTAAGATGACACTTTGCCCCGCAGCAAAGTCGATTAGTCAGTTACCGGAAGTGTTGTCGTGCAAACTATGCTTTCCGACTGTCGAACCAAATTTACCCTCCTCTCTGATTTTGGCGTTGAAGTCACCAAGAATAATTTTAGTGTCGTACTTCGGGCATTCATCATACGCCCTCTCGAGATGATCGTAGAATTCTTCTTTGGTTGTGTCATCTTTTTCCTCCGTGGGGGTGTGGACGCAGATCAGCGAGATGTTGCTGAATATGGTCTTAATGCGGATTGTGACAATGCGTTCGCTTATGTCACGAAACCTTAAGACTTCATTGTCCTTGTTTCGTTTGCAAGGGTCGTCATCAGTAGGGTAATCCATATCTGAGGCAATTGGTTGTTTCGGAACTGACTGGTTTTTACGTGGTATGGAAGTTACTCCGACGCACAACCCCAAACCTTGGGGACTAGGCCCTATTCTATCCTCCTTGGACAAAAGGAGCTGGAGAAATCCAGAGTCAGCAACCCACTTCGGGGGTAAGAGAGCTACTGTTGGCCCTACAAGGGCTCAGCAGGGTTCTGCCGAGATTCCTACCTACGCCAGCAGTTTTGGACTTTTTTACAATTATGACCATTTTCTGTCTATTCTTTACTCCCTTCCATCTGCCCCTCCTCATCCTTGTACATATATATGCAAGTAATATAATATGCAGGTTATTTAAAATAATAATAATATTTGGATAACTTAAACTCTAACATCAAGTGAACTTATTATTCTATCTTAAAACTAAATAGTAGGGGGGTTAAGGAAGATTAGAGTAAAGGTTTCTTTTAAGGGAGAAGAGACTAGGATTTAAATCAAGGAGATGTTGTGCACTGTTGGCTGAGCGTAACATTCTAGTAATTGGGTTGAAGTGGGCATAATTGGTACGGTGAGTAGGAAGGTAAAAGAAGGGGATAGATCTTAGGTTACGTGGATTGGTATTGACGAAAATTAAATCAAGAAGAGGAGGAGAATCGATGGGTCCGGTGATAATTTGGTGAATGAAAAATATGTCTGCAACAGCACGACGTTTCGCAAGTGTGCTAAGGTCGATCAGTTGTAAACGATGTTCGTAAAGGGGAAGGAAATGAGGGTCGGACCAAGGGAAGTTTGGTAAAGCGAAACGGAGGAACCTACGTTGTACAGCTTCAGTTCTAAGTGAATGGGTGGAATAATAAGGAGACCAAACTTGACTGGCATACTCAAGAATAGGTCTAACATATGTGGTGAAGGGGGACTTTGTTACGTATGGATTTGAAAATTCTTTAGACCAGCGCTTTATAAAACCAAGGGAAGAGTTAGCTTTTGCAATAATATAATTTATGTGAGAACGAAAGTTGAGCTCTTTCTCACATAAAATGCCGAGATCGCGATTGGAGGAAACTAAGGCAACCGGAACATTGCAGAAATGATAAGTACGAGATGTTAAAGGCAGGCGTTTACGAGAAAAAGTTATATATTGACATTTAGAGATATTGAGTTCGAGAAAATTTTTAATGCACCATGTAAGAAAAGCATTCAAGTCATTTTGAAGCAGTGAAGAATCGAAACTCCTGTCCTATATTATTTTCATAATTTTAATGTCGTCGGCATAAATAGACAAGTTAGAAAAAAGAAATAATGTTTTCAACATCGTTAATGGATAAATAAAAGTGACCCGAGATGACTGCCCTGAGGAACACCTGAGGTGGCATGGATGGGATTGGACACAGAAGATCTGAACACAACCCTATATTGGCGGTTTTCCAAGTAGGATCTCACCCATTTGATGAATATTGGAGGGAACCCGAAGGCGAGAAGTCATCTTTAAGTAAACTTAATATTTCACTGACCGATGAAAGAGATATATCAAGAGAAACTAGTGAAGTTTGCGAACTGCTTGACAAGTATTCAAAATATTCTAAATCAGGACTATTAACAGCATCGCTATAAGAGTGACTAAAAAAATCTGCAAAAAGCAGATGATGTGTTATTAAAGTTGAAGGAAGAGGGTAGACCATCGGATTTTCTTTTTGAATTAATAAATTGATAGAACCGTTTCGATTCAGAGATATGCATTGTAAAGTGATTCGCAGAGGAGAGAAAATTTTAAAGAAGCTTGTTCGAAATTTAAATAAAATGCACGACTGGGTCGCACATACTTTCTCTGTGGGTGCAATAGTACGATGAAAACAAAGTTTTCGAGCAACATGAAGAACTCCTGTTTGAAAAATTTGGGGAAAACTAAAAAAATTTGGTTAAAACTGGAAAACCCGAGCGAGAGCTTACGTTAAGAAACCTTTGAGTTTTTAAAATTTAGATGTCATCTTTTGGGTGCTATAAATGAAATAAATGTCTGATTATAGCCAAATTAATAAAATTGTTAAAACAAATTTCCGTTATTATCATTTGTAACGAAAAACTTAAATACAGTTTTCTTCAAAACATTTTATGTATATTTAATACAAAGTTTAATAAAAATCGGTAGAGCCTTTTTTGAGTAAATTAGAAAATGCTAAAAAAATTTGCCAAAACCTAAGGGCTCTTTGTATGGGAGCCACCATTTAAATAAGAGAAACGGGAAAAAATGCAATGCCATCTGATAGAGAGTTGTAAGGAACTATACCAAACAAAGTTTGTTTGAAATCGATACAACCGTTGACAACTTATGGCAATTTGAAAAAAAGACGTCAAGACCAGATTTCCGTTATTTGCATTTTTAGCCAAAAACTAAAAACGCAGTTCTCTTAAGAACACTAAAAAAATATTACACACAAAGTTTAAACAAAATCGTTTGAGCCATTTTTGAGCAAATTAGAAAAAGAAAAAAAGTTGGCTAAAACTGAACGACTCGTTGTATGGGAGCCACCATTTAAAAGGCTTTACTGAAAAAATTGCAATTTTTTCTTATAGAACACTAAAAAAAAACTATGCCAAACGATGTTTGAGTCAATTCAATTAAGCCGTTGCGAACTTATGGCCATTTAAAAAAAAAAACCGTTTAAACCTGATTTTCGTTACGACCATTTGAGCCAAAAACGAAAAACGCAGTTTTGTTAGAAATGCTTAAAGTTAGCTAAATTTTGAGTTAATCAAAATCGTTAGAGCCGTTTTCGAGAAAATCCGAAATGAAAAAACCGTCACATGAAAGGTAACAGTTTAAGCCGGGCTAAAACGAAATAAAAAAAACCTCGACAATTGTTTTTCTTCAATCTGCTATATATGAAGTTTGAAGAAAATCCGTCAAGCCGTTTAGGCTGTAGAATGACGTGAAAAAGCGCACATCCGCACAGACGCATTACGCATAGACAGACCGACGGACGGTGTGGCGAAAACAACTTTTTTGGGCTTCTCTATCATCGTAATGTCATGTTTGATTAAAACCTCGATTTTTTTTTCTGCACGAAACCAATACTTGCCCTATAGAGCAAGTAAAAATCTGAAAATGTTCGGGATTTTAAATAGGTTTTCCATAACTTATTCCTTAAATTACGAAGATTTCGCAACTCCTTGGTGTACCAGGGGGGTGATAATAAACAATTCTTTTGGGGTACGTAAGGGACACACAGGAGCAAGCTCTCAAAGATAGCTGTGTAAAAGAATGTCAGGGCAATGCCAATGGGTCCGTTAGGGGTCAAAAATAAACTGAAATCAATATTGTTTAAAAGGATCTCGAGTTGGTTGAAGTTGGCTTTACGAAAATTGAAATGAAATGAGACTTCCTGTACAATGGTGGGTAGACCTTGATTTACAGTGAAAAGAAGAGACAGAGGAGGATAATATTGGTCAAGGGTGGAGAGAAGGAGGAAACTTTCGGTGACAATTTAATTAAAAGGGTCAGAAGAGAAAATAAGGTCAAGCTGCCTCTCCAAGTTATTAGAGATCCCGCTTATTAGAAATAGGCCATTTTCGAAAAATCGATCTGTGAAAAGAGATTCTTTATCAGAAGTAGTATTGCAGGGAACAAAGTGTAACACATCCTCACATGGAAACCAAACAAGGTCAGGCAAATTGAAATCACCGACGATGATAAAACCATTACTGGATTCCGCAGAATCAAAAAGTGAATCAAATGACTCAACTATTAGTTCATACGCAAGAGTAGGCTGCGCTGGGCGAATATAACAGCAGATAATGTAAAAAACCCGATTATATGCAGAAACCTTAATGCACACGAATTCAAAGAGTGCCGATTTAGAGACTTCGACAAGGGTTGCATTCAGACGAGCGTGAACAGCCAAGAGAACTCCACGCCCACAAGAAGCATTATCTATAATCTGACCATCAGCACGAAAGACAGTAAAATCAGATGTAAAAAATGTCAAATGGCAGTTTTTGGGAGTTAAGAAACATAGTAGAGGTTTTGGAACGGAGCCCTCTTACGTTTTGGTAATAGAGAGATATTGTAGTTGGGGTATCGCCGATAGATGAAGAATTAAGGATTGGGTTAGTATTGAAGACGAGGCCTGTGGTTGAAACTTGTGAAACGAGAAAGTTTAGAGTTTACAAATTAAGCATACGTAGCAAGGTCTCTCGAGACTGTAGGAGAGATATTATAACCCTCATGAAAACGGGTATAGATATCGATAAGTAAAAAAGGGTCGGTAGGGAGGCCTTCTTTTTGTATCGATACTAAGACGTTAGTTTTAGTCTTACCATCAAAACAAACAGAGTCTGGTTTATCATGTAAGTAAGCAAGGTAAAGCCGCACATTATCGTATCACTTTTACGAAGCCTTGCCATAATGTATCGGCCGTCGATCGCATCTACTGTTAGCTTAGGATTAGCAAATTTAAAAGCTAATTTGACAGAAGGCGGAACCATTGGGTCGAAAATTGAGGGAGTTTGGGTAGTTAAGTGAGGGGAAGGATTCAAGGTATGAGAATGGATAAAATTACTATACTTAACGTTAGAATAAGTGCTCTTAATTGAATCAGTGTAATAAGATGGGATGGACTTAGGATTGGTATTAAATGATACGCGTTTTCGTTCGGGAAAAGTGGAGTCATTTAAGATTGGGGGCTTTTTAATATTGGGGTTGATTATAGATTTGAGACTGGGAGGGTTGAGATTGTTAATGGATTTGAAAGTGGTAGGGTTGGTTTTAAAATTAATATTATTATTATTTACATTTTTTGTTGAAGACATATAAGTTTTCCTATAAGTTCTAGTGACCCATTTATAAATCTTTATTTCCCAAGCCAGCAAATAACATTGGCTTTCAGTCCAAGTTGTGCCGAAACGATGGATGATAGGAACTGACTGAGCAGGGCAAGAAGTATCATTTGACGTTGTTGATATGTTTGGTGTAATAACAGGTGGTGAGATAGAGTGAGATGTGCTCTGAGTGGATTCAATGATTTCAGCGAGAATGGATGTATCATTGATATAATTAGGCACATTTGGCTGGAAATGCGAAGGTAATTCATCGATTATGCAGTAAGTGATTTTAATTTGAAAGTTGTTGTTCGAAACGTGGATTTGATTGCTGCACAATAGCTGAGAGTTTCTTATCGATTGAAGATAGATTAAAAAAGACAACGATTGCTAATGGTCTCGATGGAACTGTTAAGAATTTCTATACCCTTTGAATATTCGTCGAAATGCTCAAATTTTGAAAGTACACTTTTATGAAAACGATTATTGTCAGTTTAAAGAGAATTTGAAGAATCGCTGAGGCATTTAACGGCTAGTAGAATATGAGAGAGGGAGATGTTCTTACATTCATCACAAAGATATACGAAGTAGTTCAAGTATTCTTTTATATACCCGCATGATCTTTTACTAAGTCGGATACATATTGGATGAAATGTTTTAACGCAGAGACCGCGACACGGCACTAGTTCGGTATATTTACTATCGAGAACACAGTTCATGGAAGTTGGAGTTTGGAGATGACAGAAGCCGGTAAGGAAGAGTATATGTAAATAAATAGAAACACCCACAACGAAATTAATGGGGTAATACCAGATTAGAACTGCTTGGCAGAGCACCAGTAAAAAAGTACTCACCCAGAAGGCGAGATTTCAGTCGGGACTCGAGAGGAGATGAGAGACCACACTCGACGATCGATGGTCGCTGGTAGGTTGTGAATGCGATGATTAAAGATGTAAATACGGGTACAGGTCCGTATGATGATGAGGTTCGTCCGCCGATCCAAAGATTCTCCACCAGTTTCTGACAAGGTGCAACGCACTAGAGTAGACACCGAGAAAATAGGATTTTTTTTTAATTTTTCGTAGCATCAATGGTTTTGCTTCGTTAACGCAGAACATATACAAATATCAAAATTGCACTCACCGGTGAAGACGAGGCAAAACAATAAATGATTTGAAGTTTCAGTAAGAGGAAGAGAGACGAACTAAGTGTTGGTGAATGGTTAAATTATAAGTAACACTCAAAGAAAATCACGGCAAATTGAAAAATTGTAAGAAAATGTGATGATTCTTTTATTGTAGACTAGCTGACCCGGCGAACTTCGTTCCGCCTTAAATTGATTAAATGTCCCTTTCCAAAGTCGAGCCTCGCTTAAGAAAGAATTAAACAATTGATATTAAATTGATTAAAATTACTTTTATTTAAACAGAAATGATTAGGTCACTGCAACGCTTTGTGATAAACAACGTTGTTTGTTTTGTTGTCCGGTGCATAAACAAGCAATGCAGATGGCTTTCCGACACGCGAACACGCCACGTACAGTTGTCCATGTGAAAAGCAAGGGAATTCAAGATTAAGGCCACACACTTGTAACGATTGGCCTTGCGATTTGTTAATTGTCATGGCGAATGCGGGTCGAACGGGAAACTGAATCCGCTTTAACTCGAACGGCAAGTCTTCCTGTATCATAGGAATTCTTGGAATGAGAACTTCTTCGCCTTTGAGCTTGCCTTTGATTATTGTTTCTTGGATGACGTTGTTCATGAGTTTCTTCACTGTCAACCTAGTTCCATTGCATAATTTTGGTTGGTTCAGATTTCGCAGCATTATGATGACAGAGCCGACTTTGAGTTGCAAATTGTGTGGTGGTAGACCAGGAACATCCAACGAATTCAAAAATTCAATTGGATAGTTTGTTGCTTCATCATCATTTATTACGCGATCCACCGATTAAAACGAATGCGATTTTATTTTGAATGATGAAATTCAAATCATCGACGTCCTTATTTTTCGCAGCTAATATCGCACGTTCACTGACCCAATCGTGGTTTAAATAATTGTGACCGATGTTAGGGAACACTTTACTGATGAGCTCTTCCTTCGATGATGTGAATTCACAAAAATTCAGCGGGAACGAAATCAGGCCAGTTGCAGCATCAACGGTAATTTGACCATTTCCAATTGCCAACAGTTGTTTTGCAAAATCATCGGCTGATGGATCGTTCTGCAACGCAACTCGCATGTTCGTCGTCAACTGCAGCTTCTTTACGTATCGCCAGAAATAAGATAATTTCAGGCAAGCGTTGAGTTCATCTGCAGGCGTTGATCGCGGGATTACTGGTAAAATTTGACGGATATCACCGGCTAGCAATATCATTGCTCCTCCAAAGCGTCTCACATTGTTTCGTAAATCTTTCATTGTTCAATCAAGAGCGTCCAATGCTCGCTTGTGTGCCATTGTGCATTCATCCCAGATGATAATTTTGCAAGTTTTCAACACTTGTGCCATAGCTGAATTTCTTGAAATATTGCATGTTGGTTCGTCATTCAACTGCAGATTCAGTGGCAATTTTAACGCTGAATGTGCTGTGCGACCACCTTACAACAACGTGGCCGCTATTCCAGAAGAGACAACCGCAAGTGCGATGTCGGATCTTGACCGAATTGAAGCCAAAATCAAGGAAAGGAGAAACGTTTTGCCAGTTCCACCAGGTGCATCCAGGAAGAATATGCTACCGTTACCGTCGTCAACCGCCTTCATCAAAGAGTCGTACACGTTCTTTTGCTCGGGATTGAGCAGTGGGACATTGGTGGGAACTGTTTCTGTCAAAGCGTCTTGATCGAATTCTCGCTCGCGTTGCAATTCTCTATTAAATGCATCGTTCATTGAGCGATTGGGGGTTGGCATTCCCAGTTTACTCAACAGGTTGCTGCACATGAGCATACACATGTCTTCGATCAATATCAGCGCCTCGTTGCGGATCTCATCGTGCATTTGAAGTTCGGGATTTGATGTTGTTCTTCGAACTCGATGCAAAATATCGTCAGCCATGTTCTCCTTGTACTTTTCCCACAATATGAGGGGGTTCGATGGAAAACATGTCTAGATGATGATGGCAAACAATGTACGAATTTGAGTCGCAGGCGCAGAAACTGTAGCATCGGCAAGTGTTGCGTCCCAATGATTGTCGTTGGCAAGCAAATTCATCCGCTGACAGGCTTCTCTAAATGTGGCACACAGCACACCATCAACAGTCCGCAGGTTCTCGTACGAAGTTGGACCAGGCACATTGACCAAAAGCAATCGCAGATAGAAGCAGTCGTCATTTTTTGGATGAACAGTATAGATACGACCAAGTGCATCAGTTGAGTACACATCCGCATATCCAGCAACAGCTTGCCCTTGTTTTCGACGTTGAAATTTTTTGTACGACGCATTCCAAATATAATAGCGAGGTATTTCCGAGTAGAGCAGCGTTCTAGCGAACGGGTCACTTGCGCAGGTGGAGAAGAAACTCGTTAACGTTGTTGCTGGTGCCTGTTCAGCTCGCTGAGCTGCGTTCTCTTCCCTGAAATATACGCGCTGACCATTCTCCAAGTGAACCGCCAAATGTTGAATGGTCGGTGTATCGGAAAGGAAAATATTCTCCAAATTGCCTCATTGCAACTCACATAACGCCCTAATTGATAGCACGACACTTCGTCATTCTTATCTGGACACTCAAGACCAAAAACCGCCATGTCGCTTCCTTTGTTGACGTACTTGCAAACGTACTTGATGGACTTCACCGAATTGCAGTATTCAACGTTTATGTGCGTTTTAAATACTTTAGAGAGAAGAGGAAAATATGGAACAATTCAAGTGTTGTCCACCAAGACATCTTTCCCTTTCACTTTCATTGCGACTGTTCTGCCATTACCATCTGGTGATCGCCGCCTATACAATGGGTATCCACCGTTGATAGTGATTGTCTCTGCCAGGAGGGAATGTGGATATCGCTTAGAACATTTATTTGCGACCATGCAAGGCGAATCTGGATTGTGATTTCCGCAAGGCCCATGAATCATCTGCGTAGTTACGACTTCACACAATTCCGGGTCGGCTTCTTTACTGGGTATTTCGGTGCTAATGATTGAATCGACCTGGTCTGGTCGAATTTTCTCAGTCAACCAAAGCAGAATGTGGGCATGCGGCAATCCGCGCTTCTGCCATTCCACCGAATACATCCAACAACGCGGCTGTCCAAAAATATTGTGTTTCGTGATGAAGTCAATGATCATTAATAGTTTTTGTTTGAAAACTCGTGCAGTGATGTCGTGGCGGTCGCTCGAAGTTTGTCCGCAAAGTAAAAGTTGCGTATTTTCTGGCCATTTTGGATTGCAGGTGAATGTTATGAATAAGTCGGGGCGTCCGTAATGCCGCACATATGTCATTGCATCTTGCGCATATTCGTGCATATGCCTCGGACTTCCAACATATGTTGCTGGGAGAATAGTCAACCGGCCGATGTTTGCTGCTGCTGCATCTCCATCCAAATGTATGGCATCTCTTAAGTTAATGTATTCTTCCGAACGCAATTTATTTTGATTTAATCGGATGAAATTTAGGCGTTCTGTTTCTATCTTAACGTACATGTCGACGCAATACTGTTGAAACAATCGGCGATATCTTAACAGATGGTTGTCGACATCCTGGCGAATCATGAAGCGATATGCGTAGAAGTTCATGCTGCTGACTTTCTTATTTGTATCATGCCCTGAAAAATAATCCCATTAATAGTTGATGAAAAAGATATGTCGGAAAACTGAGGAACTAACCGAAGAGTGGGCTTACCATTTTAATTTGAAAATGGTAGCCATCATTGCCTTCCCAAAACATAAGCGGATATTGTAATGCGTCGTATGACCGGTGGGTCTCCATCACGCGTTGAAACTGTCCATTATCACATCACGTCGCTTGAGGACTATGTCGCGTGATTGAACATTTTCGCCAGCAATTAGCACCGCTACCTAGTCAATTGTTGGAGCATTAAATTATCGTGCATGGGTACCCCTTGGTCTTTTGTCTGCGCTGATAATCTATATATATAAAAATGAATTGGTGTCTGTTTGTACGCGCCTAACTCGGCTGAATTTCATCCGATTTGCATGGGGATTTTTTTGTTGGGTTTGTATTAAACCAGGTAAACGCATAGCGGAGCCGAATTTTTTAAATTTTAAACGGTATTTTTTAAAAATCGTTAAAACACAAAATTGCGGAACAAATATCGCCAAATTATGACTTTGTTCTTTGTACAAGCATAACTTGGCTAAATATTATCCGATTTGCATGAGGATTTTTTTGTTGGATTTGTTTTGAACCAGGTAAACACACAACGGAGTCGGTTTTTTTTTGTTTTCAATTGCAAAAACAAACGAGTTTCTTCTCCACCTGTGCAAGTGACCCGTTCGCCAGAGCTGCTCTACTCGGAAATGCCTCGCTATTATATTTGGAATGCGCCGTACAAAAAATTTCAACGTCGAAAACAAGGGCAAGCTGTTGCCGGATATGCGGATGTGTATTAAACTGATGCGCTTGGTCGTATCTATGCTGTTCATCCCAAAAATGAGGACTGCTTCTATCTGCGATTGCTTTTGGTCAATGTGCCTGGTCAAACTTCGTACGAGAATCTGCGGACTGTTGATGGTGTGCTGTGTGCCACATTTAGAGAAGCCTGTCAGCGGATGAATTTGTTTGCCAACGACAATCATTGGGACGCAACACTTTCTCACAAAACGTTTCTCCTTTCGTTGATTTTTACTTCAATTCGGTCAAGATCCGACATGGCGCTTGCGATTGCCTCTTCTCGATTAGCGGCCACGTTGTTGGAAGGTGGTTGCACAGCACATTCAGCGTTAAAATTGCCACTGAATCTGCAGTTGAATGACGAACCAACATGCAATATTTCAAGAAATTCTGCTATGGCACAAGTGTTAAAAACTTTCAAAATTATCATGTGGGATGAATGCACAATGGCACACAAGGGAGCATTGGAGGCTCTTGATCGAACAATGAAAGACTTACGGAACAATATGAGACGCTTTGGAGGAGCAATGATATTGCTAACCGGTGATTTCCGTCAAATTTTACCAGTAATCCCGCGATTAACGCCTGCAGATGAACTCAACGCTTGCCTAAAATTATCGTATTTCTGGCGATAAGTAAAGAAGCTGCAGTTGACGACGAACATGCGAGTTGCGTTGCAGAACGATCCATCAGCCGCTGATTTTGCAAAAAAAAACAATTGGCAATTGGAAATGGTCAAATTACCGTTGATACTGCAACTGGCCTGATTTCGTTCCCGCTGAATTGTAAATTCACATCTTAGAAGGAAGAACTCATCAGCAAAGTGTTCCCTTACATCGGTCACAATTATTTGAACAACGATTGGCGCGATATAATGATGAAGCAACAAACTGTCCAATTGAATTTTTGAATTCGTTGGATGTTCCCGGTCTACCACCGCACAATTTGCAATTCAAAGTTGGCTCTCTCATCATAATGCTGCGAAATCTGAACCAACCAAAACTATGCAATGGAACTAGGTTGACAGTGAAAAAACTCATGAACAACGTCATCCAAGCAACAATAATCAAAGGGAAGTTCAAAGGCGAAGAAGTTCTCATTCCAAGAATTCTTATGATACAGAACGACTTGCCGTTCGAGCTTAAGCTGATTCAGTTCCCCGTTCGACCCGCATTCGCCATGACAATTAACAAATCGCAAGGCCAATCGTTACAAGTGTGTGGCCTTAATCTTGAATTCCCTTGCTTTTCACATGGACAACTGTACGTGGCGTGTTCGCGTGTCGGAAAGCTATCTACATTGTTTGTTTATGCACCGGACAACAAAACAAACAACGTTTTTTATCACAAAGCGTTGCAGTGGCCTAATCATTTCTGTTTAAATAAAAGTAATTTGAATCAATTTAATATCAATTGTTTAATTCATTCTAAAGAGAGGCTCGACTTTCGAAAGGGACATTTAATCAATTTAAGGCGGAACGATGTTCGCCGGGTCAGCTAGTAATCTTATAATGATCAGAAGGCATCGCTTCCAATGCAGTTTTGAATACTTTAACCAACGCATTGCGTTCGTGTAGGAGTTGTTGCAATTGTTCGATGATCTCACGTTTCATAGCACGAAAAATAGCACAACGCTGATCGAGTTCCTCATTTGAATTTCCAAGAAAATAAATCTGAAGGGACTTATGATGCTCGTTCAATTGCGGCAAAAGAGCTCCCACACGATGGTGGATTTGTCCTTGGATCTGAATAGTAGAAGGATAATGTGACAATTTATCCACACTGGACAAAATGTTAAAGTTCTTCTGACGACATTACCTTAAAGGTGGGATTGTAACCACGTTCTTGGATAACAGTGGCTCCAAAAGACGTCATTTGGAAGCAGCCGTTGTATTGTTGAATTTGCGCGAGGAAATGCCGTGATTGCGTTGTATCTTCATACAGAAGTGACCGCAATGGCTGCGGTGGCGGGGCCAAAACAGGTAATTTTACTTTTCCTCCTGCACAACACAACCCAGGCGTTTCCGCCGAGAACTTCAATGCATTGCAATGCTGACAGACGACATTCAATGGCCCAATATTAACGCACGGAAGATCATTGTACGTTAGTGTGGAATCATATCTGAATGCAGCTCGATTTAAATTATAAGGTGGCGCTCGTGTCCTTCGCTCTTTACGTCGAATAAAGTTACGTTCATCTAGATCATCATTTGTACGACGGGTGGCTCTTGCTACACGATCTGCTTCCATATGATTGGCTAGTCATTCGTAAACGGACTTGTTCATTCCAATGTGCATGCTGTTCATCTATTTGATTCGCACGTAGATTAGCCACTCGTCTCGTATTTTTATTTCGCGCTCCAATGTTTGATTGCCTTATTGGTGGCATAATGACACCTACGCGATCTGCTTCCATATGATCGGCTATCTCCTCTTGTGATTCTTGATTCGCATTCGCACGCAGAATAGCCACTCGTCTCGTGTTTTTATTGCGCGCTCCAATGTTTGATCGTCTTATTGGCGGCATAATGACACTTATAGAAAAATCCTGCAGGGACAATATCATTAGCACAACCATCTATATCAATTGCATTACACACAAATAGGTCGTTCACAAAATACCTTATTAAATTCGTTATCGATAAAATTAAAGCCTCAATTTTAGTTATCACAATGTTCTAAAAAAAAGAAAAAAAATTAACACTAATCCATTAAATTTCACTTCGCACTTGGTAACTTAGTAGATACCTTTATACACTGTGTTGGTCACCAAACAAAATACTATTTAAAAGTTAAAAAGTTAAATTAATTTACGGACTATATTGAAGTTCAACTAATTTGACGTTTATTTAATTTTTTTTGAATTATAGATCGAAAAATTTGTCAATTTATATTTTTTTAGCTTATTTTTATTGTTTTTGCTAGTGAAAAAAAAATCGAAATTAAAAAAAAAAAAACCGGCTCCATTGTGAGTTTACCTGGTTCAAAACTAATCCAACAAAAAAAATCCTCATGCAAATCGGATAATATTTAGCCAAGAATTGCTTGTACAAAGAACAAAGTCATTACTTGGCGATATTTGTTCCGCAATTTTTTGTTTTAACGATTTTTAAAAAATACCGTTCAAAAATTGAAAAATTCGGCTCCGATATTCGTTTACCTGGTTTAATACAAACCCAACAAAAAAATCCCCATGCTGACCCGGCGAACTTCGTTCTGCCTTAAATTGACTAAATGTCCCTTTCGAAAGTCGAGCCTGTCTTAAGAAAGAATTAAACAATTGATATTAAATTGATTAAAATTACTTTCATTTAAACAGAAATGATTAGTTCACTGCAACGCTTTGTGATAAACAACGTTGTTTGTTTTATTGTCCGGTGCATAAACTAACAATGCAGATGGCTTTCCGACGCGCGAACACGCCACGTACAGTTGCCCATGTGAAAAGCAAGGGAATTCAAGATTGAGGCCACACACTTGTAACGATTGGCCTTGCGATTTGTTAATTGTCATGGCAAATGCGGGTCGAACGGGAAACTGAATCCGCTTAAACTCGAATGGCAAGTCGGTTGGTATCAAAGGAATTCTTGGAATGAGAACTTCTTCGCCTTTGAACTTGCCTTTGATTATTGTTACTTGGATGACTGTAAACTTAGTTCCATTGCATAGTTTTGGTTGGTTCAGATTGCGCAGCATTATGATGAAAGAGCCGACTTTGAGTTGTAAATTGTGTGGTGGTAGACCGGGAACATCCAACGAATTCAAAAATTCAATTGGATAGTTTGTTGCTTCGTCATCATTTGTTATGCGATCCACCGATTTGAACGAATGCAGTGGAGCTGCGATTTTATTTTGAATGATGGCGCATTCCAAATATAATAGCAAAGCATTTTCGAGTAGAGCAGCTCTAACGAACGGGTCACTTGCACATGTGGAGAAGAAACTCGTTAAAAAAAAAAAAAAAAAAAAAAAAAACCGGCTCCGTTGTGTGTTTACCTGGTCCAAGACAAATCCAACAAAAAAATCTTCATGCAAATCGGATAATATTTAGCCAAGTTATGCTTGTACAAAGAACAAAGTCATAATCTGTCGATATTTGTTCTGCAATTTTGTGTTTTAACGATTTCTAAAACTTACCGTCCAAAATTTGAAAAATTCGGCTCCGCTATCTGTTTACCTGGTTTAATACAAACCCAACAAAAAAATCCCAATGCAAATCGGATGATACTCAGCCGAGTTAGGCGCGTACAAACAGACACCAATTAATTTTTATATATATAGATTTATTGTATAAAAATTAGATGAAAATCACTCTAATTAATGAAACAAAGAACGAATTCCTATTATCTTAGGATGTGGACATATTTAAAAATTAAACAGAAAACTTTCTTATACAATTCAATGAAATAACGCAGAGGCAAGAATTAAGCAGGCAGATAGAAAGAAACCAGAGATGTCGAAAGACAGTTTTGGGGTTCTGACACATCGTGGCTCACCAATCGATTCGTGTTTCTATAGTACTATAGGTTGTATTGTATATACAAGAATTTCAGTGCTACACCATTCTATTTGAACATGCTGCTTAGTGCGGTCCTTTTTTTTTAAAACTAACCTTGACAGTGCTACGTACAAATGCTGCAGCTACCCAATTCTGCTCAGGTAGTTATGTTGATTATTATTATTTTGTATCTGTATATAGGTATTCCAGTTGTCTTGCATGTTGATAATATTTTTTTGTTTTGTTTATGTTCATGCATGCATGCTTGTGTTGCGCCAATAACTAACACCTGCACTTAACGACGAACCAGTGAGCATTTCAAGATCTGATAGTGCAAACAAAATATTGTACAAGTTCTTATTATAAATCTTTTCATTAAAGGTAGGCTGGTTGCGTGCCTCAGATCAAACTGTGCTGGCCTTGCAAGGAAGAGTTGTTACTCATAACGCCAGAATAAGTGTGACGCACGAAAATTTTCACACGTGGAAAATAAGAATAAGTAAATTAAGAGAAAGTGATAGAGGATGCTATATGTGCCAAATTAACACTAGTCCCATGAAAAAGCAAATTGGCTGCATTGATGTACAAGGTATGTAATCTTGGAATTTTGTGTTATATAAAGGACTTTTTACACCTATTATCAATGTATCAATGAGTAGAACTTCACTGGGGTGCCATGTTCCGTATTGTTTCGTACTTTGCCCGTTGACTGCAATAACAAAAAAAAAAAAAAACAAAAAATCCACGACTGGGTACAACAAACTTGCTCTAGAGATATAGGTTAAAAAAAATCTTTAAAAATTCAAGACAAATCTTTAGTTTTCTTTTAAATGTTCAATAGTTTTCTTCTTTAACTTGGTATTCATTATAAACTTTCACCTAAGAAAAACAAAAAAAAAAAAACATTCTAAAACGTTTGACCAATACCTTTTTTGAAAAACTATTCGAAAAAAATATTTTGAAATTTTTGAGAATGTCAATACAAGCAAATCTTAAGTTCTCAGCTGCTATTTGTATTGCTTTTGAATTAAATTTACTCATTTTCAAAGCATTTTTCCAAAAGTAAAATATTTTTTTTTAAATAAGTAAAAATCAAACCAAGAATCAAAAAGGAAATGAATTGAAAAATTCGTTTCCAACACTAGTTTTCGGCTTACTTTCAAAATATATTTTTGACTAAATGCTTGCGTGTTATACAAACGTTTTGTTTTTGGACATCCGCTTGCTCCTTTGCCATTGATCTGTTGAGCAGGGTTGCCTTTTTGGCTACTTTGGGTCCTTTCGATTCCCTTTTAAGGCCTGAACTTCAAGACGCCACTTTTTTTAAATCATCGAAAACCTAACTCCTTTCAAAAATTCAGGATTCCATTTGGAAATTAATAATTATTTTAATGCCAATTTCCGTTAAATTCCTTTTTTTTATACATTTGTTTGCATTTTAATTCTTCCTGAACTAAGCTCGTTCAAATCTTGTTCTAAAACTTCGCCTGGAGTCCAGTCGACAGGTCGGAAAAAGTTGGTTTAGGTGGAAATAGGTCAAAAATTAATGAAATAATAAATCTACGTGTGACCTTCTTATTTAAGATCAAATAATAATGTAGCCATTTTAGAAAATTGTACAAATTAATATGTATGATGAAATCAATTGACAAGTTGACTTCGGTTGCTTTTCCTTCACAGATCAACCATTTTAGATGATTTGATTCATTTTGGATTTAAACAAAAAAGTGGGAATGGATTCGATTCCCCTACTTTTACTTTCTAAATGTGCTTTTTCGGTTTTTAAAATTTTGAAATTAGTTTTCAATAAATCGCTCTATACTTGTGTTTTCCTTCAAGAATGGAAACTGTCTTCGATTAGTCCTAACTTCAAAAGTGGCCTTAAACATTTAACAAAGAATTGTAGACCAGTATATAAGCTTTCAGCCATACGAAAACTGTTTGAAAAATTGGTATATGAAAGGTTTAGTTTAGCAGTAAAAGGAATCATAATAACAAGACAGCATGGTTTCTGCAGTGGTCTGTCCGCTACTACAAATGTATGTCTTTTTAAAATTTTGTGCCTCAACTCCTTGGAGCGTAAAATGCAGGTAGATGTTTTTTATACAGATTTTATAAAAGCATTCGATGGAGTTCATCACAGGTTTCTTATAAGAACACTTGAGAAATTGGGTTTCAATCTTAGTTTTCTTAAATGGCTGGAATCGAAAGCAGATTGTGAAAATTGTAAATGATTAGACTTTTTACTTGCTCTATAGGGCAAGTATTGGTTTCGTGCAGAAAAAAAAAATCGAGGTTTTAATCAAACATGACATTACGATGATAGAGAAGCCCAAAAAAGTGGTTTTCGCCATACCGTCCATCGGTCTGTCTGTGCGTCTGTGCGGATGTGCGGATGTGCGCTTTTTCACGTCATGCTACAGCCTAAACGGCTTGACGGATTTTCTTCAAACTTGATATATAGTAGTTTGAAGGAAAACGGTTGTCGAGGTTTTTTTTATTTCGTTTTAGCCCGGCTCAAACTGGTACCTTTCAAGTAACGGTTTTTTTCAATTTGGATTTTCTCGAAAACGGCTCTAACGATTTTGATTAAATTTATAATTTAGCTTACTTTAAGCATTTCTAACAAAACTGCGTTTTTTGTTTTTGCCTCAAATGGTCGTAACGAAAATCAGGTTTTAACGGCTTTTTTTCAAATAGCCATAAGTTCACAACGGCTTGATTGAATCAACTAAAACTTTGTTTGACACAGTTTTTAATAGTGTTCTATAGGATGGTTTAGTAAATTTTTCACTGAAGCCTTTCTAAACGGTGGCTTCCATACAACGAGCCGTTGAGTTTTAGCCAACTTTTTTTGGTTTTTTCTAATTTTCTCGAAAATGGCTCTAACGATTTTGATTAAACTTTGTGTGTTATATTCTTTTAGTGTTTTTAAGAGAACTGCGTTTTTAGTTTTTGGCTTAAAATGCAAAGAACGGAGATCTGCTCTTAACGGCTTTTTTTCAAATGGCCATAAGTTGTCAACGGTTGCATCGAATTCACTCAAACTTTGTTTCGTATAGTTCCTTACAGCTTCCTATCAGATGGCATTGATTTTTTTTCAGTTTCTCATTTTTAAATGGTGGCTCCTATACAAAGAGCCACTAGATTTTGGCCAATTTTTTCATTTTTTCCAATTTACTCAAAAAAGGCTGCCCCGATTTTTATGAAACTTTGTATGTAACATAATATAGAATACTTCAAGGAAAACTGCATTTTTAGTTTTTGGCTATACATGATAATAGCGGAAATTGCTTTTAACAGTATTATTAATTAGGCCATAACCCATACGTGGACATTTGTATCATTTATAACACCCAAAAGATAACGTCTTAATTTTAAATATTAAAGGTTTCTTAACGTTACCTCCCGTATATCGAGTTTTCCAGTTTTAGCCAATTTTTTTTGGTTTTTACCAAATTTTTCAAAAATTAATTGTTTTATTGATCGAAAAGTTTGTTTTCATCGTACTATTGCACCAACAGAGCAAGTACGTGCGACCCAGTCGTGCATTTTATTTTTATTGATGCAGTGTCAGATCTTCCGCAAAGTTTTTATCTCATTCCGAATTTCTTAGAGTTAACAAATTATCAAATGTTTGCAGACGATATAAAAATATACCATCAAATATCAACAAAAATAAAGATTGTGAAAACATTCAAAAAGAAATTGATAAATAAGCTATTTCGTTAGTGTCAATATAATCATCTCGATTTAAATATCTCGAAATGCAAAATCTTTTGAGCATTTCGCTCAACACCAAAAATGATTTATAATTTTAGACTTGGTATCGAACTTTTATCCACTGTTAGTAAAATTAAGGACTTTGGCGTTGTTTTTGATTCCAAATTGTCATTTGCATCACATAAAAATTTCATCATATCCAAGGCAAATTCACTTCTTGGTTTTGTAAAGCGAAACACTCTTGTTTTTAAGGATAGTTATACCTTAAAAGCTATTTATACTTCATTAGTTATACCTGTGCTAGAAAACTGCTGTATTATATGGTCTAACTTTAATAAAAATTCTTCTGATAGAATCGAAAGCAGCCAAAGGAGATTTACAAGGTTTGCATTGAGAATCTTAAGTTGGCCAGAAGGTTTACCCTCTTATAGATCAAGGTGCGTCTTAATAGATCCCAAATCCTTAAAAAGCTGTAGAGAAACTGTATGTACACTTTTTATAAAAGATGTTGCTATTGGTAGACTAAATTCACCCGAGTTATTGAATCTTGTACCTTTGTATGTTCCAGAGAGAAATCTTAGAAGCAGAGACGTTCTCTTTTTCGTTACCAGTCACAGTACAAACTATGGAATGAATGAACCTTTAACTCGTTCGTTAATGCCTTTTTATTCTATTAATTGTGCAGTCGACCTTCAACATTGTAACGGGTGATTTTTTAGCTGGTTTGGTTTTGGCAACACTGGTTTTGACAGCTGACGTGTGTTTAGTACCTTGTGTCACTGTCAAACAGCTTCAGTTTGGTTTGCAATTTAACCATGGATCGTCTTACAAATGAACAACGCTTGCAAATTATTGAATTTTACTATCAAAATTCGTGCTCGGTTCAAAATGTTCAAATGTTCATCGAAGTGTTCAGCGATGAGGCTCATTTTTGGTTGAATGGGTACGTAAATAAGCAAAATTGCCGCATTTGGAGTGAAGATCAGCCAGAAGCATTGCAACAGCTACCAATGCATCCCGAAAAAGCCACTGTTTGGTGCGGTTTATGGGCAGGCGGCATTATTGGGCCATATTTCTTCAAAGATGATGCGAATCGCAGCGTTACTGTCAATGATGAACGCTACCGAGCGATGATAACAAACTTTTTTTTGCCCGAAATGGAAGTTCTTGACTTGCATGATATGTGGTTTCAACAAGACGGTGCCACATGCCACACAGCACGCGAAACAATGGCGCAATTTCGAGGCGAGTTTGGTGAACAATTAATTTCACGTTTCGGGCCGGTCAATTGGCCGCCTAGATCGTGCGATTTGACACCATTAGACTATGTTTTGTGGGGGTATGTCAAAGCTAATGTCTATAGGGACAAGCCCGCTTCGATTGACGCACTGGAAGCCAACATCCATGCGTTCATTCGTGAGATACCGGCCGATATGTGTGAAAGAGTATGCCAAAATTGGACTCAGCGGATGGGCTACCTGAGACGCAGCCGCGGGCAACATTTGCATGAAATTATCTTCAAACATTAAATTGCAAGGTTCAAGCTATCGATTCAAATAAATATTTCATTCATTTTTTTGAATTTTTTGTGTTTTTTTTTTTTTTTAAAGTTCTAAACCTCTTAAAAAATCAATATAAACTATGGTATTACCACTTGAGGTGCGCCATCTATCGACTTAAAACTAAGCTCTTGATTTTAGAGGTTTTTTTCTAGATTACCATGGGAAGCAATAACAACAATTTTTTTATGTTCCACCATTTTAATTGTTGCTTCTCATGGTAATCTAGACAAAAAACTCTAAAATCAAGAGCTTAGTTTTCCGTCGATAGATGGCGCACTTTAAGTTTTAGTACTATAGTCTATATATTGTTACATGAATAGTGTTGGTCTCAACTACAGTTTTATGAATGGTTTTTGTTTCTACTACAGAAATATTACTATATGGTTTTGGTCTATACTACAGTAAAAATGCTGAATAATTCTGCTGACAGCAGTGCCGCCCAAACTGTACTATAACATTAGGAAATTTGAAAGCTCTGAAAGCTTTCAAATCATCTTGCAAATTACTAATGGTTCGAGACTTAGACTGTTCGGGAACTTTGATCCCAGTATAAATACGACATTTTATACGGGGATGGGCACAGTTTTATTTTAACCGTGGTAGCGAATAAATGGTGAATAATTAGAGGTGCTAAGATAAAGAAATAAAGAAAGAGTTGGAACTTAGATAAAAGTGAGTTTCATTTGTAGAAATAGTAGTGATAATTAAAAGTAAAAGAAAATAAGTTTTATTTTCGAACCCAAGACTAAAAACATTACAATATACAATGCCTTCAAATGAATAGAAATGTTTTTAAACTAAGTGTTTTGAGAATTTTAAATATCTATCTATCTATCTATCTATATATATAAAAACTAGCGGTATCCGGCGCGCGTTGCTACGCCCAAAAAAAAACACTTATGTGTATTTAATGTGAAATTAAATTTATTTATATATTTTATCTCAATGCTAGCGGTCGTTTTGGTTGGTGTACAAATATACAAATTTTTTGGCATACACACAAAGTGCAGTTAATTTGATTGTGAAACTGAACATGACAACATTGATAAATTGTGGCTTGAATATTTTGCTGCATTTGACAAAAATTTATGAAAATAAAATGTCATTTGTTGTGCGATTCAATTCCTTTTCCGATGTTCAAAAGTTTTTTGGAAATGTTTGGGTGGACGATTCTTGCAATAAATGGACACGCACGTTCGTTGAAAGTTTGAGAAAAGTTGAAAAAAAAACTTTGCCAAAAGCCCGCATTTTTCTGTCTTCCACCCGGGCATTCCGCTTAAAAATTTATGAAAAAAATCAAAAAAGAATTTAAAAAAAAAACTCAACCAAAATTGTTAAAAGCATGCATTTTTTTCCTTCCACCCGATCGGCACGAAACCTTCACAGGAACCATCCCTGGACTAAACTATATTTACCCCGAAAAATTCATAAAGATCCATTGGGTGGTTTCCATTTTTATATATATGTACATATATAGATAGATTATAAAAAAATTGAACCAACAATTGTTAAAAGCTTGCATTTTTGTTTGTCCTTCACTCGATCGGCCATTCCGGAATTTTCGCTGATATTTCAAACAGCAAAAAAATGTATGAAAAAAATCAAAAAAAAAAAAAAAAAAAAAAATCATCCAACAAATGTTAAAAGTCTGCATTTTATGTTTGTCTTCCACCCCATCGGCAATTGCGGAGTTTTCGCTGATGTTTCAAACCGCTAAGAAATTTATGAAAAAACCAAAAAAAAAAAAAAAAAAGACCAACAAATGTTAAAAGCTTGCATTTTATTTTTGTCTTCTACCCGATCGGAACCAAACCTTCACAGGAACAATCCCTGGACTTAACTATATTTACCCTGAAAATTTCATAAAGATCCATTGGGCCGTTTAAGAGTCCATAGACAAGATACAAACATACACACATCCATTTTTATATATATAGATTCCACCCGATCGCAACCAAACCTTCCCAGGAACCATCCCTGGACTAAACTATATTTACCCTGAAAATTTCATAAAGATCCATTGGGCGGTTTAAGAGTCCATAGACAACATACCTACATACAAACATACACACATCCATTTTTATATATATAGATTGAACCAACAGTTGTTAAAAGCCTGCATTTTTTTTTGTCCTTCACTCGACCGGCCATTCCGGAATTTTCGCTGATGTTTCAAACAAAAAAAAATCATCTAAAAAATGTTAAAAGCCTGCATTTTATTTTTGTCTTCCACCCCATCGGAAATTGCGGAGTTTTCGCTGATGTTTCAAACCGCTAAAAAATTTATGAAAAAAAAAAAAAATTACCAAAAAATGTTAAAAGCCTGCATTTTATTTTTGTCTTCTATACTTAACTATATTTACCCTGAAAATTTCATAAAGATCCATTGGGCCGTTTAAGAGTCCATAGACAACATACAAACATACATACATACAAACATACACACATTTTTATATATATAGATAGATAGATAGATAGATAGAAGATAATAGCGGTAACCGGCGCGCGTTGCTACGCTAAAAAAAAACACTTGTTTAATGTGAACTTAAATGTATTTATTTAGGTATTTAGGTATTTCATATCAATGGATAAACAATATTTTTGGTTAAAGATTGCATTTTTGTTTTGTCTTCGACTTATCGGCCAATACGGAATTTTCACTGATGTTTCAAACCGCTAAAAAATTTATGAAAAATCAAAAAAAAAAAAAAATCATCCAAAAAATGTTAAAAGTCTGCATTTTAGTTTTTTCTTCCACCCGATCGGAAATTGCGGAGTTTTCGCTGATGTTTCAAACCGCTAAAAAATTTATGAAAAAACCAAAAAAAAAAAAAATGACCAATAAATGTTAAAACCCTGCATTTTATTTTTGTCTTCCACCCGATCGGAACCAAACCTTCACAGGAACAATCCCTGGACTTAACTATATTTACCCTGAAAATTTCATAAAGATCCATTGGGCCGTTCAAGAGTCCATAGACAACATACAAACATACATACAAACATACACACATCCATTTTTATATATATAGACTAGCAAACCCATGCCCGCTTCGCTGAGCAGATTTGCAATGGGCTGTTGCCTCTTAATAAAATTCAGTTTAGCCAAGAGGCGTATAAATTGAGAAATGCAAATATTAAAGGGTATAGAAAGAAAACTTTGAATAAAATTCGTTTTTTAAATATCTTACATTTTATTCAAATGCTTTCTTATAAACCATTTATATCAAACTCATTTTTATTATTTTTTTATTATATAAGATAAGAAAAGATAAGATGAAATCAAAGAAATATTAATTCAATGAAAAAAGTACGCCATTTTATTGCTTGAATTTATTTTAGTTTTAAAGAAAAAAATGATCGAAATCTGCGAAGTGGTTTTTTTAAAATGGCAGAAGACATTTTACATCCAATTCATGTCAGTTCAATAAATCCTGATCTTGAGGCTAATTATAACCAGGCTTTGCTCTTGATCGAAGATATGTGTTACCTCATATGTGCGGCAGTTTGTTAGTCAGGTTAGGAGTGCCAGCCCCAGATCGCAGAGTGAAAGACTCATTTAATAGAGAATTGGAACGTGAACGTGAATATGATCGATATGAATTAGACCAATCAGTTCAAACGAATGAACTGTTGAACCCAAAATAGAAGAAAGTTTATGATAAATTAATTAATACAATTGATGATGGAAATGGTGGCTTATTTTTAATGGATGCCCCTGGTGGAACAGGAAAGACATTCCTCATGTCATCGATTTTGGTCACTATTCGTGCGAGATCCGAAATTGCGGTAGAAATTGGATTTTCTTGAGATAAATATCATCTTATTCTCAATCCATTGTACCAACAAAAATTCTTTCCTATCTTTCTATTCCTTCTAACTAATGCCGTGCAGTTTGCATTTAAAAGACCTTGGGTCTTACAGGCATATAGTTAAAATTATTAAAAAAAAAAAAAAAAAAAAAATTGCTCATTCAGCGTTAATATTGCCATTAAATCTTCACACTACTGAACAACCGACATGTAACATTGCAAAACACTCTGCAATAGAAAAAGTTTTAGTAGCCTCACAAATCACATCTGGGATGAATGCACAATAATGCATTGGAAGCTCTTTATCGAACCTTAAAAGATCTGTCCAATTTCGGCAGCTAAGGATAGAGATGTGAATGACTTAAACCTTATAATTGAGAATCAAATCGTTGGTACTCTGCATTCATTCAAATCTATTGACTGTGTAACAAACGAAGATGAAGCCACTGATTATCCAACTGAGTTTTTAAACTCCTTAGATGTACCTGACTTACCACAGCACAATTTACAACTGAAGGCGGGCTCGGTAGTCATCAGCTTCGAAATTTAAAACAACCAAAACTATGCGATTGAACGCGCTTGGTCATAAGAAAACTGAAGAGTGATGTGCTGCCCGCGACCATACTCAACGGAAAATTTAAAAATAAGTTTGTTCTCATTCCGAGGATTCCAATTATCCCAACAGATATGCCCTTTGAGTTTAAACGAATTCAGTTCCCAATTCATCTTGCCTTCGCCATTACAATTAACAAATCTCAATTCCAATACTTGACTGTTTGTTTTCTCAACTCATGCTCACTTCGCTGAGCAGATTTCACAATCAAAAAAAGTCGTACAATTTTTCAATTCGTCAGGCTGGAGAAATGCTAATACTTAAGGAAGCAGAAAGAAAATATTTGAATAAAATGCGTTTTTAAAATTTCTAACATTTTATTCTAATGCTTTCTTATAAACAACATTTTTTGTATTGCCATCTTTAACATAAATAAAAATTGCGAACGGTTTTCCTACTCTAGAACACAAAATATACAGTTGACCATGAGAAATCAATACCGCAAATTTTCAAAAACTGACCTCGGGCTTTATTTATAGTGATGGCAAAAGCAAGGCGAATAGGAAATTGATGACGTTTAAAATCAAATGGCTAATCAGGTAGAATGATTAGAATTCTGGAGATCAAAACATCTTCCCCTTTATATTTGTCACTAATAATCCTAGCTTCAATTAGATTGTTCATTCACTTTTTTCCAGCTAGTCTAGTACCATTGCAAAGTTGAGGTTGATTAATATTACTCAGCATTATAATCAATACTTGGAAACACACTTTGAACCAATTCTTTGTTTGAATTCCTTATACAATAGAAATTTGCAGTGTTATTTGGCCATTTGAACTATCAACGTCAACGGACATTTTTCCATTTCCAATATCCAACAGCTGCTTTGAAAATTCTGCAGCAGATGGATCACTTTAGTGAGTGTTTTAACAATATATCCACAAAGGAGAACATTTAAGGCATTGACATCCGCAGTAGTCGATCGGGGTATGACCGGCAAAGTTTGTCTGAAATCACCCGCCAACAATATTATGGCGCCACCAAATATTACTTGGCTACCTCGCAAATCTTTCAGAGTTCGATCTAAAGCTTCAAGTGACTTTTTGTGTGCCATTGTACACTCATCCCATACAATAATCCTACACTGTTGCGAGACTTTGGCCATTGCCGACGTTTTAGAAATATTACATGTAGGCGCTTTGTTTACCTGGATGTTTAAAGGCAATGTAAGTGCAGAGTGCCCTGTATGACCACAATTAATTGATTGCATACTGGCAAGTGCATTTGCAACATATGCAACATACGTAGCATACATGGTATTATTTTTTTACAGACAAACCTGGTGCAAATAAATACCTATTGGGCAAAAAAAGAATCACTAAAATTGATGTTGTCAAACTCTAGATATAAATGCATTTGTTGCAAATGTTGTATATTGTATGTTGCATAATGATTCATAACTATGCATACATTTCAGTTATGATCAATTATTTAATTTGTTGATTAGCTGATTGCATGGTGGCAAGTGCATTTGCAACATATGCAACATACGTAACATACATTGTATTATTTTTTTTACACAAAAACCTGGTGCAAATAAATACCTTTTCAGCAAAAAAGGAATCATCAAATTCGGTGATGTCAAACTCGAGATATAAATGGTCAAACATAAATCAAACTCATTTTTATATATATAGATTAAACCCGATCGGAACCAAACCTTCCCAGGAACCATCCCTGGACTAAACTATATTTACCCTGAAAATTTCATAAAGTTCCATTGGGCGGTTTAAGAGTCCATAGACAACATACAAACATACAAACATACACACATCCATTTTTATATATATAGATATAGATTGAACCAACAGTTGTTAAAAGCCTGGGGTGGAATCGGCTTAGGTGATTTGTGATAAGTGATAGTCACAATCAAAAAATTTCGTCTTGCTAGATGATAGTCGCATGTGACAATCACATTTTTGTGACTTTTTCTTGTGACACCTAAATAGCTGTCACAAGAAAAAGTCACTCCGGAATTTTCGCTGATGTTTCAAACAGCTAAAAAATGTATGAAAAAAATCAAAAATAAAAAAAAAAAATCATCTAAAAAATGTTAAAAGTCTGCATTTTATTTTTGTCTTCCACCCGATCGGAAATTGCGGAGTTTTCGCTGATGTTTCAAACCGCTAAAAAATTTATGAAAAAACCAAAAAAAAATATGACCAAGAAATGTTAAAAGCCTGCATTTTATTTTTGTCTTCTACCCGATCGGAACCAAACCTTCACAGGAACCATTCCTAGACTTAACTATATTTACCCTGAAAATTTCATAAAGATCCATTGGGCCGTTTAAGAGTCCATAGACAACATACAAACATACATACAAACATACATGCAAACATACATACAAACATACATACAAACATACACACATCCATTTTTATATATATATGTAGATATATAGCCTTTACCCGCGGCTTCGCTCGCGTTTCAGCTGATCAAGAAGTAGACTGTACCTTGAGGAGTATAGTCTATCGTAATCTAACTTCTTCTTCTTTTATAGCTTTATAATTTAATACCTACATTAAACCGCGATAAAAAGAAACCTATAAGATATACCAGATTATAATCTAGCTCCGTGCTAAATTTCACTCATATCCGTTCAGCAATTCTGGTGTGATTTCAAAAATTAAAACAAATCTATCCCACGGGAACCATACATTTTACCGGAGTAAAAAGTAGCCAATATGCTATTCCAGACTATAATCTATCTCTGTGCTAAATTTCATTCAGATGAGTTCAGCCATTCTGGTGTAATTTCAAAAATTAAAATAAATCTATCCCTCGGGAACCATATATTTTACAGGGATAGAAAGTAGCCAATATGCTATTCCAGACTATAATCTATCTCTGTGCTAAATTTCATTCAGATCCGTTCAGCTATTCTGGTGTGATTTCAAAAACTAAAACAAATCTATCCCCAAATTCTCTGTGCTAAATTTCATTCAGATGAGTTCAGCCATTTTGGTGTAATTTCAAAAATTTAAATAAATCTATCCCATGGGAACCATACATTTTACAGTGATAGAAAGTAGCCAATATGCTATTCCAGACAATAATCTATCTCTGTGCTAAGTTTCATTCAGATCCGTTCAGCCATTCTGGTGTGATTTCAAAAATTAAAACAAATCTATCCTACGGGAACCATACATTTTACAGGGATAGAAAGTAGCCAATATGCTATTCCAGACTATAATCTATATCTGTGCTAAGTTTCATTCAGATCCGTTCAGTCATTCTTGTGTGATTTCAAAAATTAAAACAAATCAATCCCACGGGAACCATACATTTTACCGGGATAAAAAGTAGCCAATATGCTATTGCAGACTATAATCTATCTCTGTGCTAAATTTCATTCAGATGAGTTCAGCCATTCTGGTGTAATTTTGAAAATTAAAATAAATCTATCCCATCTGAACCATACATTTTACAGGGATAGAAAGTAGCCAATATGCTATTCCAGACTATAATCTATCCCTGTACAAAATTTCATTCAGATGAGTTCCGCCATTCTGTTGTGATTTCAAAAATTAAAATAAATCAATCCTACGGGAACCATACATTTTACAGGGATAGAAAGAAGCAAATATGCTATTCCAGTCTATAATCTATCTCTGTGCTAAATTTCATTCAGATGAGTTCAGCCATTCTGGTGTAATTTCAAAAATTAAAATAAATGTATCCCACGGGAACCATACATTTAACAGGGATAGAAAGAAGCAAATATGCTATTCCAGAAAATAATCTATCTTTGTGCTAAATTTCATTCAGATGAGTTCAGCCATTCTGGTGTAATTTCAAAAACTAAAACAAATCTATCCCACGGGAACCATACATTTTACCGGGATAAAAAGTAGCCAATATGCTATTCCAGACTATAATCTATCTCTGTGCTAAATTTCATTCAGATCCGTTCAGGCATTCTGGTGTGATTTCAAAAATAAAAACAAATCTATCGCACGGGAACCATACATTTTACAGGGCTAGAAAGTAGCCAATATGCTATTCCACACTATAATCAATCTCTGTGCTAAATTTCATTCAGATGAGTTCAGCCATTCTGGTGTAATTTCAAAAATTAAAATAAATCTATCCCATGGGAACCATACATTTAACAGGGATAGAAAGTAGCCAATATGCTATTCCAGACTATAATCTATCTCTGTGCAAAATTTCATTCAGATGAGTTCCGCCATTCTGGTGTAATTTCAAAAATTAAAATAAATCAATCCTACGGGAACCATACATTTTAAAGGGATAGAAAGAAGCCAATATGCTATTCCAGACTATAATCTATCTCTGTGCTAAATTTCATTCAGATCCGTTCAGCCATTCTGGTGTGATTTCAAAAATTAAAACAAATCTATCCCACGGGAACCATACATTTTACCAGGATAAAAAGTAGCCAATATGCTATTCCAGACTATAATCTATCTCTGTGCTAAATTTCATTCAGATCCGTTCAGCCATTCTGGTGTGATTTCAAAAATTAAAACAAATCTATCCCACGGTAACCATACATTTTACCGGGTTAAAAAGTAGCCAATATGCTATTCCAGACTTTAGTCTATCTCTGTGCTAAATTTCATTCAGATCCGTTCAGCCATTCTGGTGTGATTTCAAAAATTAAAACAAATCTATCCCACGGGAACCATACATTTTACCGTCATAAAAAGTAGCCAATATGCTATTCCAGACTATAATCTATCTTTGTGCTAAATTTCATTGAGATGAGTTCAGCCATTCTGGTGTAATTTCAAAAATTAAAATAAATCTATCCCACGGGAACCATACATTTAACAGGAATAGAAAGTAGTCAATATGCTATTCCAGACTATAATCTATCTCTGTGCTAAGTTTCATTCAAATGAGTTCAGCCATTCTTGTGTTATTTCAAAAACTAAAACAAATCTATCCCACGGGAACCATACATTTTACCGGGATAAAAAGTAGCCAATATGCTATTCCAGACTATAATCTATCTCTGTGCTAAATTTCATTCAGATGAGTTCAGCCATTCTGGTGTGATTTCAAAAATTAAAACAAATCTATCCCACGGGAACCATACATTTTACCAGAATAAAAAGTAGCCAATATGCTATTCCAAACTATAATCTATCTCTGTGCTAAATTTCATTCAGATCCGTTCAGCCATTCTGGTGTGATTTCAAAAAATAAAACAAATCTATCCCACGGGAACCATACCTTTTACCGGGTTAAAAAGTAGCTAGTATGCTATTCCAGACTTTAATCTATCTCTGTGCTAAATTTCATTCAGATCCGTTTAGCCATTCTGGTGTGATTTCAAAAATTAAAACAAATCTATCCCACGGGAACCATACATTTTACCGGGATAAAAAGTAGCCAATATGCTATTCCAGACTATAATCTATCATTGTGCTAAATTTTATTTAGATGAGTTCAGCCATTCTGGTGTAATTTCAAAAATTAAAACAAATCTATCCCACGGGAACCATACATTTTACAGGGATAGAAAGTAGACAATATGCTATTCCAGACTATAATCTATCTCTGTGCTAAATTTCATTCAGATGAGTTCAGCCATTCTGGTGTAATTTAAAAAACTAAAATAAATCTATCCCACGGGAACCCTACATTTAACAGGGATAGAAAGTAGCCAATATGCTATTCCAGACTATAATCTATCTCTGTGCTTAATTTCATTCATATGAGTTCAGCCATTCTGGTGTGATTTCAAAAATTAAAACAAACCTATCCCACGGGAACCATACATTTTACCGGGATACAAAGTAGCCTATTTGCTATTCCAGACTATAATCTATATCTGTGCTATGTTTCATTCAGATCCGTTCAGTCATTCTTGTGTGATTTCAAAAATTAAAACAAATCAATCCCACGGGAACCATACATTTTACCGGGATAAAAAGTAGCCAATATGCTATTGCAGACTATAATCTATCTCTGTGCTAAATTTCATTCAGATGAGTTCAGCCATTCTGGTGTAATTTTAAAAATTAAAATAAATCTATCCCATCTGAACCATACATTTTACAGGGAAAGAAAGTAGCCAATATGCTATTCCAGACTATAATCTATCCCTGTGCAAAATTTCATTCAGATGAGTTCCGCCATTCTGTTGTGATTTCAAAAATTAAAATAAATCAATCCTACGGGAACCATACATTTTACGGGGATAGAAAGAAGCAAATATGCTATTCCAGTCTATAATCTATCTCTGTGCTAAATTTCATTCAGATGAGTTCAGCCATTCTGGTTTAATTTAAAAACCTAAAATAAATCTATCCCACGGGAACCCTACATTTTACAGGGATAGAAAGTAGCCAATATGCTATTCCAGACTATAATCTATCTCTGTGCTTAATTTCATTCATATGAGTTCAGCCATTCTGGTGTATTTTCAAAAACTAAAACAAACCTATCCCACGGGAACCATACATTTTACCGGGATACAAAGAAGCCTATTTGCTATTCCAGACTATAATCTATCTCTGTGCTAAATTTCATTTAGATCCGTTCATCCATTCTGGTGTAATTTCAAAAATTAAAACAAATCTATCCCACGGGAACCATACATTTTACCGGGATAAAGTAAAGCCTATCTGCTATTCCAGACTATAAGCTATCTCTATGCCAAATTTTATCCAGATCCGTTTAGCCGTTCTGGCGTGAGTTAGCAACAAACATCCAAACATCCAAACATCCAAACATCCAAACATCCAAACATCGTAACTTTCACATTTATAATATTAGTAAGATGGATGCATGTTTGTTTGTTTGTTTGTAAATATGTTATGGACTCTGAAACCGCATACCCAATTGAGCTCAAACTTTCAGAAAATCTTTGGTATTATTTTGAGAATGTTCCTGTAGGGTTTTGTCCAAATCGACCATCCAGTTTGGCCATAAGACGAAGAAAAACACGCCGGGTCCTTGAAAAGCTTCTATATTAGAAATGTTTAATCTGAAAAATCGTTTTTTTTTTTTTAATGATTGTAATTTACGGATGGCTTGAGGGCTAAATATTTCTTGCAAGACCTAGCTGTTGATAGGGTGAAATATGGTAAAAAAAAAAGTAGTAGGTATCCTATTGATTTTTTTTTTAATTTCCCATAGAAAAATCTATTAAAATGCTTTTTTTAAAGCTATCTACTGAAGTCTCTTATTTTGAAACAATGCATGGTAAAGAAAATTGCAGTTAATTAGTTCATAATAACAACAATATCTTATCAAAATTGAATGGAAACTACAATTCTTAATGCAGTTGAAGATGAACTTGCAGTAAAAGAAAAGGAAAATAGTTCGAAGAAAAAGTTTTATACACCATACATATTTTAATATGCAACTGCAAATTCAATTTTATTTACCTTGTTTTGATTCAAGTTGCATTTTAAAATACTTCAAAAACAGTAAAGATGCAAAAATACCAAATATTGGAAAAGGCAAAGCAGCAACAAAGTCTTTAGGGAAGAGGAGGGGGATGGAAGCAGTAAAAGATAAACGGCTAAACTGATTGAGTTCCTACAATCATTAATCATATATTAAATATGCTTAGTTTGTTTGTGTGAGTGTTATCAAATTAGTCAGTCAGTACATATATGTATACCTACCTACAACCTACATTTTTCAATGATTTTAAAAAAATAAACCAAAACCAAAAAGTTTAACTTAACGATAATCATAAATTTAAATTGGTAGGTAGCGAAGAAAACGCTTAACTTTTGCCTGTTGGAACATTCAAGTAACGATGTTGTGCAAAAGGTTTTCGTTGATGTCCTGACCAACTACAAAAATAACGATTGGCTTGTTAAACATGCACCAAAAAAACGATGACGTCAACAAAATAAACTATCAAATTCAAATTGAAATTTTCTGCAAATAAATGAAATACAAATCAATTGATACATTTTTGGAGTAGGAACAAACTGCCAACTACCCAATCGAATTCTTGAACTCATTGGACCCATCTAGAATGCCACCAAATGAATTAGTTCTCAAAATAGGTTCACCGGTGATGTAAATGCATAACGTGCAACCGCAGAAGCTGTGCAGCGGAACCAGACTTGCCGTAAAAAAAAACTCTTATCAAATTTAATCGAGGCCAAAATTATTACCGGCAAGAGCAAGGGCGAAGTTGTCCTGATTCCGCAAATACCAATTCTTTCGACAGATTTGCCGTTTACCTATAAATGACTGAAATTTCCGTTACGCCTAGCCTTCGCAATCACCATCAATAAAGCGCAGGGATAGTCGTTAGCTATTGCTGGCCCTAATTTAGAAAATGCATGCTTTTCCCACGGCCAGTTGTATGTCGGATGCGCCACAGTTGGAATACCTTAAAATGTATACACTTATACATCTAACAAAAAAACTAAAAACATTGTATATCCGCTTTCACTACGTTAGTAAAATAAAATAATTTTAGCATTAAAAATCAAATAAAACAATACAAAATATAATACGACTTCTGTTTTTTAAGTTATTAAATTATAACCATTCAATAATAATGATTCACATTTTCAGTACATAAAAGTAAACTTATGAACGAATGAACTAAAAGGAAAATTTACAATTGGCAATTGCCAATTTTTCAACTTAAAAACAACGAAAAAACAGTAAAGTACACTCGGGCGTATGCGTACTTATCTGACTTTATTTAATTTAAAAAAAAAAAATACCATCCATGTTCTCATAGTTTAGACAAACTGATTGGACGGTATAAATGTAATTAACCCTAGTTTACAAATTGGGGTTCGCTCGAACCCCAGCACACGTTTGAGTGCTTATATCTTTTTTTCAAATCACATTTTCGACCTGGGACAACAACTCAGTTAACGAAATTAATTTTTCTTTACGTTTCTTGTCTTTTTTCCATCACAGCGGTTTCAGAAAAATTTTTGGAATTTTTTTCTGAAAAAAAGTCACAAACCAAACTTGGGGTTCGTGCGAACCCCAATGCTGAAAATGGTATACAAGAAATGCGATTGAAAATAACTAAGCTAGGCGCATTTTGCAAATTTGCCACAGGGCCAATAGTTCCATCAGGTCTGAAGACATTACTACCTTGGATACGAGACAAAACTTCTGCCTCCGGCTCTTTCGTTCATTTTCCACCACTGATGGCAAGAAAAAACTCTTCATTTGACGCCCACGTCGAAGGTTCCTGATCATGCTCACTTCCAAATTCATCTGGTTCAGGCAAAATTTCTAATGGTCCTAATGCCTCTGCCGCAGCTTCGTCAAAGTCATCATAATCCACTAAGAAGTAAAACCACATATAACCTACCTAACTAAATACAAAACGTCATAACTTAAAATACTGTCAGTCGTCAAATGCGTCATTTTGCACATAGTCTGGATCATTATCAATCTCGCCCTCTTCATCAGATTTTATGTCTAGCATTGCCCTCAACGCCGTTGCCCTTTCATCTTCGTTGCGTCTATTGAATTTTCTCAATAATCTATCTAAATAAGACACTGACAAATTAATACAATGTGAATAAAAATAATAAAACTTGAAATTTTAATATTACAACTTACTTTTTGCTAATCTTCAAACTTTATTTTGCACAAATTTATACAATATTTACTAAATTTTGGGAAAACCAAATACGTTTTTTAGTTGCAGCACACCTCAACTGTCAACTCAATGAAGAAGAAAAATGCATCACCTACTAAATAATAAACAATTAGAAATGATTAAAAACTGTGGGGTTCGCGCGAACCCCAAGTTTTTTTATTCACGTATTTTGTGTGTCGTAAACTAGGGTTAATGAAAAAGTCAAACTTATCACGCTATCTGCTCGGAAGGGCAGGACAACGTCTGCCGGGACAGCTAGTCTTACTAATATTATAAATGTGAAAGTTACGATGTTTGGATGTTTGGATGTTTGGATGTTTGGATGTTTGGATATTTGTTGCTAACTCACGCCAGAACGGCTAAACGGATCTGGATAAAATTTGGCACAGAGATAGCTTATAGTCTGGAATAGCAGATAGGCTATTTTTTATCCCGGTAAAATGTATGGTTCCCGTGGGATAGATTTGTTTTAATTTTTGAAATTACACCAGAATGGATGAAAGGATCTGAATGAAAATTAGCACAGAGATAGATTATAGTCTGGAATAGCAAATTGGCTACTTTTTATCCCGGTAAATGTATGGTTCCCGTGGGATAGATTTGTTTTAGTTTTTGAAATTACACAAGAATGGCTGAACTCATCTGAATGAAATTAAGCACAGAGATAGATTATAGTCTGGAAAAGCATATTGGCTACTTTCTATCCCTGTAAAATGTATGGTTCCCGTGGGATAGATTTGTTTTAATTTTTGAAATCACACCAGAATGGCTGAACGGATCTGAATGAAATTTAGCACAGAGATAGATTATAGTCTGGAATAGCATATTGGCTACTTTTTATCCCGGTAAAATGTATGGTTCCCGTGGGATAGATTTGTTTTAATTTTTGAAATCACACCAGAATGGCTGAACTCATCTGAATGAAATTTAGAACAGAGATAGATTATAGTCTTGAATATCATATTGGCTACTTTTTATCCCGGTAAAACGTATGGTTCCCGTGGGATAGATTCGTTTTAATTTTTGAAATCACACCAGAATGGCTGAACTCATCTGAATGAAATTTAGCACAGAGATAGATTATAGTCTGGAATAGCATATTGGCTACTTTTTATCCCGGTAAAATGTATGGTTCCCGTGGGATAGATTTGTTTTAATTTTTGAAATTACACCAGAATGGATGAACAGATCTGAATGAAATTTAGCACAGAGATAGATTATAGTCTGGAATAGCATATTGGCTACTTTTTATCCTGGTAAAATGTATGGTTCCCGTGGGATAGATTTGTTTTCATTTTTGAAATCACACCAGAATGGCTGAACTCATCTGAATGAAATTTAGCACAGAGATAGATTATAGTCTGGAATAGCATATTGGCTACTTTTTATCCCGGTAAAATGTATGGCTCCCGTGGGATAGATTCTTTTTAATTTTTGAAATCACACCAGAATGGCTGAACGGATCTGAATGAAATTTAGCCCAATGATAGATTATAGTCTGCAATAGCATATTGGCAATTTTTATCCCGGTAAAATGTATGGTTTCCGTATAAAAGCAAAATTGTGTGAAAATGAATTTCAACCCTCAAATTATCAATAGGTCCAAAACGTAGTATGGTTCCCGTGGGATAGATTCGTTTTAATTTTTGAAATCACACCAGAATGGCTGAACTTATCTGAATGAAATTTAGCACAGAGATAGATTATAGTCTGGAATATCATATTGGCTACTTTTTATCCCGGTAAAATGTATGGTTAACGTGGGTTAGATTTGTTTTAATTTTTGAAATCACACCAGAATGGCTGAACTCATCTGAATGAAATTTAGCACAGAGATAGATTATAGTCTGGAATAGCATATTGGCTATTTTTGAAATCACACCAGAATAGCTGAACTCATCTGAATGAAATTTAGCACAGAGATAGATTATAGTCTGGAATAGCATATTGGCTATTTTTGAAATCACTTCAGAATGGCTGACCGGATCGGAATGAAATTTACAACAGAGCTAGATTATAATCTGGTATATCTTATAGGTTTCTTTTTATCACGGTTAAATGTAGGTATTAAATTATAAAGCTATAAAAGAAGAAGAAGCTAGATTACGATAGACTATACTCCTCAAGGTACAGTCTACTTCTTGATCAGCTGAAACGCGAGTGAAGCCGCGGTGTATATATAAAAATGGATGTGTGTATATATGTATGTTGCGTATGGACTCCTAAACCACCCAATGGATCTTTATGACATTTTTGGGGTAAATATAGTTTAGTCCAGGGATGGTTCCTGTGAAGGTTTCGTGCCGATCGGGTGGAAGGAAAAAAAATGCATGCTTTTAACAATTTTGGTTCAGTTTTTTTTTAATTCTTTTTTGGTGTTTTTCATAAATTTTTAAGCGGAATGCCCGGGTGGAAGACAGAAAAATGCGGGCTTTTGGCAAAGTTTTTTTTTTCAACTTTTTTATAAAAATGTTTTCCTTTCGTTGAATAAAAGCATCATATTAATGGAACTGAGTCGAAAAATCAAACTCTGAACGAACGTGCGTGTCCATTTGATGCAAGAATCGTCCACCCAAACATTTTCCAAACAACTTTTAAACATAGGAAAAGGAATTGAATCGCACAACAAATGACATTTTATGTTCCCAAATTTTTGTCAAATGCAGCAAAATATTCAAGCCACAATTTATCAATGTTATCATGTTCAGTTTAACAATCAAATTAACTGCACTTTGTGTGTATGCCAAAAAATTTGTATATTTATACACCAACCGAAACGACCAAAAATATTGCTTATCCGCTAACATTGAGATAAAATATACATATAAATAAATTTAGTTTCACATTAAATACACAAGTGTTTTTTGGGCGTAGCAACGCGCGCCGGGTACCGCTAGTTAATTAATAAATGTAATCCTACTAATATTATAAATGTGAAAGTTACGATGTTTGGATGTTTGGATGTTTGGATGTTTGTTGCTAACTAACGCCAGAACGGCTAAACGGATCTGGATAAAACTTATCACAGAGATAGCTTATAGTCTGGAATAGCAGATAGGCTATTTTTTATCCCGGTAAAATGTATGCTTCCCGTGGGATAGATTTGTTTTAATTTTTGAAATTACACCAGAATGGCTGAACTCATCCGAACGAAATTAAGCACAGAGATAGATTATAGTCTGGAATAGCACATTAGCTACTTTTTATCCTGGTGAAATGTATGGTTCCCGTGGGATAGATTTATTTTAATTTTTGAAATTACACCAGAATGGATGAACGGATCTGAATGTAATTTAGCACAGAGGTAGATTATAGTCTGGAATAACCTATTGGCTCCTTTTTATCCCGGTAAAATTTATGGTTCCCGTGGGATAGATTTGTTTTAGTTTTTGAAATAACACAATAATGGCGGAACTCATCTGAATGTTATTTAGCACAGAGATAGATTATAGTCTGGAATACGATATTGGCTACTTTTTATCCCGGTAAAATTTATGGTTCCCGTGGGATAGATTTGTTTTAATTTTTGAAATCACACCAGATGGCTGAATGGATCTGAATGAAATATAGCACAGAGATAGATTATAGTCTGGAATAGCATATTGGCTACTTTATATCCCTGTAAGATGTATGGTTCCCGTGGGTTAGATTTATTTTAATTTTTGAAATTACACCAGAATGGCTGAACTCATCTGAATGAAATTTAGCACAGAGATAGATTATAGTCTGGAATGGCATATTGGCTACTTTTTATTTCGGTAAAATATATGGTTCCCGTGGGATAGATTTGTTTTAATTTTTGAAATCACACCATAATGGCTGAACGGATCTGAATGAAATTTAGCACAGAGATAGATTATAGTCTGGAATAGCATATTGGCTACTTTCTATCCCTGTAAAATTTATGGTTCCCGTGGGATAGATTTGTTTTAATTTTTGAAATTACAACAGAATTTCTGAACTCATCTGAATGAAATTTAGCACAGAGATAGATTATAGTCTGGAATGGCATATTGGCTAATTTTTATCCCCGTAAAATATATGGTTCCCGTGGGAAAGATTTGTTTTAGTTTTTGAAATAACACCAGAATGGCTGAACTCATCTGAATGAAATTTAGCAAAGAGATAGACTATAGTCTGGAATAGCATATTGGCTACTTTTTATCACGGTTAAATGTAGGTATTAAATTATAAAGCTATAAAAGAAGAAGAAGCTAGATTACGATAGACTATACTCCTCAAGCTACAGTCTACTTCTCGATCAGCTGAAACGCGAGCGAAGCCGCGGGTAAAGGCTAGTAGTATATAAACATTGTTAAAGTAAGTAATCAACAGATAAATATCCATTGATGAATAAATAAATAACTATACATCAGATGTTGCTTATCCATTCAATGCAAACCTCTTGCTATAAGCCATTGTATATATAAACTATAGTACTACCACGTGAGGTGCGCCATCTATCGATGGAAAACTATGCTCTTGATTTTAGAGGTTTTTGTCTAGATAACCATGGGAAGCAACAACACAATTTTGTTTACGTTCCACCATTTTAATTGTTGTTGTTGCTTCCCATGGTAATGGATAAGCAACATCTGATGTATAGTTACTTATTTATTTATTCATCAATGCTACTGCGTTCAACTTATAGACGGAGAGCTAGCGACCGATTTTCTCACCTCATTTTGGCAAGGCTTAAACTTTGGCCATAGAAAGATTTAAGCCCGACAGTTATAAAAATGCCCGTCTAACACTCCGGTACCCTCCATGAGGCCTTAAGTTCAAGGCTTGAAGCTGTAAAAAAAAAAGTGCCCATTCACCTCATTTCAGCAAGGCTCATCTTTTAATATATCGTTCATTGATTCAATATAAACACGAAAATAACAATGTACGACGTTTTAGCCCTCCATGACATGCTGTAAGACGCTGGTGTATAAGTAAATAAAAGATGTATTATCTTTCTTTGTGAGTTTACAACTGACTCATTGCGTTTATTGATTTTAACTTAATGCTATATTTGCTTACAAATCAATTTTATTATTATTATTATTATTATGCTGACTAAGATAATGAAAGGAAGTGTGTAGGAAATGAAGCGTTGGGTGCTAAGGGTAATGCACTTAGGTATATAGGAATGCGCTTAGTTAGGAATATGGAATATGGGAATCTTTTAGGAAAGGTATATGAAATGAATATGGGTATGAATTGTTGTTAACTTATGGGAATCTTTTAGGAAAGGTATATGAAATGAATATGGGTATGAATTGTTGTTAACTTCTCCCCTTCTTAATTTTGAACGTCCTCGTTCATGATCCTGAGTACTCGCATTTTCATTAGGTCTTTATCTAATGACGATAAGCCGGGGTCTGCATTTGTCGTGATTGTAACTTTTTTTGGCTTAAGTTTGGCGTATAGTAGCACAAGTATTATTGTTACAAGTATTCCTGTGACGCCGTACCACGTCCATTTGGTTGTCTCAAGTGTAACTTTGAATTCCTTAATTTGTTGGTTGTTGACGAAGTGCAACTTGTGTAAGTACGGTAGGGAGATTTTTTCATTGAAGGCGGATTCGTTCAAAACTGTTATTTTTGGTGCTGGATGGTGATTTTTTTATCCCGGTAAAATGTATGGTTCCCGTGGGATAGATTTGTTTTAATTTTTGAAGTCACACCAGAATGGCTGAACTCATCTGAATGAAATTTAGAACAGAGATAGATTATAGTCTTGAATATCATATTGGCTACTTTTTATCCCGGTAAAACGTATGGTTCCCGTGGGATAGATTCGTTTTAATTTTTGAAATCACACCAGAATGGCTGAACTCATCTGAATGAAATTTAGCACAGAGATAGATTATAGTCTGGAATAGCATATTGCCTACTTTTTATCCCGGTAAAATGTATGGTTCCCGTGGGATGGATTTGTTTTAATTTTTGAAATTACACCAGAATGGATGAACAGATCTGAATGAAATTTAGCACAGAGATAGATTATAGTCTGGAATAGCATATTGGCTACTTTTTATCCCGGTAAAATGTATGGTTCCCGTGGGATAGATTTGTTTTCATTTTTGAAATCACACCAGAATGGCTGAACTCATCTGAATGAAATTTAGCACAGAGATAGATTATAGTCTGGAATAGCATATTGGCTACTTTTTATCCCGGTAAAATGTATGGCTCCCGTGGGATAGATTCTTTTTAATTTTTGAAATCACACCAGAATGGCTGAACGGATCTGAATGAAATTTAGCCCAATGATAGATTATAGTCTGCAATAGCATATTGGCAATTTTTATCCCGGTAAAATGTATGGTTTCCGTATAAAAGCAAAATTGTGTGAAAATGAATTTCAACCCTCAAATTATCAATAGGTCCAAAACGTAGTATGGTTCCCGTGGGATAGATTCGTTTTAATTTTTGAAATCACACCAGAATGGCTGAACTTATCTGAATGAAATTTAGCACAGAGATAGATTATAGTCTGGAATATCATATTGGCTACTTTTTATCCCGGTAAAATGTATGGTTAACGTGGGTTAGATTTGTTTTAATTTTTGAAATCACACCAGAATGGCTGAACTCATCTGAATGAAATTTAGCACAGAGATAGATTATAGTCTGGAATAGCATATTGGCTATTTTTGAAATCACACCAGAATAGCTGAACTCATCTGAATGAAATTTAGCACAGAGATAGATTATAGTCTGGAATAGCATATTGGCTATTTTTGAAATCACTTCAGAATGGCTGACCGGATCGGAATGAAATTTACAACAGAGCTAGATTATAATCTGGTATATCTTATAGGTTTCTTTTTATCACGGTTAAATGTAGGTATTAAATTATAAAGCTATAAAAGAAGAAGAAGCTAGATTACGATAGACTATACTCCTCAAGGTACAGTCTACTTCTTGATCAGCTGAAACGCGAGTGAAGCCGCGGTGTATATATAAAAATGGATGTGTGTATATATGTATGTTGCGTATGGACTCCTAAACCACCCAATGGATCTTTATGACATTTTTGGGGTAAATATAGTTTAGTCCAGGGATGGTTCCTGTGAAGGTTTCGTGCCGATCGGGTGGAAGGAAAAAAAATGCATGCTTTTAACAATTTTGGTTCAGTTTTTTTTTTAATTCTTTTTTGGTGTTTTTCATAAATTTTTAAGCGGAATGCCCGGGTGGAAGACAGAAAAATGCGGGCTTTTGGCAAAGTTTTTTTTTTCAACTTTTTTATAAAAATGTTTTCCTTTCGTTGAATAAAAGCATCATATTAATGGAACTGAGTCGAAAAATCAAACTCTGAACGAACGTGCGTGTCCATTTGATGCAAGAATCGTCCACCCAAACATTTTCCAAACAACTTTTAAACATAGGAAAAGGAATTGAATCGCACAACAAATGACATTTTATGTTCCCAAATTTTTGTCAAATGCAGCAAAATATTCAAGCCACAATTTATCAATGTTATCATGTTCAGTTTAACAATCAAATTAACTGCACTTTGTGTGTATGCCAAAAAATTTGTATATTTATACACCAACCGAAACGACCAAAAATATTGCTTATCCGCTAACATTGAGATAAAATATACATATAAATAAATTTAGTTTCACATTAAATACACAAGTGTTTTTTTGGGCGTAGCAACGCGCGCCGGGTACCGCTAGTTAATTAATAAATGTAATCCTACTAATATTATAAATGTGAAAGTTACGATGTTTGGATGTTTGGATGTTTGGATGTTTGTTGCTAACTAACGCCAGAACGGCTAAACGGATCTGGATAAAACTTGGCACAGAGATAGCTTATAGTCTGGAATAGCAGATAGGCTATTTTTTATCCCGGTAAAATGTATGCTTCCCGTGGGATAGATTTGTTTTAATTTTTGAAATTACACCAGAATGGCTGAACTCATCCGAACGAAATTAAGCACAGAGATAGATTATAGTCTAGAATAGCACATTAGCTACTTTTTATCCTGGTGAAATGTATGGTTCCCGTGGGATAGATTTATTTTAATTTTTGAAATTACACCAGAATGGATGAACGGATCTGAATGTAATTTAGCACAGAGGTAGATTATAGTCTGGAATAACCTATTGGCTCCTTTTTATCCCGGTAAAATTTATGGTTCCCGTGGGATAGATTTGTTTTAGTTTTTGAAATAACACAATAATGGCGGAACTCATCTGAATGTTATTTAGCACAGAGATAGATTATAGTCTGGAATACGATATTGGCTACTTTTTATCCCGGTAAAATTTATGGTTCCCGTGGGATAGATTTGTTTTAATTTTTGAAATCACACCAGATGGCTGAATGGATCTGAATGAAATATAGCACAGAGATAGATTATAGTCTGGAATAGCATATTGGCTACTTTATATCCCTGTAAGATGTATGGTTCCCGTGGGTTAGATTTATTTTAATTTTTGAAATTACACCAGAATGGCTGAACTCATCTGAATGAAATTTAGCACAGAGATAGATTATAGTCTGGAATGGCATATTGGCTACTTTTTATTTCGGTAAAATATATGGTTCCCGTGGGATAGATTTGTTTTAATTTTTGAAATCACACCATAATGGCTGAACGGATCTGAATGAAATTTAGCACAGAGATAGATTATAGTCTGGAATAGCATATTGGCTACTTTCTATCCCTGTAAAATGTATGGTTCCCGTGGGATAGATTTGTTTTAATTTTTGAAATTACAACAGAATTTCTGAACTCATCTGAATGAAATTTAGCACAGAGATAGATTATAGTCTGGAATGGCATATTGGCTAATTTTTATCCCCGTAAAATATATGGTTCCCGTGGGAAAGATTTGTTTTAGTTTTTGAAATAACACCAGAATGGCTGAACTCATCTGAATGAAATTTAGCAAAGAGATAGACTATAGTCTGGAATAGCATATTGGCTACTTTTTATCACGGTTAAATGTAGGTATTAAATTATAAAGCTATAAAAGAAGAAGAAGCTAGATTACGATAGACTATACTCCTCAAGCTACAGTCTACTTCTCGATCAGCTGAAACGCGAGCGAAGCCGCGGGTAAAGGCTAGTAGTATATAAACATTGTTAAAGTAAGTAATCAACAGATAAATATCCATTGATGAATAAATAAATAACTATACATCAGATGTTGCTTATCCATTCAATGCAAACCTCTTGCTATAAGCCATTGTATATATAAACTATAGTACTACCACGTGAGGTGCGCCATCTATCGATGGAAAACTATGCTCTTGATTTTAGAGGTTTTTGTCTAGATAACCATGGGAAGCAACAACACAATTTTGTTTACGTTCCACCATTTTAATTGTTGTTGTTGCTTCCCATGGTAATGGATAAGCAACATCTGATGTATAGTTACTTATTTATTTATTCATCAATGCTACTGCGTTCAACTTATAGACGGAGAGCTAGCGACCGATTTTCTCACCTCATTTTGGCAAGGCTTAAACTTTGGCCATAGAAAGATTTAAGCCCGACAGTTATAAAAATGCCCGTCTAACACTCCGGTACCCTCCATGAGGCCTTAAGTTCAAGGCTTGAAGCTGTAAAAAAAAAAGTGCCCATTCACCTCATTTCAGCAAGGCTCATCTTTTAATATATCGTTCATTGATTCAATATAAACACGAAAATAACAATGTAAGACGTTTTAGCCCTCCATGACATGCTGTAAGACGCTGGTGTATAAGTAAATAAAAGATGTATTATCTTTCTTTGTGAGTTTACAACTGACTCATTGCGTTTATTGATTTTAACTTAATGCTATATTTGCTTACAAATCAATTTTATTATTATTATTATTATTATGCTGACTAAGATAATGAAAGGAAGTGTGTAGGAAATGAAGCGTTGGGTGCTAAGGGTAATGCACTTAGGTATATAGGAATGCGCTTAGTTAGGAATATGGAATATGGGAATCTTTTAGGAAAGGTATATGAAATGAATATGGGTATGAATTGTTGTTAACTTATGGGAATCTTTTAGGAAAGGTATATGAAATGAATATGGGTATGAATTGTTGTTAACTTCTCCCCTTCTTAATTTTGAACGTCCTCGTTCATGATCCTGAGTACTCGCATTTTCATTAGGTCTTTATCTAATGACGATAAGCCGGGGTCTGCATTTGTCGTGATTGTAACTTTTTTTGGCTTAAGTTTGGCGTATAGTAGCACAAGTATTATTGTTACAAGTATTCCTGTGACGCCGTACCACGTCCATTTGGTTGTCTCAAGTGTAACTTTGAATTCCTTAATTTGTTGGTTGTTGACGAAGTGCAACTTGTGTAAGTACGGTAGGGAGATTTTTTCATTGAAGGCGGATTCGTTCAAAACTGTTATTTTTGGTGCTGGATGGTGATTTGCGATTAATGGCTTATCTGTAATATATTCTCCACCATTAATTTTAATTTTTTTATCATACGTTATTAGGAAGGAACCATTAAGGACTATTCGCTGGTCCCTTTCCTCAACAGTTATGTTCTTGTCCCTGGCGATGATGATTCCATCTGCGACAACTTCTATTTTTTTTATATGATCGGCGTGAGTAGATGGGCATTGTGCCGTGTTATTATTCAGGAGGTGAGAGAGGCAGGAATTTTTGGGATCTATTTTGCAGTAGGAGTAGATGGGAGCTTTTTTACATGTACTTAAAGGATAGTTTATTTTTTTACAATTTGCTGACCTGTTGGAACTTAAATCTAGAATTTTGTTGTCATAAATGACTGGCGAGATTTCAAAATATTGACAAATTTCTTGAACTTTAGGTATTTTGATTAAGTATACCAGAGTATCGTTTTGGTAATACATTTTAACATCAGCAACATTTAACAAATCACTTATTTCAGTTACAATATTTTCTTTCATTTCAATTAGTTCTATTTCGTCTAAACTTAAAATTAAAGGATTTACAATATTATTTTTAGCCAATATTAAGGAGTAGATATTATTGCTTAAATTATTTATTATTATTCTATTTCTTCTAGACATTATCGAAGTTAGTTTTTCATAGTTATCAGCCGTTCCTTGTTTACTTAGAGCGTTAATATTTAGATTATTAATCGTGTCGGTAATTTCATCTAATTTATTTTGAATTTGGGTGTTAATATCGATTTGCCTGTTAGTACTCCTAGTCAATTCATCTTCCTGTATTTTTAACATTTCCATATCTTGGTGATCGGGTGTCCCTGCGATAAATTTTATTGCGGAACCTATGAAATCTATGGATCGTCTTTTTCTAATTGGAGATTTAAGCAATCTTAACAAACGTTCCAATTCATCTTTGTCTTGTAGGAGTACTTCCTTGCATCTTTCATCCTTGATACGGTTTAACATATTTGTATTTTCAGACAAAATCGTTTCAATGTCAGAAAAATTCGTAGTATGTTTTAGGTAAAAATAATCTTGATAGATAGCAACTTCACCTGCTGGTATGGGGATATAGAGGGCTGCAGAATAGTCTATAATATTTGCAGTTCCTAGCCATATTTGGGTTAATCTGGAAGTAGAGTATCATCTCAAATTATTTTTGTGAGCTTGTCTGCCTTGGATTATAATTGCAGTGAATAAATCAGCCTGAACTGTTTTCTGATTATATAATTTAGATAGTTTATTTCCAATTCTTTTATTGGTTTTTAAGTATACCTTATCACCTGGGTTAAATTCCTTGGTTGTGGTATTATTATTGTGAAATTCTAGATCTTTGATTTGTTTGATTTTAAGTTTGGAAATTATTTCGTTTCTCATTTGGTTAGAAATATCATGAAATATTTCCGAAGGTTTATAACCTGTAACTGAGTGAATTGAGTTATTATATTTAAAGGTTGATAGTAGCATTAACTCGACAACATCTGTGGTAGTCTCTTTTGTACATCTAGCTATTTCTGCAAGAGTGGAGTGAAATCTTTCCACTTGTCCATTGCTTTGACTATGAAGTGCTGGTACGGAATGTGTTGAAATATTAAACTCATTTTTTAATAATGCTTGAGTTGAAAATGATGTAAAAGCACCTTCATTGTCTATAACTACTATTTTTGGATTTCGGAATTGGGAAATGATTTCAATCAATGGAATTTTGATATCTAGAGAATTTCTTGAAGGAATATGTTTTATGATGGCAAATTTTGAAAATTTGTCCATACAAGTTATAAAATATTTTTTACTAGTATTGTAAATATCCAAGTGCAGAATTTCTCCTACATACGTGGGAATTGGTGTTGCACCGATTGGATGTTGTGTTGGTCTGCGCTGGTATTTATTTTCTTTACAAATTTTACACTTAGAAGCGTATGTATTACATAGTTTCCTAAGATTTGGGAAATAATATTCAGCGATAATTTGTTTGAAATTTTCCTGTGGCCCCCTATGTGCTCTGTTATGCTCATTTACGATCAGTTCTTCTTGGTCATTTATGTTAAACACATCTTGAACAAGTTTTTTTGCATATTTCATTTTTACATTGGGAAATGCAATCATTAGATCGTTTTGGACTTTTCCTAAAGTTTCAAGGGTGCAATAGATTCCATTGACTACTTCAGTATGAAGAATATCACGCATTAATTCAATAAGTTCTGCAATAGTTGTAAATGTTATAACATGTCTAACCTGCTTTTTGAAAAGAATTTTTACTTTTTTGCTTTTCTAACAAGCTTGACTAATAAATATTTGATTCTTGAAGCAATTGATAGGATTTTCTACTGAGGGTATAACTTTAGTTAATGATTCCTCGCTGTGAACAGTTTGTCCTGAGGTAGAGATCGTGTTTATATGCTGTCGAGATAGTGCGTCTGCTACCTTGTTTTCCTTACCAGGTTTATAGTGAAAGGTTGGAGAATATTCTTCTATGAATGCTCTCCATCTTTTCAGTTTGGTATTAGGATTTTTTTCGGATATCGCAAAAGTGAGTGGTTGATGGTCTGTATAGATATGAACATCGGGCGCACCGTAAAGGTAGTTCCTCAAGTTTTGCAATGCCCAAACTATCGCAAGCATTTCACGTTCATTCGTTGCAAACGCCTCTTCGGATTTGCTCAAAGTTCGAGATATCATTGTAATGGGTCTTCCGCCTTGAGAGAGAACTGCACCAATTGCCTGCGATGACGCGTCTGTAGTCAAATCCAAAGGCTTTCGGAAATCAGGGTAAAATAGTAATACATCTTCTGATGCTAAAATGTTCTTTATTCTGTTAAAAGCACATATAGCTTCTGAATTCAAGTGTATTTTTATGTTTTTAGACTTATTTTCCCCTATGTGTCCGTTTTCTCCTCTAAGGTATTCAGTCAAAGGTTTAGTTATCTGGGCATAGTCTTTCACAAATCGGCGGTAATAGCCGGAAAGTCCTAGGAAAGATCTTAAAGCACGAAGTGTTTTAGGCACTTCGAAACCAACAATGTCCTTTACCTTATTAGGGCAGGTCTTAATACCTTCTCCAGAAACAAGAAATCCTAGAAATTCAACTTCATGTTTGAAAAATTTACATTTTTCGGGAGATATTCTCATGTTAGCGTTAAAGAGTTTAGAAAATACTATTCTTATGTCCTCTAAATGCTCATTTTCGGTTTGCGAAAATATTATTACGTCGTCTATATAGACGTGACAACGCTTTCCAATGTCGCTTCTGAGAATGTTATCGATTGCTCGTTGAAAGATGCTTGGAGCGTTCTTCAAGCCAAAAGGCAATCTGCAAAATTCATACTTTCCGTTATTTACGGAAAAAGCTGTTTTTTCACGGTCCTTTTCTTCTAAAAGAATTTGATGGACACCGGATTTTAGATCTATTGTTGAATAAAATTTAGCTTGTCCCAAATTCGATAAGATGACAGAACTCTCGGGAATGGGATACCGATCCGGGATAGTGCGTTCGTTCAGCTTTCTGTAGTCAAACACTAGCCTAGATTTGGGAGTACCGTCTTCGTTCTTACCTTTTTTCCCTACTACCAATATGGGAGTGTTGTATGGGGAGTGTGATGGTCGTATTATTCCATCATGAAGCCTTCTTTGTAATTCTTTGTTAACGAAGGGGACAGCCGCCATGTTTTATGGTCTTGGTTTTGAATAAATAGGTTCTAAATCTAGCGTTCTAATGCTAGCTTTTATGTTTGTGTTGAAAAGCAAACTTTCATTGGGCTGAGCGAAAACTTCCTTAAAGTCTTCAATTAATTTTTTAAACTCATCCCTGACGGTTTCAGGAACTGTTGTCGAATCGATTTCTAAATTATTTACCTGCTGGCATTCAAAATATTTAATTTGCATTTCGCCATTTTCGTAAATTAGTAAAGACCGTTCAGTATCAATGTGTGCTTTAATTTGCACGAGAAAATCATACCCTATTATTGCATCAAAAGTTTTTAATTGGGGAAGCAGGAAAAAATCTGTAGTTTCACCACAAAAATGTATTCTACATTTCTCGGTTATTGTGTTGTCACCTTTAAGGGATTTAACCTTAAATGGTTTGTTATTAGGGATAGCTTTTAAAAAGGGTATATTTTTAAAATAGTTTTTGGCTGTACCAGTGTCTATTAGAATCCTCATAACGATTTTATCGTCGAGTTTCTTTTCAACATATGGTAGAGCCGACTTTATTCTAAAAAATGTAGCTGATCGTCGTATTCCCCATTGAAGGTTTGATATTCGTCTTCAAATTCATATTCTGTATCGCAGTCAGGACCAGGACTACTCTTTGGTTCTTTGTTGTCATTTTTTGACTTTATGAAATTTATTCGTTGCGTTTTTGCCAACGGTACCTTATCGGAATCACGTGGGCGCTTAAAAGTCCTACTGAATTCATAGTTTTGCGGCTGTTGCCTGATGGTCTGATTACTACTGCCCGCAGGTGCCGCTTGTTGAATCTGTGATTTTTGACTGTGTCGGACTCTAGACGAGTTGTCGACACTCATATGATCACTGGGTGCTGCTGGTTGGTAATTTTGATTTTTCTGATAGATATTCGGGGAGTGCGGTTGAGTAACTCGTCTATAGTTGGGGTTGTTCTGTAGAGGAACGTTTACTGATCTGGGATCAGCATAAAGGCTGTTATCAAAGGCTCTAGCGAAGTTATACCTATATTGGTTTGCTTCAAGCTCTTGGGCCTTGGCTAATGCAGAGGGCAAGTCTTCGCATCCAGCAGAGAACAAAATATTGCAAATGGGCTTATTAAGGCCTGAAATAAACACACGCAGTGCATCACCTCGGTATTTCGTTGCTAAAGAATTAATTAATTGGTTATTACCTGAATAATCCATGGAAATTTTGTTAGTGATTGAAGTTAGATGCTTCTCTACTCTATCGAAGTACTCCGATATGGACAAAGTTCCTTGGCATAAAATGCTCAATTGGTTCTCTAAAACGTGAAGTGGGCGTTTGCCAGAGTACGAATTGTCAAGACGAGCAATTATTGCGTCAATATTAAGGACCGTGTTAAAAGAAGATAAAATTAAATCAGCGGAACCGACAATTTTGTTACGAATTATTGCGACAGCCTGATAGTGTCTCTCGGATCCTTCATAAGGCTGAAATAATTTCATGGCAGTCTTGACAGCTTGGCGCCAAGAAATGTATTTTGCACTTTCACCAGAAAAATCTGGTATGGATTTAACTACATCTAGTGAAATTTCACATTTTACCGTTGGAAGAACGACAGAAATGGGCTCATAGGCCACGACTGAAGGGGATTGTAAATGTACTGAGTTTACTTTGTCTGTTAATTCTTCAATTTTATCTAAGACACCTTCGTTAATTTGCTTATTTTCTTCAGTTAACTCGTTTATTCGCGAAACTATAGACGCACATGCTGTTTCTACGGCTGCTTGAACGGCTGATGAAATGATTTGGGCAATTTCAGCCATTGTGATTTAATAACCAAAATTATTCGTTCAAATTATAAATTATTTTAAATAATACAAAAAATAGCACTAAAATAATACTTATTAGTTTCTTACAAAATAAAAACCAGCATCGCTTCCGTATGTAAGTATTTCTCGATCACAGCTTAATACACCGCTTTTATTGAGACAAATCACAGCTTAATACACCGCTTTTATTGAGACAAAAATGTTCCGCAGAAAAAAATAAAGAGTGGGTTTTTTTTTATTTATTTATACGCGTTTTTGTGTAAAATAATTGCTCTATTCTCTTTTTATGAAGATTTTCGGAGCACACAATACTATGCGAAAAAAAATAGTTGGGCGCCAGTAAATAAAAGATGTATTATCTTTCTTTGTGAGTTTACAACTGACTCATTGCGTTTATTGATTTTAACTTAATGCTATATTTGCTTACAAATCAATTTTATTATTATTATTATTATTATGCTGACTAAGATAATGAATGGAAGTGTGTAGGAAATGAAGCGTTGGGTGCTAAGGGTAATGCACTTAGGTATATAGGAATGCGCTTAGTTAGGAATATGGAATATGGGAATCTTTTAGGAAAGGTATATGAAATGAATATGGGTATGAATTGTTGTTAACTTATGGGAATCTTTTAGGAAAGGTATATGAAATGAATATGGGTATGAATTGTTGTTAACTTATATGTAAAAAAAAATGACCCCATTCACCTCATTTCAGCAAGGCTGGTATTCACACATAATTAAGATGACATAAAAACAAACACACATTTCAAGTGTAAGACGTTTATTAGGTCAATAATCCTCCGTAAGACGCTGAAAACTAAATTTCGTTTAAGTCAAGATAGAAAAAATTACATCCCTTTTAATAGGAAACAATTTTGCTACCCGCTGTGTAGAGCTTGGCGATAGAATTCCTAAAGATCGGTAGTTGCATAAACTCATGTTTACAAAAAAAAAAAATAAAGTGCACGACTGGGTCGTATAAACTTGCTCTAATGTGTTAAAATGGTCTTGGGGCTTGAGATTTTGGAAAAAAAGCGTTGAAAAAATCATAAGAAATTTTATAAATCACTCTTAAAAATCAATACCTAAAACGTTTTTTGGAGAAAATGAAGTAAGCCATCAGGTTTCTTTTACTTTTTTGAATTTTTAAGAATTTTTTTTTCAAAATCGTTTGACCAGTTTTTTCAAAAAAAGAACAGTTTTTTTTTTGAAAAACTTTTCGAAAATATATTCCAATTTTTTTTTGAGTATGCCAACTTCTAGCATTTTTTAGTTTCTATCAGAAAAATAAAATTAAAAAAAAAAATATATTAAAAAGTTTATTGAAAAAAAAAAATTAAAAAAAAAATTGAAACTTTTTTAAAACACTCAAAAAAACTTTTTTTGAAAAAATTAAGAACTTATATTATTTCTTTTATAAAAGGGCTTCTACTTTAAAAATTTCATCGAAGTTCGTCAAGTGGCTTCCGAGAAAATTGGATTTCAAAAAACCGGTCCTATGGGAGGTACCGTTATAAGACTTTTCCTGAAAAATCTATTCCAACCAAAACATAAAATTTGCATAGAAAACACTATTCAGAAAATTTTATCAAAATCATAGGAGCCGTTTTTGAGAAAAATTTATTTTTCACTAAAAAACGTATGGCAGGTACCGTTAGTTTTAAAGCTAGACTGCTAATTCTAGTCCCCTATGTAGGACGTCATAATAATACTATCTACCAAGTTTGAAGCAAATCGGTTCAGGCGTTTAGGCTGTAGGTGATGATACAGACGGACGGACAGACAGACAGAAGGACAGACAGACAGAATTGTCGGACCCATTAGAATTTTTTTTTACGAATGCATAACTTGCCTTAAGTACCTATAATCGCAAGTTAAAATGCACGACTGGGTCGCACGAATTTGTTCTTATGCTGGCTTATCGCCTTTGTATTAAAAAAAAGGTTTTTTTGGAAAACCTTTAATTTTTATTTAAGCTTACGAGTTTTCTTGGAAAAACTAAGTATTGGAAAAAAAATATTGAAAATCTTTCGACCAGTTTTTTTAAGGTTAATTTTGAAAAACTTTTTGAAAAAATATTTTGAAATTTGTTCGAGTATGTAAATTTATGGCAACTTGTAGTTTGCATCTGAAAAAATAATGTTTACAAAATTCAACATACACATACATACATAATGTATTTTGAAAACAATTTTTTTTTATTAAAAATAAAAAAAAATTAATTCAGAATTTCGAAATTCCATTTCAATAGGGTTATTAATGACATCCCGTGTTCAAATTTTGATTGAAATCGGATTTATAGTATACGAGAAAACTTGATTTGAAAATTCCGGTTCTATGAGAGGTACCGTTATAAGACAAATTCTGAAAAATACTTTTTAACTAAAAGACAGATTATTATATAGAAGTAGCATGTTGAAAGTTTAATCAAAATCGTTGAAGTGGTTTTTTGAGAAAATCAAACTTTGATTGTATGGTATCGTTATTTTTGGACCTAGAGCAAAAATGCAAAAAGACCCCCCTAGAAAATTAATTAAAATTTAATCTATATTTTTCTGATAAAAACTACAAAGTGCTAGAAGTTGGCGTACTCAAAAAAAATTGGAATATATTTTCGAAAATTTTTTCAAAAAAAAAAAACTGTTTTTTTTTGAAAAAACTGGTCAAACGATTTTGAAAAAAAAATTCGTAAAAATTCAAAAAAGTAAAAGAAACCTGATGGCTTACTTCATTTTCTCCAAAAAATCAATACCTGATTTTTAAGTGATTTATAAAATTTCTTATGATTTTTTCAAAGCTTTTTTCCCAAAATCTCAAGCCCCAAGACCATTTTAACACATTAGAGCAAGTTCATACGACCCAGTCGTGCACTTTATTTTTTTTTTATAAACATGAGTTTATGCAACTACCGATCTTTAGGAATTCTATCGCCAAGCTCTACACAGCGGGTAGCAAAATTGTTTCCTATTAAAAGGGATGTAATTTTTTGTGAATACCAGCCTTGCTGAAATGAGGTGAATGGGCTCATTTTTTTTACATATACACGAGCGTCTTACAGCATGTCATGGAGGGCTAAAATGTCTTACATTGTTATTTTCGTGTTTATATTGAATCAATGAACGATATATTAAAAGATGAGCCTTGCTGAAATGAGGTGAATGGGCACTTTTTTTTTTACACCTTCAAGCCTTGAACTTAAGGCCTCATGGAGGGTACCGGAGTGTAAGACGGGCATTTTTATAACTGTCGGGCCTCAATCTTTCTATGGCCAAAGTTTAAGCCTTGCCAAAATGAGGTGAGTAAATCGGTCGCTAGCTGTTGGTCTATTAGGTTTGGGTTTCAGGTTTGTGTTTTCTTTTGCTTGAATAGTCCCTTACCGTTGATGTAAGCTCGTACCTGAGGTTATTTTTTCTCGCCAACCTGGAATTAGTGAATCCATCCATACTCGTCCCATGAGTGGAAAGAAATGTTTATTGGATGCCTTGATTACAACCAGATCCAAAACTTTATCGCAACCACCTCGATGACCAACCAAACGCACAGGAACAACAATTTTACCTGGAAATGTTTTCACCAGTAACAGTATATAATTTATCATAAGGACAAATACTCAACTTAGAAAAATATTTTTCGTAACCCTCCTGACTGATAACACTCGTACAAGCACCGCAATTAACTTCCATTTGTATGTTTTTTTTTTTGCAATAATGACATCAATGAATACCGGAGCATTGATTCTGTTGACATTGGAGTAAAAATAGAGTCCGTCATACAAGTCTGTTTGACTATTACTGTACGAAACCTCAGAGCTTTTTCCCTCGACCGCCTCTGCTTCTCCTTCATCGACAAAGTACACAACTTTTTTTGCTCGACACTTTGAAACTATGTGACCTCGTTCTTTGCAACGATAACAGTCCCCATTGACTGCAGGGCATTTATTGTTTTCGTGATAACTACGACCGCACCTGTGACACTCGTCTCTCGATGAATTTTTAAAACGATGACTATTTGACTGGGACCTCTGACGACTTAAAGACCTGCGACTGAATTTTCGATGTTGACTGTGTTTGACGTTCCCTTGATTTATCCTGTAAGTATTGCGGCTTCTTTGTTTATCGAACTGATTGATGGTTGCTGGACTATTAATGGCACGTGTTTCAGCTTCTGTTAGCTCAAAGTTTAGAGACTTTGTGACCGCTTCGTCAAATTTTAATGCCTTTCCGATCTCAATTAGTTTTTGTTGCCAATTATTATTATTCAATCCCACTATGAATATGTCTCGTAACATCTCTCCCAAGACCACCTCCGGGAATTCACATTTTTTAGACGAAAATTTTAATCTCACAACGAAGTCGCAGATTTTTTCGCCATGTGCTTGTTAAGGTTATAAAATTTGAATCTTTCTGTGATTACGTTACCGTTCGGTGAGTAATATTTTTTAAGACACTCTATGAGATCCTTAAAGGCCATCTCTTCTGGTTTTTTCTGCGATGGTACCAACTGCATTAATTTCTCCACAACGTCGTCACTCAGTAGCGTAGAAGCATCCATACTTGGTCTTCGTCGGGTATTTTGTTTATTTTAAAGAACATTTTAAGTCGAACTTCATATGTACTAAAATTATTCCCAGGTATGAAGGTGGACATGTTTCCGATCACGTGGTTTGCCTGGACTTGCTTAAGTATGGCATCCAGTTTTTTATCGTCCTCCTCTGTCATTTTTCAATTTGTACAGCACGCAAGTTGCTTTGTATTCGATTTTTTTTTATATATACTTATGTGTATAATATGTGCTCTAAATAACTAAGCACTAAATCTTTGTGTTTTATGGTTCGATCAAATCGACTCGTCGCCAATAAAATATATATTAATACCAAGACTTACTCGTTACGTGGGTCGTCACAAAGTGACATCTTTTATTGAACAATCATTTGATACACAATAAGTGTTGCCAATGTTAGGTACTATATAATAATATATAATTTATTACTTAATACATAATAGGGATATTCATCTGTTGATTACTTACTTTCACACTGTTTTATATAATACTAGCAAACCCATGCCCGCTTCGCTGAGCAGATTTGCAATGGGCTGTTGCCTCTTAATAAAATTCAGTTTAGCCAAGAGGCGTATAAATTGAGAAATGCAAATATTAAAAGGTATAGAAAGAAAACTTTGAATAAAATTCGTTTTTTAAATATCTTACATTTTATTCAAATGCTTTCTTATAAACCATAAATATCAAACTCATTTTTAATATTTTTTTATTATATAAGATAAGAAAAGATAAGATTAAATCAAAGAAATATTAATTCAATGAAAAAGTACGCCATTTTATTGCTTGAATTTATTTTAGTTTTAAAGAAAAAAATTAACGAAATCTGCGAAGCGGTTTTTTTTAAATGGCAGAAGACATCTTACATCCAATTCGTGTCAGTTCAAGAAATCCTGATCTTGAGGCTAATGAGGAGATGCATAACCAGGCTTTGCTCTTGATCGAAGATATGTGTTACCTCATATGTGCGGCAGTTTTTTAGTCAGGTTAGGAGTGCCAGCCCCAGATCGGAGAGTGAAAGACTCATTTAATAGAGAATTGGAACGTGAACGTGAATATGATCGATATGAATTAGACCAATCAGTTCAAACGAATGAACTTTTGAACCCAAAATAGAAGAAAGTTTATGATACATTAATTAATACAATTGATGATGGAAATGGTGGCTTATTTTTAATGGATGCCCCTGGTGGAACAGGAAAGACATTCCTCATGTCATTGATTTTGGTCACTATTCGTGCGAGATCCCAAATTGCGGTAGAAATTGCTCATTCAGCGTTGAAATTGCCATTAAATCTTCAAACTACTGAACAACCGACATGTAACATTGCAAAACACTCTGCAATAGAAAAAGTTTTAGTAGCCTCAAAAATCACATCTGGGATGAATGCACAATAACGCATTGGAAGCTCTTTATCGAACCTTAAAAGATCTGTCCAATTTTGGCGGCTAAGGATAGAGATGTGAATGACTTAAACTTTATAATTGAGAATCAAATCGTTGGTACTCTGCATTCATTCAAATCTATTAACTGTGTAACAAACGAAGATGAAGCCACTGTTTTTTTAAGCTCTTTTGATGTACCTGACTTACCACAGTGCAATTTACAACTGAAGGCGGGCTCGGTAGTCATCAGCTTCGAAATCTAAAACAAACAAAACTGTACGATTGAACGCTCTTGCTCATAAGAAAACTGAAGAGTGATGTGATGCCCGCGACCATACTCAACGGAAAATTTAAAGATAAGTTTGTTCTCATTCCGAGGATTCCAATTATCCCAACAGCCCTTTGAGTTTAAACGAATTCAGTTCCCCATTCATCTTGCCTTCGCCATGACAATTAACAAATCTCAATTCCAATACTTGACTGTTTGTTTTCTCAACCCATGCTCACTTCGCTGAACAGATTTCACAATCAAAAAAAGTCGTACAATTTTTCAATTCGTCAGGCTGGAGAAATGCTAATACTTAAGGAAGCAGAAAGAAAATATTTGAATAAAATGCGTTTTTAAAATTTCTAACATTTTATTCTAATGCTTTCTTATAACAACATTTTTTGTATTACCATCTTTAACATAAATAAAAAGTGCGAACGGTTTCCCTACTCTAGAACACCCAACATACAGTTGACCATAAGAAATCAATACCGCAAATTTTTAAAAACTGACCTCGGGCTTTATTTATAGTGATGGCAAAAGCAAGGCGAATAATAAATTGATGACGTTTAAAATCAAATGGCAAATCAGGTGGAATGATTGGAATTCTGGAGATCAAAACATCTTCCCCTTTATATTTGCCACTAAAAATCCTAGCTTCAATTAGATTGTTCATTCACTTTCTTACAGCTAGTCTAGTACCATTGCAAAGTTGAGGTTGATTAATATTACTCAGCATTATAATCGGGGCTCCAATTTTAAGAGCTAAGTAATGAGGTGGCAGTCCCGGTAAATCAATCGAATTCAAAAGTTCCGTCTGATAATTCACTACGTCATCCTCATTTATAAATGCATCAATTCATTTGTTGGCAACAAATTGTCCATCTATTTCTTCTAAAATAGATGCATTAATTTCAGCGACATCTTTATTTTTGCCTTTAGCTCTTTCACTTAACCAAGTACGATTTTTATAGTTCTCCGAAATACTTGGAAACACACTTCGAACCAATTCTTTCTTTGAATTCCTTATACAATAGAAATTTGCAGTGTTATTTGGCCATTTGAACTATCAACGTCAACGGACATTTTTCCATTTCCAATATCCAACAGCTGCTTTGAAAATTCTGCAGCAGATGGATCACTTTAGTGAGTGTTTTAACAACATATCCACAAAGGAGAACATTTAAGGCATTGACATCCGCAGTAGTCGATCGGGGTATGACCGGCAAAGTTTGTCTGAAGTCACCTACCAACAATATCATGGCGCCGCCAAATATTACTTGGCTACATCGCAAATCTTTCAGAGTTCGATCTAAAGCTTCAAGTGACTTTTTGTGTGCCATTGTACACTCATCCTATACAATAATCCTACACTGTTGCAAGACTTTGGCCATTGCCGACGTTTTAGAAATATTACATGTAGGCGCTTCGTTAACCTGGATGTTTAAAGGCAATTTAAATGCAGAGTGCCCTGTACGACCACCATTAATTGATTGCATACTGGCAAGTGCATTTGCAATATATGCAACATACGTAGCATACATGGTATTATTTTTTTTACAGACAAACCTGGTGCAAATAAATACCTATTGGGCAAAAAAAGAATCATTAAATTTGGTGTTGTCAAACTCTAGATATAAATGCATTTGTTGCAAATGTTGTATATTATATGTTGCATAATGATTCATAACTATGCATACATTTCAGTTATGATAAATTATTGAATTTGTTGATTAGTTGATTGCATGGTGGCAAGTGCATTTACAACATATGCAACATAAGTAATATACATTGTATTATTTTTTTTTACACAAAAACCTGGTGCAAATAAATACCTTTTCAGCAAAAAAAGAATCATCAAATTCGGTGTTGTCAAACTCGAGATATAAATGGTCAAACATAAATCAAACTCATTTTTATATATATAGAAGAAGAAGATAGAAGATAGATTACATTTATGAATTAATATTTAAAATTCTCAAAACACTTAAATTAAAAACATTTCTATTCATTTGAAGGCATTGTATATATAAACTATAGTACTACCACCACCATCTATTGAAAATCTATTTGAAAATGATTATTTAATACAAAATTCCTAGCCTTAATTATCTTTAGGTAGCACATATTTAGTTTTTTCGTTTAAAAACAGTAAGAAATCATCAACGCGGTGCCGATGCCGCCACATACCGTACTTAAATTAAGTCAGCAGGACAATTTTCGAATAAAATGTACTACATAATTATAAAAAAAAGTGCAACTAAATTAAGCGTATGTGTTTTGATTAATTAATTTTTTTTCTCGTTATCTTCGTACTTTTGACCATTCCTTTTATTTGTGTGATTTGCAGTGCCTCCAGATATACTTAACGAAGATTCTTCATCTGACTTGGCAGTTCCTGAAGGTGAAGACGCTTTACTCACTTGTAAAACCACTGGAAACCCTATACCACGTCTTATATGGAAAAGAGAAGACGGTGAACCTTTAATAATGAAAAAAGCTGGAAGTCGAGAATTTACAAGAGGTATTGCTAAACCTACATTAAACTAAAAATATAGCCACATAATATTACTATCAGACCACGCTTTGATGTGGTTCATTTATATGGCTCTTTGCAATAGCTCCTAACGTATTAATTCCTAATGAAATTAATCCTTATGTAAAAATTCCTAAAAATTATTGCAATAATTGCTAACACGTATAAATGAAATAAGTCCTTACTGGGGTTGTAATATCTCCTAATCCAATAATGAAATAAAGCCTAACGTTAGGAGTTAATACATTAAGAATTTACTCCTAAAAAAAAAGATGAAAAAACTTCTTATGTGGGAAAACAATTTTATTTTATTAACTAGCTGACCCGGCGAACTCCGTACCGCCTCTTTTTTTACTTGCGATTATAGGTACTATAAGGCAAGTTATGCAATTGTTAAAAAAACAAAAACATGGTTGTCTGTAAAGTCGGTTTACGGACGATAATTTTACGTGATAACCAGTTCACAAAACACTTCATGTGTATAGGTATCTCTCCAACCAACAACCACCCACCTACCTACAACCACCCACCATTTTTTAATTTTGTTCACCCCTTGAACACCAACTTCCCACCACCACATACAACTACAAACCAACAGCCCACCATTTTTGGAAATTTTTTCCTACTCCCCCACAAAGTAAATCCCCCTTCCTAACCACTACCAATCACCCACACCACCTACAACCATCCACCCACTATTTTTGACAATTCCACCCCCCCCCCCCACCCCTACACCAAATTCAACCACCCGCTCCACCTACAACCACCTGCTACTCACCCACCACTTTTGACAATCCCCCCCCCCCCACCACAACTATTTTTGTTAATTCCTTCCACTACCCCCCCCCCCCAAACCCAACTGACCATTCCAATAAAACCACTGGCCACTCACCCATAAATTTTTACATTCCCCCCAACACTAAATCACCCCCAACATTACCAACCACCCATCCCACCTACAGCCACCAACCAACCACCCAAAATGTTTGACAATTCCCCCTACACCTAATCATCCTCCCTCCTCCCCCCTTCACCACCAACAGCCCACCATACCTACAACAGCCAATCAACCACCCACCATTTGTGACATTTTTTATTCACTCCTTAACCCAAACACCAACCTACCACCCCCACATACAACCACCAACCAACAGCCCACCATTTTTGAAAATTTGTTCCTCCTCTCCCACACAATAAAGCCAGCCCTTCCTAACCACCACCAATCACCCACCCACTATTTTTGACAATTCCCCATGCACCAAATTCAACCACATACTCCACTTACAACCACCTGCTACTCTCCCACCATTTGTGAACATTTATTTCTTACCCCCCCCCCCCCCCCCCTCCCAAGTACAACTATTTTTGACAATTCCCTTCACTACACCCTCAACCCAAATCCAACCACCCATAACACCTACAACAACTTGCCACTCACCCAACACCGCCAACCACCCATCACAACTACAGCCACCAACCACTTTTGACAATTATTTTTCCCTCACCCCCTCCCAATACGAAATCCCCAAATCCAACCACCTACTCCACCTGCCATCACCTTCCACTCACCCACCTTTTTTGACAACTTTTTCATCGCACCCCATCAAATCAACCATCCCCACCACCAAAACTGCCAACCAATCAACCCACCTAGAACCACCAACCAACCACCCACCATATTAGACAATTCATGTCTGTCTGTCTGTATGTCTGTCTGTCCGTGTGTCTGTCTGTCTGCATAGTTACCTACAGCCTAAACGGCTGGACCGATTTGCTTCAAACTTGGTACATAGTATTAATATGACGTCCTACAGAGGGATTTTTGGAATTAGCATTCCAGCTCTAAAACTAACGGTACCTGCCATACAATTTTAAGTGAAAAAATATTTTTTCTCAAAAACGGCTCCTACGGTTTTGATAAAACTTTCTGAATAGTGTTTTCTATGCAAACTTTATGTTTTGGTTTTAATAGATTTTTCAGGAAAAGTCTTATAACGGTATACCTCTCCCATACGACCGGTTTTTTAAAATCAGATTTTCTCGTAAACTAAATTAATATCAGTTGAATTATCAAAAATTGACGCGTTTGATGTACCATCTACCATCTCTTACCACCAACCATCTTCTACAATCTACCGTCTTCCACAATCTTTTACCATCTTTTACCATCTACCATCATTATAAGGGTATACATATTCCCTTGAGTGCGAGTGCAAAGTAAAAAAAACCATCTTCTATCATCTATCATCTGCAACCTTCTACCATCTAGAATCTTCTATCATCTACCATCTTGTTCTATCTACCATCTGCTACTATCAAAATTCTTCTATATCATCTACCATCTACTGCCATCTTCCACCTTCAAACATATACCATCTTCTACAATTTACCACTTTCTACCATTTACGATCTTCTACCATCTACCTTCTTATATAATCTACCATCTCCTGTTATCTACCAACTACCACCTTCTACTATCAACTTTCTTCTACCATCTGCTACCATCTACCATCTTCCATTTTCTCCCATTTACCATTTTCTCCCTTCTAACATCTTCTTTCATCTACCATCTTCTACCATAAACCATCTTCTACCATTTAGCATCTTCTACCTTCTCTACCATCTTTTACCATTTATTTCTTTGAACATTTTTTCTTTAGAAAGCTTTTTGATGTTCAATTTTTTTAGAATACCTATGTACATATACATTGTGTATATTTATGTACATCATTTAAATGAAATTTGTAGCGTTCAAAAATATAAGACATATTTCGTTTGTGTATTTAATATATTTTGCACTTCAAAACAAAAAACAATACACTAATATATCAAATTCTGACTGATAAATATTTCAATATTTCAAATAAATTGACACTTTTACACTTCTTTTTTTTTATTTTTACACGCAAGGTAGGTCGTCGTAATTTTTTTTTACTTATAATTCATTTTTCTCACCGTTTACACCTTCCCTGAACTTCCACAAATATTTCAAGATAAAAATTTCCAAAATGGGTCCAGCCATTCTCGAGTTTTAGCGCTTCAAACGCACAGCAATTGATTTTTATATATAAGATTTAAACGATTGAATGTAGGTACAAAGCAATTAATTATAAACTTAAATGTTGTCAACAATGACCAACATTAAGTGAATCTTTAAAAGCATTCTGAAGTGCTACCTCGTAATCGGTGATTATGCTTTTAGATGTCAAATCTACAATGTTTTTGTTAATGTATGTTAGCATAATTGGGGACCGTTTTCGCAAAACTCAACAAGAGCCAAAAATCGAAAAATTAGATATGGGTATCGAAATTTTTGTTATCTCAACTGAATCTACTGAACCAAAAAAAAAAAATCACAAAACTCAAATAGTTCCATGATAAACAATTTTGAAATCTATGAGATTTCGCAAAACTCAACAAAGCTTGGAGTTTTCGCAAAAGTAAACTAATTTTTTTTTGTTGCTAGGTGTTTTTTACTTGTGATTATAGGTATACCTACCTACTTTAAGGCAAATTATGGATTAGTGCAAAATAAAATAAAATGCACGACTGGGTCGCACGTACTTGCTCTGTTGGTGCAATAGTACGATGAAAACAAACTTTTCGATCAATAAGAACAATTCATTTTTGAAAAATTTGGTAAAAACCAAAAAAAATTGGCTAAAACTGGAAAACTCGATATACGGGAGGTAACGTTAAGAAACCTTTAATATTTAAAATTAAGACGTTATCTTTTGGGTGTTATAAATGATACAAATGTCCACGTATGGGTTATGGCCTAATTAATAATACTGTTAAAAGCAATTTCCGCTATTATCATGTATAGCCAAAAACTAAAAATGCAGTTTTCCTTGAAGTATTCTATATATGTTACATACAAAGTTTCATAAAAATCGGGGGAGCCTTTTTTGAGTAAATTAGAAAAAATGAAAAAATTGGCCAAAATCTAGTGGCTCTTTGTATAGGAGCCACCATTTAAAAAAGAGAAACTGAAAAAAAATCAATGCCATCTGATAGGAAGCTGTAAGGAACTATACGAAACAAAGTTTGAGTGAATTCGATGCAACCGTTGACAACTTATGGCCATTTGAAAAAAAGCCGTTAAGAGCAGATCTCCGTTCTTTGCATTTTTAGCCAAAAACTAAAAACGCAGTTCTCTTAAAAACACTAAAAGAATATAACACACAAAATTTAATCAAAATCGTTAGAGCCATTTTCGAGAAAATTAGAAAAAACCAAAAAAAGTTGGCTAAAACTCAACGGCTCGTTGTATGGAAGCCACCGTTTAGAAAGGCTTCAGTGAAAAATTTACTAAACCATCCTATAGAACACTATTAAAAACTGTGTCAAACAAAGTTTAAGTTGATTCAATCAAGCCGTTGTGAACTTATGGCTATTTGAAAAAAAGCCGTTAAAACCTGATTTTCGTTACGACCATTTGAGGCAAAAACAAAAAACGCAGTTTTGTTAGAAATGCTTAAAGTAAGCTAAATTATAAATTTAATCAAAATCGTTAGAGCCGTTTTCGAGAAAATCCAAATTGAAAAAAACCGTTACTTGAAAGGTACCAGTTTGAGCCGGGCTAAAACGAAATAAAAAAACCTCGACAACCGTTTTCCTTCAAACTACTATATATCAAGTTTGAAGAAAATCCGTCAAGCCGTTTAGGCTGTAGCATGACGTGAAAAAGCGCACATCCGCACATCCGCACATCCGCACAGACGCACAGACAGACCGACGGACGGTATGGCGAAAACCACTTTTTTGGGCTTCTCTATCATCGTAATGTCATGTTTGATTAAAACCTCGATTTTTTTTTTTCTGCACGAAACCAATACTTGCCCTATAGAGCAAGTAAAATAAAATGCACGACTGGGTCGCACGAACTTGCTCTTATGTTCAATAAATTGAGCCACTACGCAATTTATTGAACATAAGAGCTAGTTCGTGCATATATGGATATTAAAAAAAATTAAATAATTTCGAAAATTCTTTTATATTTTAAATAAGTTTAAGAGTTTTCTCGGAAAAACTAAGTATGCAATAAAATTTCAAAGCTATACCTCAATCTAGGAAAAAAAAATATTGAAAATCGTTGGACCAGTTTTTTTTAAAAAAGGTTATTTTTGAAAAACTTTTTCAAAAAATATTTTGTAATTTATTTGAGTATGCAAATATATGGCAATCTGTAGTTTGCATTTGAAAAATAATTAAAAAAAAAAAAAAATGCACCCGTTTTCAACATATTTCGAAAACCAAAAATTTTTTTGAAAAAATTATAAAAAATCAAAAAAAAAAGTTTTTGAAAATTTTTAAATGTCATATTAATAAAATTATAAATGACTTCCTGTGGTAAAAATTTTATTGAAATCGAATGTATAGTTTACAAGAAAATTTGATTTGAAAATACTGGTTCTATGAAAGGTACCGTTATTAGACAAATTTTGAAAAAAAAATTTCAAATCAAAAGATAGATTTTCTTCCAAAAATAGCATTTTGAAAGTTTTATCAAAATCGTTAGAGCCGTTTTTGAGAAAATCAATTTTTGTCTTCAAGATTGTATGGCAGGTGCCGTTATTTTTGGACCTAGAGCAAAAATAATAAAATGCACGACTGGGTCGCACGAACTTGCTCTTATGATAAGCAATTGCTTAGTGGCTGCATATATGGATTTAAAAAAAAATTTAAATAATTTCGAAAATTCTTTTATTTTTTAAATTAGTTTAAGAGTTTTCTCGGAAAAACAAAGTATACAATAAAATTTCGAAGCTATATGTGAATCTAGGAAAAAAAAATATTGAAAATCGTTCGACCAGTTTTTTTTTAAAAAGGTTATTTTTGAAAAACTTTTCCAAAAAATATTTTGAAATTTATTTGGGTATGCACATATATGGCAACCTGTAGTTTACATTTAAAAAAATAATTTTAAAAAAAATCAATATACCCGTTTCCAACATATTTCGAAAACCAAAAAATTTTTTGAAAAAATTATAAAAAATCAAAAAAAAAAGTTTTTGAAAAATTTGAAATGCCATATTAATAAAATTATAAATGACTTCCTGTGGCCAAAATTTTATTGAAATCGAATGTATAGTTTACGAGAAAATTTGATATGAAAATACTGGTTCTATGAGAGGTACCGTTATAAGACAAATTTTGAAAAATATTTTTTAACCAAAAGATAGATTGTCTTACAAAAATAGCATCCTAAAAGTTTTATCAAAATCGTTAGAGCCGTTTTTGAGAAAATCAATTTTTTTCTTCACGATTGTATGGCAGGTGCCGTTATTTTTGGGCCTAGAGCAAAAATAAAAAATACGTTCCGAGGGACGGCCAAATAAATCCTAGATACCAAATTTGAAGCAAATCGGCCCATCCGTTCAGGCTCTAGAAGCGCGAACAGACAGACAGACAGACAGACAGACAGACAGACAGACAGACAGACAGGCAGACAGACAGACGGACGGAATTCCCAGACCCACTTTTTTCGACTTCTCCATCATCGTAATGTCATGTGTGATTGTTATCTCGAATTTTTTTTTCTGCACGAATCCATAACTTGCCTTATAGTACCTATAATCTTTATTTTATTTATTTATTTATTGGGCTCATCCACATTAAGAAAAAATAAAATCTTATAGATAGTGATGATTCATAATGAAATTCTGATTTGATTCAAGTAATTAGATTAAAGATAACAAGTAAAAAAAAAAAGATAACAAATAAATGGAAATATTTAAATATTATAAGAAAATAATAAAATTATCAGAAAAATTTAACAAATTTTAAAAATTAAAATCAAATTTTTAATTTTAAGGTTTTAATTTATAAAAATCTTGTAACATATTATTTAGTTTAAATAAAAAAGGTTTTAAGTTCCCGCCGAAAACTGTTTGTGCCACCAACCTCCCGAACATACCTTGGAAGAGAATTCCACAGACGGACGGTGTTGATGAAAAATTGTCTCTCCGATGTTAAACACGAATAACGAGGTAAAATGAGTTGATGAGATCTTGTTGAGGTACTAAATCGCAATTTATTAAAAAGGTAGCTAGGCTGGTTAGTTTGAATAACATTAGATAGTAAGAGAAGAGATCTATAGCGAACCAGGTGATCAAAGGACATGTTATACAACAATCTGGAGAAATGAGAAATCCTGTCAAAACGTCTCACATTGAAAACATAACGTGCTATGGTGTTGAAGGCTACGTTAAGTTTCCTCTTACTGGTAGAGTCGCAATTGCAGAAAATCTCACATCCATAGATTAAGTTTGGAACGATTAATGTTTTAGCTAGCATCATACGTGTGCTTAAAGGAGTACAGTGCTGGGATACTCGGAGTTGGCGAATTGTATTATAAACTTTTCCAACAGTAGCGTTAATATGGTCATTCCATGTAAGCGTCCTATTGAAGATAATTCCTAGATTTCTAGTTTTTTCGATGAATTCGATTTTTTGGCCCCGAAGAACAATATCCGGAAAATAGGAAAGGTCATATTGTTTTTTGCTGATCACTAGACATTTAGTCTTTTTCGGATTGAGAAAGAGTCCATTTTTTTCAGACCAGGTACATATCGAATCTAGGTCTTTATTAATTTCATTAGCACAGTCTTCTATCATACCAAGAGGGCAGCTTCGATAAAGTTGTACGTCATCTGCATACATATGTATTGTGGACTTCACAACAGACGGTATCTCATTCACATACATGGAAAACAAAAGGGGCCCAAGAATAGAGCCTTGTGGAACACCTCTGCTATTAAAAAGAAAGCTTGAAGTTTCGTTTCCCATAGAGATTGATTGAGACCTTGAGCATAAATATGATAAAACAAGAGCAACTGCTGTACTGGAAAAACTGAAAAGCGTAGAAAGTTTATTACAAAGATTAATGTGGTCAACCGTATCGAAAGCTTTTGAGAAATCCAACAGTATCAAAAAAGTAACTTTGTCTTCATCTAGTGATTCTCGTATGTCCTCTACAACTTTGATGATGGCAGAAGTACAACTATGGTTTTTCCTAAATCCCGATTGCATAGAGGATAGAAAGTTATATGAATTCAAGTATTGGTTAATCTGTTTTTGAAGAATTTTTTCAAATACTTTAGATAAAAATGGTAATATGGAAATTGGCCTGAATTCATTGCTGGTTGGACTCTTTTGAATCGGTATGATTTTTGTTTTCTTCCACTGCAAAGGGTATGTACTTGTGGTTAATATGAAGTTGAAAATGTGCAACAGGACTGGGAGGATAATTGGAAGAATAATTTTGATAAATTTCGGATGAATGCCATCAAAACTAACAGCATTCGATTTTATTGAAAGCATACAGTCAACTATGTCAACATTATCCACACAGGAGAACTCAAAACAACGTAAAATATTCCGCTCAGAAGAGTTAACGGGCATGATATTTAGGGGCGGAAAAGGTAAGCTAACAAAATTCCTGTTGAGTTCGTTAATGTCTATGTCTAGATTCTTGTTTTTATTTTGTTTGCTTTTTCCCACTCCTATTTCCCTAAGATTTTTCCACAGCTGACGGCCCTTTACTGATGTATTAATTTTGTTTGCATAGTAATGAATTTTGGCTGACTTTACTTTTCCAATCACTAAATTACGCAGGGAGCGGTAAAGCTCCAGATGTATGCTAAGTCTATAGCGCTTCCAGTTGTTATAAGCTCGGTTACGTTTCTGAATTGTTTGTCGGATTTCAGTTGTGAACCAGGGGCATGTCCTGTGCCTGATGCGCTTGACTTTGAGTGGAACATGGTTATTAAATAGAGTAATTATGTTGCTGTTGAGAAACTCGACTTTATCATGCACAGATTGCATGAAATATATCCTTTCCCACTGAGTATTACGAACATCATAGTTAAGTTGATGGTAATCAATATTAACAAAGTCTCGGTATTCATAAACATCATCAACTGGGTAGTTAACCGCGAAATCAAAAGTTAAATACAAAAGATCATGTTTCGAAAAAGCTGAGGCTGATATCTGGTTGTAAAAAAGAACGCACTTCATATCGCTCACAAAGAAAACATCTAAGAGAGTACTTGTGTTTTCGAAAAAGTGTGTTGCATTTGTAGTGTTCACAGGGAACAAGTCGAGAGATCGCATATCATCTATTAAACTATGCTCGATCAGCAGGTTGCTATTTAAATCACCACCAATTATAATTTTATCATAATTCGTGGAGACAGACTCCAAAAGACTAAAAATTGGTGCAGGGTTAATAAACCTGCTAGGTCTATAGATAGATCCAATAAGAATTTTACCAGAGAAAGACTGTATTTCAACAAAAACATAGTCAATTTCGCTTCCATTTGTGGACCGACATTTAAATGAGCACTTGAAATTCTCTTTAACATATATTGCAGCACCACCACCAATCCTTCCAATTCTGTCTCCACGAAAAATATTGTACCCCCTAACCCTATAAACATCATCTTCAAATTTATTCGAAAACCACGACTCAGAAACACATATAACATCAACTGTACTTCCCTCAAAAAGATCCCTAAACTCGTCTAGTTTCGGCAGCAAGCTTTGTGCGTTTAAGTGACAAACTCGTAGACCATTTTTTTGTGCTCCCAAAATATTTATCATCAATCGCGAAATTCCACCGTCAATAGAATTCTCATTAAAACCCATTTGCATGTTTGCTGTAAATAAGTAAAAACAGAGGGAAAGGCATGACACAGGAGGACAATGGCATCAACAGCGGCAGCATCAGCAGATGAAAATTAGGAAAACCTTGTTCATTCATTTCAACAGAGAAAAAATATATATACTAACAAAATAATAAAATATTAACAAAAATTAGAAATGTTGGCGTTTTTAAGGCTTTGAAACAAAGATAATTAATTGAAAATATAAAAAAAAGGAAAGATAATGTTATATAAATTTAATAAAAACAAAAAATAAAACATTGATTAGATAAACAAACAAAAATAAATATTCAAAATAATTAAAAATAATTAAAAATAATAACAGTTTGGGAACAACTGAAGTATGATGAAAGTAATTATTTATTTAGCTGCAATCATGTTTGGAGGCTGGCAATGTCATTCAATTCACCAATGTTCTCAACCTTGGCTGCTGCATCATTTGAATGACGTTTTATAAATACCCATCCACGCATCGTAAACACGGAATGGAGTTGTTTTTGCTTCTTTAGTTGTAGTGCATTATGAAGTATGTTATTATTTTTTTTAGTCAAACATTCGCGTAAGTAAACCGTCGATTCAGAATTAAGTCCAAAGTCATTTAAGTTTAGTTGTTTGTTATTTTGCTTGCGATAACGTGCGATAGAAGTGAGGAGAAAGTTTCTATCATATGCGGATTGAAATTTTAAAATGATTGCCGGATTGTCGGTGTTTCCCGAAGTGCGTGTACGAAAACAATCATTTAATTTTGGTGGTAAAATGTTTAATTGATGACACAAGTGATTCATATAATTTTTTAAGTTTTCATTTTCAATATATGGAATTCCAAAGAGGACAGCATCACGCGAAATGTTTTTATTTTCTTGATTCTCGTGTGTACATTTTAATTCCGCAAGTTCAGACTTAATACTCGAGAGCTCGGAATGGCTATTTGACAGATCAATGTTTACATTTGTAAGGGTTTTGTGTACTTCTTTAAGTTCATTTTTAAGTAATACAATATCATTTTCCGACGCGGTTTGCTTACTTTCAAGTTGGACGATTTTAGTATTTATAGTAGCAATGGATTTGTGAAGCTCATCAAATTTAGAATCGATTTTACACGATAGTTCATTTTTGTTGTCTTCAATTTTTCTTGAAAGTAGTGAAATAATAAACTCACTCTGATTTTTAAGACTTTCGTCCATTTTGCCGAGTAAAGTGTTTTCGTCGAAGGCTAACTTTTTTTTAATTTGACAAGGAGATTCGAGTGATGTTCGAGGTGAGTTTATTGATTTTTGATTAACAAGTCTGGAGTTTGTTCTCCCCCGCTTATGATTGGACATATCAGAGGGATGTATAGGTTGTTGGTATGGTATGACTTAAAATTGAAATATTTGTATGATAATGACAAAGGAATTTTTTTTTTTTTTTTTTTTTTCCTTCTTTGCACTTGGTTAAACACAGAACTTTAAATTGCTTATTTCTTTAATTGTCTCACTTTTTAAGAAAATTTCGGAGTTATTTGATTAAATTGTTATTTGTTTTCAAGATGAGCACACAATTGATAGTTGAAGTTGCGTTAATTTAACTTGAGATTGATTGAAATCGCCAGCCGAAGAAAAAGCACGTCTAATCGATAGTTCGAATCATACTGTTAAAAATGTAAAAAATACGTTCCGAGGGGCGGCCAAATAAATCCTAAATACCAAATTTGAAGCAAATCGGCCCACCCGTTCAGCCTCCAGAGGCGCGAACAGACATACAGACAGACAGACAGACAGACAGACAGACGGACGGAATTCCAGACCCACTTTTTTCGACTTCTCCATCATCGTAATGTCATGTGTGATTGTTATCTCAAATTTTTTTTTCTGCACGAATCCATAACTTGCCTTATAGTACCTATAATCGCAAGTAAAAATGAGATAACAATCACACATTACATTGCGATGATGGAGAATTCGAAAAGTTGCTCTGGAAATTTCGTCCATCTAGAGCCAGAACGGATGAGCCGATTAGCTTCAAATTTGGTATTTAGTATTTATTTGGCTGTCCTTCAGAAAGTACCGAGATTTTGATAAAACTTTCAGAATGCTATTTTTTTAAAACAATCTATCTTGAGGTTGGACATTTTTTTCGGAATTTGTCTTACAACGGTACCTCTCATAAAAACGGTATTTTATTTTCAAATCAAGTTTTCCCGTAAACTATGCCTTCTATTCCAAAAAAATTTTGGACACAGGAAGTCATTTATAACCCTATTGATATGGCATTTCAAAATTCTTAAAAACTTTATTTTTTATTTTTAAAAATATAAAAAAAATATGGTTTTCAAAATATTTGGGAAACGGGTATATATCGAATTTTTTAAAACTTATTTTCAAAGATACAAACTTCGAATTGCCGTATATTTGCATACACGAACAAATTTCAAAACATTTTTTGGAAATGTCGAACGGATTCAAATGTTTTTTTTCCTATATAGATATTTAGTATTGATATATTATTTCATACTTAATATATCCAAGAAAACTCTTAGAACAAATTGAAGGATTTTCATATTTTTGCAACCCAGCTGTGCAATATAGTCGACCGGCGACTTTCCAGTTAAAAAAACTAACGGTTTGCCTTTTAAGTTCCGTTGGGGAAAATGTAGAAAACGTGCACTTGACTTCGTTGATTTTGATTTTGAACTATCAAGTAGTAAGCATACATTAGATTAGTGGTCTGAAGTGTTTATATAGCCTTTATTGAAAATGCAAGGTAGTGAATATGTTTCGCCGGTTGTTCCTATTGAAATAGGAAGATTAAGAAAGAACCACCTACAAATTCACTGCAAGTTTATATTGCAAGGTTGGATTGTGTCCATTTAAAAAATGAGAAGATAAGAAGGAGAGTTTGTGAATCTTCAATTTTGTCTTTTGGTGACCTTAGTCGTAAGTTTGCTTTTTAAGAAATCCATGCAGTGTTAATTTTTTGCTTTATTTTTGTAAGAATTTTCACAACATCTCAAAAGTTGTTCAACAAAAGTTGGCCAAGACCATTCTGTACAAGAATGTACAATATATGAACAAATAAATATTTGTTGCTGACCAGCACACGAGCGGCATATCAGTCAGAGTCAACGACATCGGCTGCAGTGACATATGAGACGCTTACGCTGCCGCCCGTGTTTATTGCATTTATTTATAAATTATTATTAGTAGGCAATTTTAGGAATAATTATTTTGTATAAATAGAGACAAATAAATATAAATATATTTTAGTTTAGTTTTTTGTTAAGAACTCAAATACAACAAGCTTTTTATTTCTGTGCTGCCCGCCACCCGTGGTAAGGAGCACATAGTAAACATAGCTTGATAAGTTCAATATCAAACATTAAATTATCCCCCCACCAGCGGTAAGGTAATTAAACTTGTGATTGAACATTTGGTCCTTCGAGAAAACGGCGGCGAGTGGAGATAGAAAAGAACGAGCCCTTCATAGTCCAGTAAATAGAGACAAAAAAAAGGGGGGTTACCCTACAAAAGGTCGGGTAGTTCTAAATTTTTGATATGTTATATGGTATGGCTGGTAGATGAAAATTCCAAATTTACACAACCACGCCCCCTCCGTCCCCTTCAAAATCCTGGAAAAACCAACAAAAATCCTCACTTTTGTCACTTTTTTGCCTATAATTTTGTTTCGTGTATTTTATCGAAAAAATAAATATGCAAGTTTGTAGTTTATAAAATTTCCTATCAATATGATACGAGAAGTATTTTTGTACATCCACTACGAACGGCGATATGAAGCTTCCAAAAAAGGCTAAAATTTCGTATTTTGTAAGAATTTCAGTTTCCTCCCTCTTTAAAGCGCAATAACTCCTTAACCGTCGAGTTTAGGGCAATTTTTGTTTCGATCAATCTTGTAGATAATTTAATTGGCTACCAATTGCATGCAAGCATTTTTATTTTGTGACCAATACAATCGGGTGAGGATTGATATAGTGATTTGTTAAAATATTCTCACTAACTCATTTTTTCTCTGTATGTCTTTTTGGTTGCTGCGATTTTAAACTAACTTTTAGATAAGCCAGAGACCCAAGCGCGTGCATGCCAATCAGGGGGGGGGGGGCGTTCAAAATCATTCAAAAGCTAATATTAGTAATGTTTGAAATTTTTAAAATTTTATGATCAAAGTTGGCCTGGATCTTTGTTTCATTTGATTGTTGCGAATTTATTTTAGTTTGTGTTTGTGGTTTTCGCTTTGGTCATACTTTGTGAAATTTTAGAAAATTGTGTTGTATTTTAAACAAAACGTTACACGCCGTTTCAAAAGTGTAATTAGTTTTTTAACTTTAATGTGAGATAATAACAGTGTACATACAATGGATTCTTCATCTCAATCAGGAACTACAGGTAATGTGTGCTTTATTTGTGAAAAAAGTTTGGGAGGAAGTGACACAATAGTTGTTAAACAGAGAGGAGTTGAGACTTTATATAAATCAAGTATTAAAAGGGGGCAGATTGATCATACACGACTTTTGGCATTCAAAAATGAAATTGAGGTGCACAATACTTGTTTAAAAAAATATAATAACAGTGGAATGACGGAAGCGTCATGGGGGAGATGAAAGAGAGCTTTTAACATCAGTGCTAAGGTCAGATAATGAAGGAAGATTTCGGTTCAAGACGCATTGCTTTTTATGTGGAGAAAGAGTTTCACCAGAGTTTTGGGAAAAACAAAAGAAGGCTCCACTTAAAAAACGAAATTCAGTGCATGCAGTGCAGACGCAATCAGTTAGAGAAAAGTTTTTGAATGCAGCTAGGATACGAGGCGACGAATGGGCACTAAAAATTATTGATCGAGTTCCTCATGACTTGGATCTTGTTGCGGCTGATGCACAATACCACTTATTTTGCCAAAGGAAATTGTACCAAACACCAACCTCTGAGTGTGAAAGAGGGTACAGACCGGATACCCGGGTAGATAATTCAATGGAATACATTTATTCATATCTTGATAGGAACAGTGAGGAATGCCAATTTTCATTTGATGAGTTGATAGATACGATTGAGGGAGATTATAAAATTGATAGAAGAACAGTTAAATCCCGTTTGCTAAAAAAGTATGGAGAAGATATCCTTTTTGTGGAATCAGCCAATAAGTCATCTGTTTGTTTTAAGAACACAGGTTATAAGATACTCACAGAAAACTGGTATCACAATCAAAATGCCGATCCTCAAATAGAAAGATTGAGAGTAGTCAAAGCAGCTGCAGACAAAGTTTTGGAGGACATTCGTTCTCAAGTCTACAATATTAATGAATATCCACCATCCGATCAATTTTTGAATGATATAGAGTCATACATTCCACAAAGAATAAATAAAATGCACGACTGGGTCGCACGTACTTGCTCTGTTGGTGCAATAGTACGATGAAAACAAACTTTTCGATCAATAAGAACAATTCATTTTTGAAAAATTTGGTAAAAACCAAAAAAAATTGGCTAAAACTGGAAAACTCGATATACGGGAGGTAACGTTAAGAAACCTTTAATATTTAAAACTAAGACGTTATCTTTTGGGTGTTATAAATGATACAAATGTCCACGTATGGGTTATGGCCTAATTAATAATACTGTTAAAAGCAATTTCCGCTATTATCATGTATAGCCAAAAACTAAAAATGCAGTTTTCCTTGAAGTATTCTATATATGTTACATACAAAGTTTCATAAAAATCGGGGGAGCCTTTTTTGAGTAAATTAGAAAAAATTAAAAAATTGGCCAAAATCTAGTGGCTCTTTGTATAGGAGCCACCATTTAAAAAAGAGAAACTGAAAAAAAATCAATGCCATCTGATAGGAAGCTGTAAGGAACTATACGAAACAAAGTTTGAGTGAATTCGATGCAACCGTTGACAACTTATGGCCATTTGAAAAAAAGCCGTTAAGAGCAGATCTCCGTTCTTTGCATTTTTAGCCAAAAACTAAAAACGCAGTTCTCTTAAAAACACTAAAAGAATATAACACACAAAGTTTAATCAAAAGCGTTAGAGCCATTTTCGAGAAAATTAGAAAAAACCAAAAAAAGTTGGCTAAAACTCAACGGCTCGTTGTATGGAAGCCACTGTTTAGAAAGGCTTCAGTGAAAAATTTACTAAACCATCCTATAGAACACTATTAAAAACTGTGTCAAACAAAGTTTTAGTTGATTCAATCAAGCCGTTGTGAACTTATGGCTATTTGAAAAAAAGCCGTTAAAACCTGATTTCCGTTACGACCATTTGAGGCAAAAACAAAAAACGCAGTTTTGTTAGAAATGCTTAAAGTAAGCTAAATTATAAATTTAATCAAAATCGTTAGAGCCGTTTTCGAGAAAATCCAAATTGAAAAAAACCGTTACTTGAAAGGTACCAGTTTGAGCCGGGCTAAAACGAAATAAAAAAAACCTCGACAACCGTTTTCGTTCAAACTACTATATATCAAGTTTGAAGAAAATCCGTCAAGCCGTTTAGGCTGTAGCATGACGTGAAAAAGCGCACATCCGCACATCCGCACATCCGCACAGACGCACAGACAGACCGACGGACGGTATGGCGAAAACCACTTTTTTGGGCTTCTCTATCATCGTAATGTCATGTTTGATTAAAACCTCGATTTTTTTTTTCTGCACGAAACCAATACGTGCCCTATAGAGCAAGTAAAAAAACCTTTTCGATAAATGGAAGAAGAGATGTGTGGCTTTATCGCATGCTGTCATTGCTGCTGCACGGCCCAGGTCCTTTCTGTCACCTCTCCTAACAGGAATAAGCGTATTCATGTATAGAAAATTTGGTTCTAAGCTTCTTATTGATATGATATCATCTCTTGGTTTTTCATCAAGTCACCACGAGGCTCAGTTACTTGAAGATTCTACTATTTTGCAACCACAAGCACCCTTGATACAATATGAACGTACAGATGCTTTCTGCCAGTTGGTGTTCGATAACGCAGACTTTAATACCAATACTATTGATGGTCTTGGAACATTTCATGCCATGGGTGGAATAATATGCTTGACTCCACATGATGCAGTTGAGCATGGAGGAAACATTCAACGCGTGCGAAGATTAACAGCACCAGAACTAGTCTCAAAAGCTGGTTCCACAGAACTTCAAAGGTTTGTTAAGAACTCAAACGCTGGTTTAAAAACTGTTTTAATTAAAGACATTCATAGCCTCTCAGATGTCAGTGATTCTATTTTGCCTTCCAGTACTGACATTCTGTGGTTATATGGAAAATCAAATGATTTGAATGTGCCAGGATGGAATGGTTTCATGGAACAGGCTTCATGCAACAAAGAATACCAACGATCAAAAATAATTTACCTTCCATTCGTTAATGTCACACCTAGCAACCATGACACCGTTTACACATCACTTCTTATTGCTCGTCAAAAATGTAACAGCATCAAGCAAAAAACTTGTTTCGTAACGTTTGACCAGCCGCTATATATGAAGGCCCAGGAAATTCTCAACAATGGTACACAACCAGAATTGAAAGTTGAGGGCTTTCACTTACTAATGTCCTACCTGGGAGCAATTGGAACCATTATGTCTGGCAGTGGAATTAATGAACTGTTCGCCACTATTTACGCTGAGAATAGCATCATTAAAATGATGTCTGGTCATGCATATTCGCGAGCGCTCAGGGCTCATTTATTGACCCACCAAGCTTTGGCCGTATTGATAGTGGACACAATTGAATTAACCGATGATGAAAAAGAAGAATCTAAGAGACTTTTATCAAAAGTTCAAAGCTCATCATTTTTCATAGTTGATGAAATCCAAGAACTAAAATCAGTAAAGGAAAAATTTAAAAAAGCTCTCCAAGGCTTATAACGCAGGGGACCCACTGCACAACTTTGGGTGCAATATTTCAACATGATAACTCTTGTTAAACAGTATATAGAGGCTGAAAGAATGGGTAGATTTAAACTTCATTTGCAGTCTGTTGAAAAGATGATTCCATTTTTCCATGCTGCGGGACATTGGTTCTACGCAAAAAGTGCCCATTTATATTTACAGGAAATGTTGTGCTTGCAAGACAGAATGGATCCTACAGAGTTTCAGAAATTTACCATGGAAGGTTATTTTACTATCCGAAGAACAGACAAATTTTGGTCAGGCATTTGGACAGATATGACGATTGAGCAATTACTTATGAAGGACATGAAGATAGGTGGAAGATTACCCGGTCGGGGAATGACAGATAGCACACTTTTAAAATGGACCCTGGGAATGACTTACCTCCAAAATATTGTTAATGAGATGGAAAACTTTACCAATGTGACAGCAACATCATCTGAACAACATGTGGAGATGAGGCCCACAAGGATCAATCGTGATAATAATGATGTTCAAAAGTTACTTGAGTGGTTTTCAAAACATGTTCCTTTCCTAGAATCTGATTTAATTATGAGTATTAGCTCTGGAGTTGTGGGAAGTGACCAGGTCAATTGTCACAAGGCTCTAGAAGTTGGGTTGAAAGGCGTATCAAGAATCATCGGTGACACCTTTGGAGATGTTTCATTTAAAAAGAAGGACAAAGTAATTACATTAGCTTTTGATAAAAACGCCTTAAAGGTTGGGGAAAAAAAGTTTGCTGTCGATCCACTCACACTGTTCCAAGGAATGTGCATAGCTAAACAATCTCAAGAAGATCTTAAAGATTACCTGTCTTACGAACTTGCTCCATTTCCCATGTCCCTGTTTAATGAAGATGGGATGCGTAAGGGCAACAAATCAACTTTATATGCGGCATTCACTCCACTTCCAGCTGACTTTCAACTGCCCAATCGTCGAATGGTTGTAGTTGATGGTGGATATCTTCTCCATAAAGTGGTTTGGAATCGCAATTTAACCTTTGGAGGCGTTTTAGCAGATTACATAAAGTTTATTCATCGGCACTATGGCACTGCTGTGATGGTGATATTTGATGGCTACCCTGAGGAAACTGCTTTACAAAACACTAAGAGTGCTGAACGGGCAAGAAGGTGTAAGACAAATATATCAGCTGACGTGATTTTTGACAAAAGAACTATCACCCAAGCACCGCAAGAGAAGTTCCTATCCAATGAGCGCAACAGGAAGCGATTTATAGAACTTCTCGTCACTGAACTGGAGGATGCAAACATCAACACCATACAAGCTAAAGAAGATGCTGATGTTTTAATAGTCGCCACTGCAAAATCCATGGCTTCGCAGTATGATGCAGTGATTATTGTTGGCTAAGACATCGACTTGCTCATATTACTGACGGGAACAATAAATAGGGTAGAGAACGTCTACATCCGAAAACCTGGGAGGGCTAATTTGCCGGATAGCTTCTATGCATCCTCATCTTATGACTTTAGACCACCAGAGAACGTTCTTCTCCTTCATGCTATAAGTGGATGTGATACCACTTCAAACATCTTTGGTTTTGGAAAAACCAAGTTCTGCCAAATTTTTCAAAAAAAAACCACTTTTACTCGAGGCCGCTGAGAAGTTCAGGGATCCAAATGCCAGCGTTCAGGAAATTACAGAGGCAGGAGAACGTATTTTGGTCTCTTTATATGGTGGGGACCATGGTCAATCGCTTAGTTTGTTACGCTATTACAAGTTTCTAAGCAGTTCAACCAAAATGAATTTATCCGAGCTGCCGCCTAAAACAAATGCTGCATATTTTCATTTCCTCAGGACTTACCACCAGGTCATGGCGTGGATGGGAGTAAAAAAAATTCTCTTGATTTTGGCTGGATGAAAGGGTGCAAAGGCTTGCAACCTATTAAAACCACTGAGGATGCTGCTCCCCACAAATTGTTGAAAACGGTATCATGTAAATGTGTGACTGGCTGCATGGGAGCTTGTGGCCCACGTTTATTTATTTGAATTCGTTAAATACTAACGGTACATTCTTAAATAAAATTAAAACTAACAATATATTCATAAATTGATACATACATAAATCTTATATCTACGAGTATATTATAAATATTGGATAAAAAATCTATTTTTAAAACAGTGAGATTTAACATTATCATTAGTGGATTTTAATATGGCATAGTTCTTATTAAATATGTTTATCAAGAGATTGAGAGGGCTATTGGCGCCGTAGTTGGATCTACTGAAAATGTTACACAGAGGCAATTGCCTTCTTAAACTGGAACGACTAAAATTAAAATTAATACGACAAAGGGCTGATGGGGCTGTAATTGATCCATTAATTAACCGCACAATAAAACAGAATTGTAGGTACTCACGATGACTTAAAAGGGATGGAAGTTTTATTAGTTGAAGTCTTTGAGAGTAAGGTGGCAAAACGATTCTATCTAACCATGGAAGAAAACGCAAACAAAATCTCAAAAATCTTTTTTGAATACTCTCTATTCTGTTGATATGAACAGCGTAGTAAGGGGCCCATACGATACACCCATATTCCAGAATTGATCTCACAAAAGAGACATAAAGAGTCTTTAGGACATAAGGATCACGAAATTCGCGAGCAAACCTTTTAATGAAACCAAGTGTCATGTTAGCTTTTTTAATTATGTAATTGTAGTGATCAGTAAAGGAAAGCTTAGAGTCTAACACTACTCCAAGGTCCGTAAAGCTTGACAAGTTACACAAGAGCGACGTATTCAACATATAATTATAAGAAAATACATTATGTTTGCGTGTAAAACACATGGTTTTACACTTGTCGATATTTAAAAACAGACTATTTGTATTGCACCAGTTCCAAAATCTATTAAGATCGTCTTGAAGAAGTTCACAATCAACAGTTGAGTCAATTTTTCGAAAAATTTTCACGTCATCGGCATAAATTAAAGACATAGAGTTTACTAAAACGGAAGGAAGATCATTAATAAATAACACAAATAATAACGGACCAAGGTGACTGCCCTGTGGCACACCTGAATTGACTCGAAAACATTTAGAACGTTCAGTTTTAAAAACAACACTATATAATCTATCTTTTAGATATGAGGATATCCACAAAACAAAACGATCATTTAGTCCAATAGTATGTAGTTTGTGGAGCAGTATATTATGATTTAATTTGTCGAATGCCTTACTAAAGTCAGTAAAAACACAATCTACTTGTTGAAATTTTTCGAATGAATCAATACAGAAAGTCGTGAATTGTAATAAATTTGTGACCGTAGATTTTTGTTTTACGAAACCATGTTGGTTTTCACATATAACAGAGGTGCAATGAAAAGACAATACATCACAGACAATAGATTCAAACAGTTTAGGAATGACGGACAGTTTAGCGATAGGTCTGTAGTTTGATACTAAGTTTTTCTTGCCTTTCTTGTGAATCGGAGTAAGAAATGCAGTTTTCCATAGATCTGGAAACCTAGAGCTACTTATTGACTGGTTGAACAGCACAAACAATGGGTACGACATATATATTGCACATTTTTTTAACATGAATGAAGGCAAGCCATCAGGACCAGGACTAAAACTTTCATCTAACTTTTCTATGTAGTCAAGTATAGTTGCTTCGGAGATAGTAAAGTTAATTGAATTAAGGTGTGGAAATTGGTCAATATTAAAATTTGGAGTTGTGTTAGAATCAATATCAGAAGTATTTTTAAAAGCACTTTGAAAGTATTCGGCGAACATGTTTGCTATGACTTCTGGTGAGTGGCTAGTTGAATTAATATAGCTCATGTTGGCTGGGTACCCGTCACATTTTCTTTTAGAATTAACGTACTTCCAGAAGTTATAAGGATTAGATTTAAGTCCGTTTTCTGTTTTATGTATGAAATTTGAATAGAGAAAATTAGAGTAGTTAATGAATTCATCTTTTAGTTTAATGTAATTATCAAGAGCTTCATCAGTCCTGTATCGATTAAACCTTAACCAAGCCTTATTTCTTTTATTCTTAAGTGTTTTTATCTGAAGATCAAACCATGGTGGGCTGTTGTTAAAGACTCGTATTTTGCGCAAAGGAACAGTTTCTAAAAAGCAGTCAAATAGTATTTCATAGAAACGTAAAATCATCTTGTCAAGATCCATATTAAGAAACAACATATTCCAGTTTAGACTATCAAGTAAGTTGTACAATTGTGTAAAATTACATTTTTTAAAATTGAATTCATGCTGATCCTTACAAATATCAGATAAGCAACAAATATTTAAGCTAAGTGAAATAGATAAAGTAGGATGGTGACGATCTTCCTCTACAAGCTTCGTATCACATAAAAATACATTAGCATCAGAGTTAATGACATCAGAAAAATATACCAAGTCCAAGGTCTTACCAAATTGGTTTTTGATGCCGTTTAATTGATTAAGTCCAAGGGAGGCCATTCCATCGATCACAAGGAATTCGTTATCACTTGTCGCGTTGACGGGTAGAAATACATCACATTCAGTTGATTTAGTCCATCTCAGGTTGGGTAGATTGAAATCTCCGATTACTATGAACTCATCTGTATCATCAATTTGTTCATGAATAGTTTCCAGGCAGTCAATAATCTTAGTATAAGTATCGTAGTTTGAAGAAGGTGGAATGTAACAGGCAACAACATATATATGACCAGACTGAATTTTTATTTTCACGCACAGAATTTCCAAGTTGGAATCCAAAAAATCGTTGACTAGACTACATAAAAGATGGTTACGAACAGCTATCAACAAGCCTCCGCCAACGGTTGTTGTAGTAGAATCTGAATGGCGATCACGGCGGAAAATTTGAAAGCTGGGATCAAATATCTCTGCGTCCAGAAAAGATGAATTTAACCAAGTTTCTGTGAGAATAATAACATCGTGGGGAGTATTGTTAATATTCATATAGACCTTATTGGTCTTTGTCCGAAGTCCATTTACATTTTGGTAATACATTAGTAATTGTTGTAGCTGCTCTGATTGAGGAATGGCATTGTCAGGTGTTGTGGAAAATGGTGAGAAGTTTTCCTCGACGATCTGTTTTGAAACTCATGTAGAATGATTCCATTTGGCCAAAACGACGGCGAGTTCAGTAAATAGAAAACTGAGTCAGGTACTTTTATCTTAAACGAAGAGTATTTTGAATAGTTACGATGAAGCATTTTCTCGACTAGTATTGAACGTAATGTACCAATTTTAGATTTAATAAAATTTTTTATGTCTAGAGCATTCGTTGCTGGTTCAAGTTTCGAGATAAAGATTGTTTTTTGACCTTCCACAATTTTTAATCCAGATTCCAAAGGCGAAGTAAAATCATTTTGTAATATCGTCGATAAGTTAGAAGGTGTTTGGACGGGGAGAGAAAGTGGACGATTAGAATGATGGTCAGTTATAGGTGATGTTAAGTTTGTTGATGTTGACGCTGTAGGCTCCTCCGAGGGGAAAGGTGATTCAGTATTAAGTTGAACGGATTCAACTAAAGGTTGATTCATTGCAGCTGATTGTTGAGTTGAAGCGGGTTGGGTCGGTGAAGCAGGAAGAGGAGTTGGTGTCTCAGAAGATGAAGCAAGCACAGGTGGGGTATCAAGACCGGAATTATTATTTTTTTTTTTTGAAGGGATTGGTAATGTTAGATCGAGTTCACCGCCTTTGCGTTTTTGAGATTGGATATCACCAGGGGCATTTTGAAATTTAAGTGCACTTCTCGTTTGCTTACGTTTTAAAATTGGGTTATTAGAGATAACTTCAATTGTGTCACTAAGTAAAAGTAATTGATTTTGAAGTTTATCTATCATTTTTGTATTGTAGAGAACGTCACGAATAATGTTAGATTGCGCAAAAGGATCACACTCATCACAAAAGAAGTAAAACGGTTTGGATTTGTTGAATAGTTTAATTGAACTGAAAGGGGCACCAATACAATTAACATGAAATGTTTTATGGCAATTACCATGGCACATGATTGAATCAATCATAAAGTCGCAGATTTTTAAGCATTTCCCACATTCAGACATTATGTTAACTTTTGAATAGTAAATTTAAGTTTTAAGTGTTTGAAAAAAAAGGACTGTACTGTTACAAGATTGAAAAACTTGAAGTATGCAGTAACTCCTAAAAGTATGCAACAAATATTTAACAGAACCGACACTGGTAGTCTATTGTTACCTAGACTTGAATGACAGGTAAGAGAATGATTTTACTAAGTGTATTTATGTTTTAGTAAAACATTAAAAAAAATCACTTATCACTGCATAAAAAGCCGATATTAATGTTTTAAAATACGAACAAACGGTTTACCAGTCAAACGAAATAATTAACACAAATTAACAATAACTATAAACTTGTGATAAACGAAAAATATACGGAGACGAAATGCACAGTGCTACAGTAAAACAGTGTTCCCTCTTCTGCAGAAAGGCTGGCTTAAAATGCTCCAGCTTGTGCAAATTTTGCTGTGGTCATTCTTGCGAAAACCGGCCTGATGCCATTTTAAATGAAGATTCCAAAGACGAAAATCCCATAATTTCGATGCAGAATACTGAAGATTCGAGCGACGGAACCTCCCCTCTTATTCCACATCCTTCTACTCAACAGCCTATTATTATATCCCCTCCTACTCCACTCCCTTCTACACACTCCTATACTACTCCACTCATACCTTGTGCACCCGATCATAGTCCACCTCCTTCTAAGCGCACGAGAGTGTAAATATTTTACTCTTATAGTATTTGATAAGCTAATGTAACTTAACTTTTTCTCAATTATCAGACATGTTGTCAATACGACTTATGTAATCTTGGAATTTTTTTTAACTTTTCATTATTTATAAAAAAAAGAAAAATATTTAATTATTCAATAAAAAAAAAAAATGAAAAGAATCAAATTATTAATTTCAAAATCTTTGGATATCTTAATTTTGTTGATGAATCTTCGCTGGGCGTTTTATATTTTCCACTCAAGTATAGAGCTCTAAGACTTAAGCTCTACAGGTACGTACTGAACACATTTTTCAATAGCTATGTATATCTATTTTATACTAGCTGACCCGGCGAACTTCGTTCCGCCTTAAATTGACTAAATGTCCCTTTCGAAAGTCGAGCCTATATTAAGAAAGAATTAAACAATTGATAATAAATTGATTAAAATTACTTTTATTTAAATAGAAATGATTAGTTCACTGCAACGCTTTGTGATTAACATAGTTGTTGGTTTTTTGTCCGGTGCATAAACAAACAATGCAGATGGCTTTCCGACACGCGAACACGCCACGTACAGTTGTCCATGTAAAAAGCAAGGGAATTCAAGATTAAGGCCACACACTTGCAACGATTGGCCTTGCGATTTGTTAATTGTCATGGCGGATGCGGGTCGAACGGGAAACTGAATCCGCTTAAACTCGAATGGCAAGTCGGTTGGTATCAAAGGAATTCTTGGAATGAGAACTTCTTCGCCTTTGAACTTGCCTTTGATTATTGTCGCTTGGATGACGTTGTTCATGAGTTTCTTCACTGTCAAATTAGTTCCATTGCATAGTTTTGGTTGGTTCAGATTGCGCAGCATTATGATGACAGAGCCGACTTTGAGCCGAGTTGAGTGGTGGTAGACCGGGAACATCCAACGAATTCAAAAATTCAATTGGATAGTTTGTTGCTTCGTCATCATTTGTTATGCGATCCACCTATTTGAACGAATGCAGTGGAGCTGCGATTTTATTTTGAATGATGAAATTCAAATCATCGACGTCCTTATTTTTCGCAGCTAATATTGCGCGTTAACTGAGCCAATCGTGGTTCAAATAATTGTGACCGATGTTAGGGAACACTTTGCTGATGCGTTCATTCTTCTATGATGTGAATTCACAATTCAGCGGGAACGAAATCAGACCAGTTGCAGCATCAACGGTAATTTGACCATTTCCAATTGCCAATTGTTTTTTTGCAAAATCATCGGCTGATGGATCGTTCTGCAACGCAACTCGCATGTTCGTGGTCAACTGCAGCTTCTTTACGTATCGCCAGAAATACGATAATATTAGGCAAGCGTTGAGTTCATCTGCAGGCGTTGATTGCGGGATTACTGGTAAAATTTGACGGAAATCACCGGCTAGCATAATATCATTGCTCCTCCAAAGTGTCTCATATTGTTCCGTAGATCTTTCATTGTTCGATCAAGAGCATTCATCCCAGATGATAATTTTGAAAGTTTTCAACACTTGTGCCATAGCAGAATTTCTTGAAATATTGCATGTTGGTTCGTCATTCAACTGCAGATTCAGTGGCAATTTTAACGCTGAATGTGCTGTGCAACCACCTTCCAACAACGTGGCCGCTACTCGAGAAGAGGCAACCGCAAGCGCTATGTCGGATCTTGGCCGAACTGAAGTAAAAATCAACGAAAGGAGAAACGTTTTGTGAGAAAGTGTTGCGTCCCAATGATTTTCGTTGGCAAACAAATTCATCCGCTGACAGGCTTCTCTAAATGTGGCACACAGCACACCATCAACAGTCCGCAGGTTCTCGTACGAAGTTTGACCAGGCACATTGACCAAAAGCAATCGCAGATAGAAGCAGTCGTCATATTTTGGATGAACAGCATAGATACGACCAAGCGCATCAGTTTAATACACATCCGCATATCCGGCAACAGCTTGCCCTTGTTTTCGACTTTGAAATTTTTTGTACGGCGCATTCCAAATATAATAGCGAGGCATTTCCGAGTAGAGCAGCTCTGGCGAACGGGTCACTTGCACAGGTGGAGAAGAAACTCGTTTGCTTTTGCAAGTGAAAAAAAAAAAAAAATTAAAAAAAAAAAAAAAAAAACCGGCTCCGTTGTGTGTTTACCTGGTTGAAAAAAAATCAAAAAAAAAATCCTCATGCAAATCGGATAATATTTAGCCAAGTTATGCTTGTACAAAGAACAAATTCATAATCTGTCGATATTTGTTCCGCAATTTTGTGTTTTAACGATTTTTAAAAAATACCGTTCGAAATTTGAAAAATTCGGCTCCACTATTCGTTTACCTGGTTTAATACAAACCCAACAAAAAAATCCCCATGCAAATCGGATGATATTCAGCCGAGTTAGGCGCGTACAAACAGACACCAATTCATTTTTATATATATAGACTAGCTGACCCGGCGAACTTCGTTCCGCCTTAAATTGATTAAATGTCCCTTTCCAAAGTCGAGCCTCTCTTAAGAAAAAATTAAACAATTGATATTAAATTGATTAAAATTACTTTTATTTAAACAGAAATGATTAGGGCACTGCAACGCTTTGTGATAACAACGTTGTTTGTTTTGTTGTCCGGTGCATAAACAAACAATGCAGATGGCTTTCCGACACGCGAACACGCCACGTACAGTTGTCCATGTGAAAAGCAAGGGAATTCAAGATTAAGGCCACACACTTGTAACGATTGGCCTTGCGATTTGTTAATTGTCATGGCGAATGCGATTCGAACGGGAAACTGAATCCGCTTTAACTCGAACGGCAAGTCGTTCTGTATCATAGGAATTCTTGGAATGAGAACTTCTTCGCCTTTGAGCTTGCCTTTGATTATTGTTGCTTGGATGACGTTGTTCATGAGTTTCTTCACTGTCAACCTAGTTCCATTGCATAATTTTGGTTGGTTCAGATTTCGCAGCATTATGATGACAGAGCCGACTTTGAGTTGCAAATTGTGTGGTGGTAGACCAGGAACATCCAACGAATTCAAAAATTCAATTGGATAGTTTGTTGCTTCATCATCATTTATTATGCGATCCACCGATTAAAACGAATGCGATTTTATTTTGAATGATGAAATTCAAATCATCTTTACTGGGTATTTCGGTGCTAATGATTGAATCGACCTGGTCTGGTCGCTTCTGCCATTCCACCGAATACATCCAACAATGCGGCTGTCCAAAAATATTGTGTTTCTTGATGAAGTCAATGATCATTAATAGTTTTTGTTTGAAAACTCGTGCAGTGATGTCGTGGCGGTCGCTCGAAGTTTGTCCGCAAAGTAAGAGTTGCGTAATTTCTGGCCATTTTGGATTGCAGGTGAATGTTATGAATAAGTCGGGGCGTCCGTAATGCCGCACATATGTCATTGCATCTTGCGCATATTCGTGCATATGCCTCGGACTTCCAACATCTGTTGCTGGGAGAATAGTCAACCGGCCGATGTTTGCTGCTGCTGCATCTCCATCCAAATGTATGGCATCTCTTAGGTTAATGTATTCTTCCGAACGCAATTTATTTTGATTTAATCGGATGAAATTTAGGCGTTCTGTTTCTATCTTTACGTACATGTCGACGCAATACCGTTGAAACAATCGGCGATATCTTAACAGATGATTGTCGACATCCTGGCGAATCATGAAGCGTATGCCTGAAAGATAATCCCATTAATAGTTGATGAAAAAGATATGTCGGAAAACTGAGGAACTAACCGAAGAGTGGGCTTACCATTTTAATTTGAAAATTGAAGCCATCATGGCCTTCCCAAAACATAAGCGGATATTGTAATGCGTCGTATGACCGGTGGGTCTCCATCACGCGTTGAAACTGTCCATTATCACGTCGCTTGAGGACTATGTCGCGTGATTGAACATTTTCGCCAGCAATTAGCACCGCTACCTAGTCAATTGTTGGAGCATTAAATTGTCGTGCATGGGTACCACTTGGTCTTTTGTCTGCGCTGATAATAATCTTATAATGATCAGAAGGCATCGCTTCCAATGCAGTTTTGAATACTTTAACCAACGCATTGCGTTCGTGTAGGAGTTGTTGCAATTGTTCGATGATCTCACGTTTCATAGCACGAAAAATAGCACAACGCTGATCGAGTTCCTCATTTGAATTTCCAAGAAAATAATGATGCTCGTTCAATTGCGGCAAAAGAGCTCCCACACGATGGTGGATTTGTCCTTGGATCTGAATAGTAGAAGGATAATGTGACAATTTATCCAAACTGGACATAATTTTAAAGTTCGGGAGCGGGTCATAATTCTGGTTTTCAAAATTCTGTTTGGTCAAAATTCTGTTTTTTTATAAAAATTCTGTATGGTCAAAATTCTGTTTGTCCAAAATTCTGCATGACTAAATTCTGTCAATGCAAAATTCTGTATTTAAAAATTCTGTTTTTCAAAATTCTGTATGTGCAAAATTCTGTTTCCTGAGCAGTGAAATTCTGTCTAAGAAAAATAACCAGGGTTGTTGCAATTATGTATTTGATGACTCTCTGATTGAAACATTATTCATGCAGAGAACAAGAGATAAGAAGAGAGAACGATAAAAATATGTATAACAATATCATAACATATGATATATGATTTCAATCTAAGCGTGATGAATATAATATGCGTCCCTCTTTTGCAATATTAACACTTTTATAATCCTGTCAGTAGGTACTAAAACTAAAATCGTTTTAAGTGTATACCAACATTGTATATTCTTAGTATGTTTAAATTATGTATTTTCCATAAAAGATATTCTGTTTTTAAAAATTCTGTAAATATGTTGTTAAAGAGAAATCGTTTTGATAATGTAAAAAAGTGCGCACTTTTTTACATTATCAAAAAGCGATTTCTCTTTTAAAAAAACAGAATTTTGAACAACAGAATTTTGAAAGCAGAATTTTTAACGTACAGAATTTTGAAATGCAAAATTTTGTAATACAGAATTTTGGACATGCAGAATTTTGTAAAAACAGAATTATGCAAAACAGAATTTTGGCATGCAGAATTTTGAAAGCAGAATTATGACCCATACCGAATTTCGACCCCAACCCTTAAAGTTCTACTGGCGACATTACCTTAAAGGTGGGATTGTAACCACGTTCTTGGATAACAGTGGCTCCAAAAGACGTCATTTGGAAGCAGCCGTTGTATTGTTGAATGTGCGCGAGGAAATGCCGTGATTGCGTTGTATCTTCATACAGAAGTGACCGCAATGGCTGCGGTGGCGGGGCCAAAACAGGTAATTTTACTTTTCCTCCTGCACAACACAACCCAGGCGTTTTCGCCGAGAACTTCAATGCATTGCAATGCTGACAGACGACATGCAATGGCCCAATATTAACGCACGGAAGATCATTGTACGTTAGTGTGGAATCATATCTGAACGCAGCTCGATTTAAATAATAAGGTGGCGCTCATGTCCTTTGCTCTTAACGTCGAATAAAATTACGTTCATCTAGATCATCATTTGTACGACGGGTGGCTCTTGCTACACGATCTGCTTCCATATGATTGGCTATATCCTCTTGTGAAAATGCGTCACGCATGTTAGTCATTCGTAAACGGACTTGTTCATTCCGATGTGCATGCTGTTCATCCATTTGATTCGCACGTAGATTAGCCACTCGTCTCGTATTTTTATTGCGCGCTCCAATGTTTGATTGCCTTATTGGTGGCATAATGACACCTACGCGATCTGCTTCCATATGATCGGCTATCTCCTCTTGTGATTCTTGATTCGCATTCGCACGCAGAATAGCCACTCGTCTCGTGTTTTTATTGCGCGCTCCAATGTTTGATCGTTTTATTGGCGGCATAATGACACTTATAGAAAAATCCTGCAGGGACAATATCATTAGCATAACCATCTATATCATTGCATTACACACAAATAGGTCGTTCACAAAATACCTTATTAAAATTTGTTATCGATAAAATTAAAGCCTCAATTTTAGTAATCACAATGTTCTAAAAAAAAGAAAAAAAAATTAACACTAATCCTTTATACACTGTGTTGGTCACCAAACAAAATACTATTTAAAAGTTAAAAAGTTAAATTAATTTACGGACTGTATTGAAGTTCAACTAATTTTACGTTTATTTAATTTTTTTTGAATTATAGATCGAAAAATTTGTCAATTTATATTTTTTTAGCTTATTTTTATTGTTTTTGCTAGTGAAAAAAAAAAAATTGAAATTAAAAAAAAACCGGCTCCGTTGTGTGTTTACCTGGTTCAAAACTAATCCAACAAAAAAAATCCTCATGCAAATCGGATAATATTTAGCCAAGTAATGCTTGTACAAAGAACAAAGTCATTACTTGGCGATATTTGTTCCGCATTTTTTTGTTTTAACGATTTTTAAAAAATACCGTTCAAAAATTGAAAAATTCGGCTCCGCTATTCGTTTACCTGGTTTAATACAAACCCAACAAAAAAATCCCCATGCTGACCCGGCGAACTTCGTTCTGCCTTAAATTGACTAAATGTCCCTTTCGAAAGTCGAGCCTCTCTTAAGAAAGAATTAAACAATTGATATTAAATTGATTAAAATTACTTTTATTTAAACAGAAATGATTAGGTCACTGCAACACTTTGTGATAAACAACGTTGTTTGTTTTGTTGTCCGGTGCATAAACTAACAATGCAGATGGCTTTCCGACACGCGAACACGCCACGTACAGTTGTCCATGTGAAAAGCAAGGGAATTCAAGATTAAGGCCACACACTTGTAACGATTGGCCTTGCGATTTGTTAATTGTCATGGCAAATGCGGGTCGAACGGGAAACTGAATCCGCTTAAACTCGAATGGCAAGTCGGTTGGTATCAAAGGAATTCTTGGAATGAGAACTTCTTCGCCTTTGAACTTGCCTTTGATTATTGTTACTTGGATGACTGTAAACTTAGTTCCATTGCATAGTTTTGGTTGGTTCAGATTGCGCAGCATTATGATGACAGAGCCGACTTTGAGTTGTAAATTGTGTGGTGGTAGACCGGGAACATCCAAATATAATAGGAAAGCATTTTCGAGTAGAGCAGCTATAACGAACGGGTCACTTGCACATGTAGAGAAGAAACTCGTTAAAAAAAAAAAAAAAAAAAAAAAAAAAACAAAAAAAAAAAAAATTGGCTCCGTTGTGTGTTTACCTGGTTCAAGACAAATCCAACAAAAAAATCCTCATGCAAATCGGATAATATTTAGCCAAGTTATGCTTGTACAAAGAACAAAGTCATAATCTGTCGATATTTGTTCTGCAATTTTGTGTTTTAACGATTTCTAAAACTTACCGTCCAAAATTTGAAAAATTCGGCTCCGCTATCTTTTTACCTTTTTTAATACAAACCCAACAAAAAAATCCCAATGCAAATCGGATGATATTCAGCCGGGTTAGGCGCGTACAAACAGACACCAATTCATTTTTATATATATAGATAATTGTGGCTGTTGATAAGGAAACTATGATCATTGTATACTAGTATTAATTTTTGAATGATTTCGCCCCCCTCCCCCTCATTGGCATCCTGAGTATGGCCTTGACGGGGGTGCATGAAACGGACTAAAGAAAGGGTGCAGGGACTGGCATGCACGCGCTTGGGTCTCTGGCTTATCTGAAAGTTAGTTTAAAATCGCAGCAACCAAAAAGACATACAGAGAAAAAATGAGTTAGTGAGAATATTTTAACAAATCACTATATCAATCCTCACCCGATTGTATTGGTCACAAAATAAAAATGCTTGCATGCAATTGGTAGCCAATTAAATTATCTACAAGATTGATTGAAACGCAAATTGCCCTAAACTCGACGGTTAAGGAGTTATTGCGCTTTAAAAAGGGAGGAAACTGAAATTCTTACAAAATACGAAATTTTAGCCTTTTTTGGAAACTTCATAGCGCCATTCGTAGTGGATGCACAAAAATACTTTCCGTATCATATTTATAGGAAATTTTATAAACTACAAACTTGCATATTTATTTTTTCGATAAAATACACTGAAAAAAAATTATAGGCAAAAAAGTGACAAAAGTGCCGATTTTTTTGGGTTTTCCAGGATTTTGAAGGGGGCGGAGGGGGCGTGGTTCTGTAAATTTGGAATTTTCATCTACCAGCCATACCATATAACATATCAAAAATTTAGAACTACCCGACCTTTTGTAGGGTAAAATGTCTCTATTTACTGGACTATCAAGCAAAAATCACTGGCTTCAGAATTCTCGGTTCATTTCTGGCTCACCTGAGTCTGCATTTAATGAGGCCTCTCATGAAATTGCATGCAATGCGAACAAAATTAAGAAAGAGATTCGAGAATCGAGTATTTTTTTTCTTTTTTAAAAGATTGAGAGAGAGAGTGAGAGAGAGGGAAAGATAGAGGGAGGGAGAGATCAGTAGCATAATATGTTTACTTTTCGGTTTGCATTGGAGACGACAGTACAAAGAAAAATTTGGAAAAAAAATATTCCGGCAGTGAAAGTGTTTTTGAAGAAAATAAAATAAATACAAATACATATATAGTTTAAATGAAACGAGTGCCCATTGTTATTTTTATAAGTTAATTTTTGTTATTTTTTTAAGTTTACAATCATTTTTAACTATGTTTTTCCATTCATACTTCATTTCATTTGTAACTTATAAAGACATTGTCTTAATACATTTGTGACCATCAATTTTTTGAATAAAGAATAAAAGAATATGGCAACAAATTTTATTTATATTTTGTTTTGGACGACAGAAGCTGTTTTCGATACTCCAACTCGTTTGCTTTTATTGCATTTTTGTTTTCAAGTTTGTCTTGGGTGCAATTTCGTTGAGCGGGGCGACCTCGCTCTCTCTCTTTCACTCCAACAAGTAAGTCCGTGGGAATTCTAATTTACATACTAAATGGAGCCGACAAACGTCGTTTTACGGCTCCGTATTTGGATCCGTATAAGAAGTCTAGTATGTGAATTTGACTCCGCGCGTGGATCGAATTCGGATCCATTTGCTTGAAGGGAGTGTAGAAAGAAATCAAGTAACGAAGTACAAAGATCCTTAGACGAGTGCGTCGACAGACAGCGAGATAGACCGTAACGAATCAAAAAGGTGCTAGATAAATTTACGAAGGAGACCAAAATAAGAAGCACAGAATTGTTGGTGCAGCAGAGACTCATAGACCTTGAGTTCTATTGGTAAGCACTCAAACAAGAAGATGATATAATCAATGCTCACAAAGACTTGGGAGAAGACCATCTATACAAAGTGTCAAAATACTACGACCAAGTGAAGTCAACGGTGACGATAGCTCGAGAGAAGTTTCAAGCAAAGCTA
>OU696696.1:150710709-150925713 GCA_916050605.2 Platycheirus albimanus
TTTTGATTGTCGAGCAGGAGGGATAAGTGCAAGCGGCAAAGAACCACCCCCATTTCCGTCGAGCATAGCCGTGCAACGACAAGCGTGCCGCCGCCCTTCTACTTTCCCAAAGTAAGTCCCCCGTGGAACCCTGGCTCGCAACATAATAGCAGATGTCAAATTGGAGTGACGTATGAGGAGAAAGCAGAAAGAGTGTTGTGTAGTTTCTCAACCAATTACAAACGGCAGAACATAGACTAAATGTTGAACTCACCGGGAGATAAAAATATGATGAGATGATAAATGAGTTTTAGTGGCTGAATGCTCTCTGAGTATAAGTTCCGTACGCACAACAAAGAAAAAATAAATTCACAAAAAACACAGTGAAATTCAATATTTTAATTTGTTTATATTGTAGGTATGAATGTATGTTATCAACTTATAAAAGCACAATAAGATGACAAGTTATACAATTAAATGAACGCAAGGTGCCAAAGAAATTATTAAGGGGCAGAAACTTTTTTAAAAAATTAAAAGAAGTAGAGCAAAACAAAAACACTTCAATTCAAAGAGAGAGCTGAGATTCCATGCAGTCAAAGAACGTATAATATATTTAGGCAAACCTAAGAAAATTGTTTCAGACGGGGACACATGTATACTGCATACAGCCGTAGAGCAATTGTTAAAAGAGAATAACTTCATTTTTCATAGAGTAACAGCCTCATTAAAAACAGGAAACTCTGATGTCGAACGATTGCATGGCACACTTAACGAGCACTTAGCAGACAAGGACGACTTGGACTTAGACGAAAAGTTGTTTAATATAATTGTTATCTACAATAATACGATACATTCCACAACAAAACTTAAGCCTTTAGACATTATAAGCAACAATTTTTCTCGAGACGACATTCGAAACCTTGTTGAAAAGTATCAGAATGATAAGGAGAACCCAATCTTATACCACAATAAGAGTACTGATCCAAATCCAAATCTTTGTCCCAACATAGTCACAAATAGAACTGTTGTTAAGAATAAACCCAAATATAAAAGATTAACTTCCTTCACAAACCATGGTAACTACATTACGGACAAATCCACGAAAAGAAACACAAAATACTATAAAAGACAGCTAAAACGAAGATTTAAATACCAGAATTCATGTTTCGAAACACAGGAAGCTACTTACTTGGTTGATCATTTTAGTTTTTTCGATGAATTACCATTTTCTTCTTATTTCTTGTCTTCATTGTATCGTTGTTATTAATATTTTGATTTTTTTCGGTTAGATAATTTGAAATAAAGATATTTAACTACCCAAATATAATTTTAAAAGGTTAATTTACAAATTTTGAAACATAACGTTCAGATTTGTATACATCCGTCTATTAAATTTTGTTGTTCTTCCTTATTTGATATACCTTATTTGACATTTTAGTTCGACTTTATTTTTTGACACTTGAATTCAGTCACAATCTCGCAATAGGCGTGTTCATGCGAATGAAAAAACAAAAAAAACAAAAGAAGTAAAGGTGCGTGTCTGTCGGTAATGTAGGGCCTCTCATATTATTGAACAGAAATGTCTTCTTCACTTGGATACATTTTTTGAAATTTTCGTTTTTAAAGCCTGTCCAGGCATATTAATAAAATTACTTTTTGAATTATGAGAAATAAATTTCAGGATTCAGAATCATTGTTGTACATCACATCAGCCAATCAATAATAATTTTATAATTTTTCTCTCTTGTATTATTTGTTATATAAATGAAAACACTATTAAGTATCGACTTTACTTTAAAAGAATAAATGTTTAAGTTTTCCAAAACAAAGGAATATGTGATTTAAATTAAAAATAATTACCTATTGTAAAAAAAAAAAAAAAAAAAAAAAAAAATAACTGTTAAAATAAAGTATAATTGTTTTGTAATATTATTATTATATTTACGCACAGTTGTGAAAAATAAATTAAATATTTTGTTTAGGTATTGTAACTAGGAAAAGGCATAATATCGTGTTATATAACTTTTTTGAGACCAAAAAACTTAAAGGATGGAGGTGTTATATAAAGAAGCACTTTTTTCTTAATTTTACGCTTTTCGTTTGACTGGCAAACAAAAAGCGTGAACTTTTAAACTCTCCAGTCTCCACTACTTTCTCTCTCATTTCATCTTCTTAAGAAGATGATTCAAGAGACTTGATCCTTTTTTAAGCTTTTCCCAGCAGTTCTAGCTAGCTGTTTGAGTCAACATCTTAAATTCTTAGAACAAAAATCAATAAAGTGCTTTAAGAAGAAATCTTGCGTTTTTATTTGAGACATTGCGAGTAATGAGTAAAAGACTTATCTATATGACATAAGTTTCATCACTCTTCAGTTGAATTTGGGCACAAAATGCCCATGAAAGATAGTTGGCACAAGGCAAAATTAATAGAAAAATTGTCAAACAATGTTCCCGGTTTTGTATCTAAACAGTAGGTGACAAAGCTATGAGTGTTTGATGACATCTTCGCCTTAGAAACCGACAAAATAACAACTAATAACTTTTATAAACAAAAGTTGCGAATGAAGGATGATACACTAGCTTATGTTAAGAATTAAAGGACACCTTATTATCGCCAAATTAATAAAAAATCAGTAGCTGATAAATACCCTTTGCCTAGAGTTGATGGCATCCTAGATAAATTAGGGCGTGCGAAATATTTTGCATGCCTAGATCTGATGTCTGGGGTTTTACCAAATTGAAATAGAAAAAGAATCTAGGGACATCTTTTTCAACTACGGAAGGCTCATTTCGATTTAAAAGACTTCCTTACGGAATCAAAATTGCTCCAAATTCAATTTAAAGAATGATGTCACTAGTCTTTGCTGTTCTTTCGCCAGAACAAGCGTTCCTCTTTATGGACGATTTGGTCTTGATGGGATGTTCGGAAAACCATAATTATGCTGAACAACTTAGAAGACGTATTTGAGATAAGTAGGGATTTTAATTTAGAACTGCATCCTTATCAATGCACTTTTTCAGTCATGAAGTAGAAGTTACTTTTCTTGGTCACAAACGCACTGACAAGGGAATCCTTCACGATGATAGAATATATGAAATTATTAGAAATTACCCAATTACTAGAGACTCCGACGCAATAAGAAGATTTGTTGCATTTTGCAACTATTATCGCCGCTTTATTCACAACTTTGCCTCTAATTCTAATCATCTAACACGCATCTTGACGCAAAAAAATAAACAATTTCAACGGAAAAGAATTTCTGGTAAGAATTGACCATAGACGCCTTACCTACCTTTTCTCTTTGAAAAACCCATCATTAAAATTAACCAGAATGCGTTTAAATCTCGATGAGATCAACTTTGTGATAGAATATATAAAAGGTAAGTATAATTGCAGTGCAGATGCAACGCGCATTGATTTTTAGCAAATAAAACACATCCAAACCAATTACAAAAACCTGGTATCGACGATGTGCGTGACCGAATAGTGGTCTATTAAATCTTTTCCGACAAAAGTTGTCCAAACTCATCAAATTATACACATTATTTCCAAATTGCATAGTTTAAGATACGGTGTATTAATACAAGATGAGAATAAGCTTAACGTGATCACCTGACAATTAAGTCTTAATTTCACGGCGAGCTTACTGCATGCAGAGTCAAACTGGGCTTAGACCTGAGCCCTAAGATCTACCCCTCGGTAGAATCATAGTACCTATTTTATGGAACATGTTGAGGCATGTACACACTTCTTGGTGATGGGCGAGGTCTATCTAACACCTCTTGCATCCAATAATAAAATCCGTTGATAGTATTACCCAATGCCATATGTTTCCGCTATTTAGTAAACCACTACCACCATGATACTCCCTCAAGGGGGCCTACCTCATAGATAGTCTCCCAGGTGACTCGGCCACCTGGGTGGGCACTATCTCCCGTGGTACCAGAATAAAGCTTCCGGTGGAGCCTCGCAACCGTAAGGTCACTTCCAGATGAGCACCATCAATACTCAAGGCCTGGCAGCCTTAGATATGCGCACTCAACCATTTGCCAAAGTAGAAGCAAACAACCAAATACGCACATCCAGCCTTCCACTCTTTGCCGCATACAAGTTTTACCTTGCATACGTTTCCAGTAAGGAATCAATACTTCAAAGACAGGAAATATAGCTGCAGATACTCACTCCTATTTCATTTACAACGATTTTACTGCCATTCGTATTGTTCCCGGGTTGCCACGCGGAGGCGGAGGATAGGCACATCTATCCCTCTCAAGTTCCAACTTAAATCTCAACCACATTCATGATTGGATAGAAGCCAGCTTACAAAATATCGACAATGCTAAGCCCGGCAGGGACCCTAAAGACGAAGAGGTGCTGCAGCCTCTACGCTCCAAGGATCTGCCGGAACAGAAGGAGTATCGCGATTTCTATTTGCAGCCTTGGCTAAGCGTTCAAAACACTTAAGAGGGTAAAGTTCAACCCCCGGTGTATTAATACAGTAATAAACTTTAAAAGCTATGCATAAAAACGCCAAGAAATTTGTTATAGAATCAAGTTTTAATTTTATTTTTCTTAATTGCGCGCCGTCTGTGCTGTGTGTATATATATATCAAACCGTGCATGATGTCGACTGCCCCAAGATCTGGGTTAAACTCTTCTCCAAATGTACTTCTAACATCAAACTCAACAATAGCATCATTCAAATGCGATTTAACTAACACTTGCGATGAGCTGCTGCTTAAAATCCAAAACATTGAGGTTAAGTTGGCCGAACACGTCAAAAATATTAATACCTCCATCTCTGAGCTTTCTAAGAGAGTCAATCATATGGAACTTGTTGTCAACAATAATTTCACGGTGGAGGTCTCGCCACTAAGGAAGCGTTGTGACATGCTTGAACGCAAGGAGTTTATCACTGATTCTGTTGTTTTTGGTATACCTCAACTACCTGAAGAGAATTTAAACAAAATACTTAAAACACTCTTCGACAAAACCAAAATAACACCACCTGTATTGAGAAACTCTTTTCACACCAGGCCACGTAATAGAAGAGATGAACCAGCTATCATACTGCAGTTCTCAAGTGCGGGAGAGAGAAACAAAATTCTTAAAGCGATCTCTGACTTCAAAAAAAAAAAACCAACGTCAGCTGCTCTTAATCGATTTCGGGTTGGATGAGGTTGAATGCAAACAGTTGGTATTTATCAGTGTTGGCAAGTAAGTTACATGAAGTAAGTTACTCGTTTAGTTACGCGTAAGTAATATGAATTAGTTATGCCCAATATTTGGCGTAACTAATGTAACTAAATGTAACTAACTGTAACTAAATAAAACTAACTTTAACTTAATAATAAAAAATAAAAAAAATCGTATTTCATCCTGAATCCCAATCGACTATTGACAAAATTTTTTTATAAGCAAGGGCAACGGCAACCTGGCAAGGAATACATATTGAAATTACTATGTTCCTGATGAAAAGAAAATCTAATAAGATATTATATTCTTGGAGCATACAATAGATTTTTACTTACATTTAAAGTTTTCCCTTCTTTCTTGAGATTCCTGGACATTTCTTTGTTTATTGCGATTTATTTTTGTATATTAAATTCAGATTTGATCTCAGATTTGGTCTCAAATTTCAGATTTGGCTCGCCCAAGGGAAATCAAACGAGAACCATTTTGTTTAATTATGCTTAAATTTTGTTTTGCAGAAATATAGTAATTTAAAAATGTATGCCTTGCCAGGTTGCCGTGGCTACAGCTGGCCCGACGGCAATCTCAATCATCTGGCTTTGCCATAAAACAGTGTAGTCAATCGTCATTCGATCGGGTTTGTGGACGGAACTTCAAAATATCAATTTAACATTAAATGTGAGTTTTTGTATTTGAAAAAATTTATTAGTTATAGTTAGTTACATTTGGATACAATTAGTTACATTAAGTTACATTAGTTACATTAAATACTTAGGTTACATTAGTTACGTGTAACTAATTAAAATTTCAAAGTTACGCGTAACTATCCAACACTGGTATTTATTAACGAAAGTTTGACACCAAACAATCATTCTCTGCTTCAATTTGCTACACGAATGAAAAAAGAATTCAAGCTATCTGCTGCATACACGCATTCAGGATCTGTGTATGTCTAAATTGACAAAGACGGAGAAAGCACGGTAATAGAAGATATTGGGAGCTTGAATGCTGCTTTCGAGAGGCATCAAATGAGAAGTACTATTCTCTTTAGATTATTTTCTGCTTCCTTTTGCGTTTGTGACTCTCTGTTTACTTTGTTAATCTTAATCCAATACCTGATCAATGCAATTGCAATCAGATATAATTTGTTGTTATGGGGATGCTGACGGTGGAATGGACTATAATCTGTATCAAATGTTGAGAATTTTACGTCTGCAGCAAAAAGGTTTACGTGCTTGCCATTTAAATGCACAGAGCCTTGTTCCTAAATTGGATGAATTTCGTCTGTTGTTTATAAACTCAAAGATTGATATTATTTGCATCTCAGAAACATGGATTTCTCCAGAAATTCCAAACTGTGCATTTAAGATTGAAGAATACAAACTAGTTTGTGTCGATAGAATAGGTCGTGGAGGGGGTGTGGCAATTTATTTGCGCAGTGATATACATTATGAAATCGTGTGTAAATCAACAAATGATAGCACGTCTGAGTATTTGTTTCTGAAACTTTATTGTGGTTTTGAACAATTACTTTTTGGAGCTGTATACAGGCCAAATAAAAACGTTGAATATCAACGCCTATAGTAAGCATTTTAGAGGAAATATCGTGTACTGCATCGAATATTGTTTAATGTGGTCATCTCAACTGCGAATTCCTTAATTCTGCTATTTCTGGAAAGTTAGTTTTTAATTTCAATAGTTTAAATCTCTCACCAGTAAAAAAAATTGACAGCAACAAGTTTTAGCAAAGAAGCTGCGACTCTCCTTGAAGTAAGTATTCCTCTAACATGCTAAGGACACTTCGGCGGTCTTAACAAACACCATGAGACAGAAATGTCTCAACATCGCCCTCGTGCAAGAATCTTGGATCAGCACGAGCGGGAAAATCCTAGGCCTAAAAACACCAACAGGTAGGCTGTTTTATTCTACCTCGTCCAATAGACCTAGAACTTGTATCATATTTGATAATAACACATCTTTCTTCCCCCTGACAGAATTCATCTCAGAGGACTTGACAGCGGGCGGCGGTAGTAAGGATCGACAACTCCAAGGACTTTATAGTGGCATCGGCCTACTTCGCTGGAAACGACCAAGCACCATGTCCCCCCATTCAGGTAATGAAATTGATCGAGCATGCGCGTAACACCAAGACAGATATTGTCCTTGGCTGTGATGCAAATGCTCATCATACCCTATGGGGAAGTACGGAAATCAACAAAAGAGGTGAGTTACTTATTGATTTTATTTCAAAAGAAAATTTTAATGTACATAACATCGGTAAGAAACCCACTTTCGTTATCAAAACTAGAAAAGAGGTTCTGGACATTACACTGTCCTCTACCTTTACTAGTAACTTAATCTATAACTTTCATGTCTCCTCGGAACCATCATGCTCAGATCATAGACACATTCGATTTAAACTAGATGTAGAAACTCCAATCCGTCTAACTTACTGTCCTAAGAGAAACACAGACTGGACTACTTATTTTATCGAATCCCATGAGTCCTGGCAACTCTGCATTCGATGGTCACATAAGTATAAGAAGATACAATTAAACGTAAATAAAACTTAACGTAACAACTTAACGAAAGAGTGCTTATTCTGCGAATAAGCACGAATGAGAGTTAGTCTTACTGCTGGAACACAATAGAAAAACGCAGCCGGAACCGCAGCCGCAACCGTACCGCATGCTGTACGTACCTAATTAGAAGTGCCCATAATGGAGTCGTACGTACTCCACGTTTTTTTACAATTTCCACTGAGAAACATACATATATATGAATCTATCTATATATATAAAAATGAGTTTGATTTATGTTTGACCACTTATATCTCGAGTTTGACAACACCGAATTCGATGATTCTTTTTTTGCTGAAAAGGTATTTATTTGCACCAGGTTTTTGTGTAATCAAAATAATACAATGTATGTTACGTATGTTGCATATGTTGCAAATACTGTTGCCACCATGCAATCAACTAATCAGCAAATTCAATAATTGATCATAACTGAAAAGTATTCATAATTATGAATCATTATGCAACATATACTATACAACATTTGCAACAAATGCATTTATATCTCGAGTTTGACAAAACTATATTTAATGCTTCTTTTTTTGCCGAAAAGGTATTTATTTGCACCAGGTTTGTATGTAAAAAAAATAATGCTACGTCTGTTGCATATGTTGCAAATGCACTTGCCACCATGCAATCAATTAATGGTGGTCGTACAGCGCACTCTGCTCTTAAATTGCCTTTAAGCATCCAGGTTAACGAAGCGCCTACATGAAATATTTCTTAAACGTAGGCAATGGCCAAAGTCTTGCAACAGTGTAAAGGCCCAAAGGCCCCAAAGAAAAAGTGAGCAAGTATCAAAACCGAATGAAAAGTTTCCTTCCGATTTGTAAAGTACATCAGTTGCCCATAATAGCCTTTAAAAATAAGAAGAAAGAAAGAAGAAGAATACCCTTTAGAAAAAAAGCAATGTCAGATTTTCGTACGAAAGGTATACGACTCAAAGCGTACAATACGTTCGAAAACAAGTGAACGAAACTTGCCGAGCAGATTAAAATGTAATAAAAATAATACAATGTATGTTACGTATGTTGCATTATGTTGCAAATGCACTTGCCAACATGCAATCAATTAATGGTAGTCGTACAGCGCACTCTGCACTTAAATTGCCTTTAAACATCCAAGTTAACGAAGCGCCTACATGTAAAATTTCTAAAACGTCGGCAATGGCCAAAGTCTTGCAACAGTCTATGATTATTGTATGGGATGAGAATGGCGCACAAATAGTCACTTGAAGCTTTAGATCGAACTCCGAAATATTTGCCAGATATCCAAGTAATATTTGGCGGCGCCATGATATTATTGGCGGGTGACTTCAGACAAACTTTGCCGGTCATACCCCGATCGATTACTGCGGATAAACTCAATGCCTGCCTTAAATGTTCTCTTTTGTGGAGATATGTTAAAACACTAACACTCACTTAAATGATCCATCTGCGGCAGAATTTTCAAAGCCGCTGTTGGATATTGGAAATGGAAAAATGCCCGTTGATAGTTCAATTGGCCAAATAACACTGCCAACAAATTTCTATTATATAAGGAATTCAAAGAAAGAATTGGTTCAAAGTGTGGTTCCAAGTATTTCGGAGAACTTTAACAATCGCACTTGGTTAAGTGAAAGAGCTAAAGGCAAAAATAAAGGTGTCGCTGAAATTAATGCATCCGACCTTGGCGTCGGTGAGGGGGCTTAAGTACACTCCAAAAATATTTGTCGGCAAAAATTTTAAACAAATTAAGAGTGGAAAACCAACAAAGCCCAAAAAAACAAACAAACAAACAACAATTAACAAATATGGGCAATACACAAATGACAGAAGAAACAAATCGGACGGGGATATACGTTCAAATGTCGGCAGGAGTCGCGACTGCCGGCACGGGCTTGGCCCCACAAGGGGATAAGTCGCCAGTGACAACAAAATTCTTAAGCTTTTCATCTGAGGATGAACTACTGGCTTCGAGCCAGGAAACACTCACGGGTAGCAATATCAGTACTGGAAGCTTCCGTACGGTAGAGTTGCCCAAACCGTCCGGTACAGGTAGTACCAGCCATAGTACGCCTGTGCCAAAAAAACCGAAAAACACGAAAAAGAACCCTGATAGCAAAGCCAGACATAGCGGCGCTACTCAGGACAAAAGCGAAAGTGCCCAATTGCGAAATCAGTTCAAGAAGGCGACCTTTATTCTAGGCAAGATTGCCAAAAATGAGGAAGCTGGAACTGTTCAAGAGAGGGACTTAGAAGACAAGAAAAAGTATATGAAGATTGTTGAAGAGTACAACAATCTTCTTGAACAATCCAAAAAACGCAACCGATCAACCGAAGAGGACAGTCAGGCTGCTAAGAAGAGTAGGATTGAGAGAGGAGCATCATCATCGAGAGCGATGCGCCCACAGCGTACCGCCAGCGAGACAGTCAGAGACGATCTCCAGGTAGCTGTGGTAGATGAGCTCTGCTCGGGTGGCAAATCTTTGTTGCCCGTGTGGAATTCCATCGAAGCAAAACTCTCGGAAATGGTGTTCCTTTACTCAACCTCTACGACCGAAGGCCCATGCCCATGTTTCGACTCTAGCGAGATGCTCAGAGGCTGCAGGGTGATCAAATGCGGTGATGTGTTCTCTAGGGAGTTCCTTAGTTCGTGCATTGCTAAGATTAGCAATGACTGGGAGGGTTTGAGACTCAAACTAATTCCAGCTAAGGATATCCCTAGACAGCCCAAAGCTCGCATTTGGTTACCGCAAATGAGCATCAAACCTAGTGGTGCGGATCTCATTCGTGGGCTACAAAGGCAAAACCCGACTGTTCCTATGCATGAGTGGTCTGTTATCAAGGCTGAGGAACCACAAAAAAACTCGTCCACTTTCCTCCTGATGATAAGCGAGGAAAGCATACCAGCCATAATCAAAGCCAACCACAAGCTGTTTTTTGGCATCAGGAGTGCCAAGATCAAAATTCTGCCAAGTCTGGACGCTGCAAACGAAGAATTAAAGGGCGAAGAAATTGAAAATGCCCGAAGCGAACAACCAGACGAGGCAGATGAATCGAACCAAGCTGAAACTGATTCAGATTAATCTGAAGCACAGCAAATGTGCCTCAGATAATCTGAGAGTCTTCCTAAGAGAGGAAGACATCGATGTAGGCTTGGTTCAAGAACCGTGGATCAATGGCCTCAAGATAAGAGGTCTCCAAGACAGCCGATATGATCTCTTTTATAAGCCGGACAATCAAATCCAAGGTAAGCCTCGTACATGCATTCTAGCTAAGAAACATTTAAAAGCCTTTTTATGTCCAAATCTTAGTACACCGGATCTGACAGTCGTCAAACTGGGGAATGATAAAACCGACAGCCTCCTGCTGGCATCTGCCTATCTGGCTCACGATCGAGAGACACCGCCGTGTGAGGTCGAGCAGGTAATAACCGAAGCCAAGACAAAGAAGACGGACCTGCTCCTGGGATGTGACGCCAATGCGCGTCATTCGCTATGGGGTAGTTCGACTATCAACGAACGGGGTGAGTCTTTATTTGATTTCATTATAAACAAAAATTTAACCGTATATAACAGAGGTAATACCCCCACCTTCGTCTTTCCAAGTACTGAAAACTTTGAAGGTTGGGAAGATGTATTAGATATAACCGTAGGTACGAACAATATAAAGTCATTAGTTGAGAACTGGAGAGTTTCCAACTTGAAATCGTTTTCGGATCACAAGTGGATTCTCTTCAATTTAAATTTTGAAACTGAAAACCCTCCACCATATAGAAACCCGAAAAAAATTGACTGGGAGAAATTCGGTCAAATAATAAAAACCAAACTTAGCCGGATACCAAATATTAATATAGACTCGGTTACAGAACTAGAGGCAAAAGTTAGCACCTTTGAAAAAGCCATGAGCACTGCTTTTAAGGTATCTTACCCAATCAAGTACAGTAAAAAAACCTTCCCTGCGTGGTGGAACGAAGATTTAGCAAATCTCAGGAAAATGACTAGGGCTTTCTTCAATATCTGCCACAAATACAAATTTTTCCAACCGTACAAAGACTGCCTTAAAATATACAAACACTCTCTGTCTTTAGCAAAGAAACAGTCCTGGAGGGAGTTCTGTCACTCTATAGAAGACATTAAGGACTCTGCAAGATTGGGTAGAATCTTGTCTAAGGAGCAAACAAATCCATCTTTTCTTAAAAAGATGGATGGTTCCTGGACTGACTCTCCTGCGGAGTCCCTTGATCTTCTGATGACCACCCATTTCCCGGGTTGCAAAGACAGCAATTCCAACATACCACAAAATCTAGACGTGCAGACTGCACTGCTGGACAATCACAGAACCGTAATTAGCAAAGAAAACATAGCCTGGGCTATAATGAGTTTTGACCCGTATAAGTCCCCTGGCCTGGATGGCATTCTGCCAGTTATGCTGCAGAAAACACTAGAAATGACTATTCCATGGCTAGAGGCAATCTTCGTAGGATGCCTATCACTTAACCATATTCCAAATACTTGGAGGCAGGTTAGAGTAGTTTTCATTCCCAAGGTCGGCAGGCGTGGGCACGAATCCGCTAAGGATTTTCGGCCTATAAGTCTAACGTCTTTTGTCCTGAAAACTCTTGAGCGCATCCTAGACATACATATAAGAGGAATCCTAGAAAGATCTCCCCTCTCAAAATCCCAACACGCCTATCTCAAAGGCAGATCCACCGAAACGGCTCTGCATGAGGTAGTAAGAACGATAGAAAAAACCCTACACTACAAAGAATTTACAATGGCATCCTTCCTAGACGTGGAAGGGGCCTTCAATAATGTTCTAACTGAATCAATCCGTCAATCACTAGTCGACTTCGGGGTCGATGAATACATACGTAATTGGATAGTTTCTATGCTTAGTAGTAGAATTATTCAGGCATCTTTAGGCAATATCCAAACCATCAAATTCGTTAATAGAGGTACACCACAGGGAGGTGTTCTTTCACCCCTACTGTGGCTTCTTGTTATGGACAAAATTCTTGTCGAAATGGGTGACAGTGGAGTGAAGGCCGTAGCTTATGCGGACGACTTGGTCGTTCTTGTGTCAGGAAAGTTTTTACCTGTTATTAGTGAAATAACAGAAAGGGCTTTGAGGAAAGTCAGCAACTGGGCCACTAGCTGTGGTCTTGGAGTTAACCAAAGTAAAACTGAACTGATGCTCTTTACGACCAAAACTAAGATACCAACCTTCTCTCTACCCCGCCTTAATGGACAAGTGTTATCACTATCAACCCGTGCTAAATATCTAGGAGTAGTACTCGATCCCAAACTCAGCTGGAAAATTAACATTGAAGAACGCGTAAAAAAGGCCTGTATAGCCTTTTATGCCTGTAGCAAAACATTCGGTAAGAACTGGGGTCTTCAATCGAAGATGATTCTGTGGACGTACACAGCCGTGGTACGACCTATTCTCACCTACGGCTCGATTGTTTGGTGGCCCGCTCTCAGCAAAGCCTACAATACTGACAAGTTAAATAAGGTTCAAAGAACGGCTAGCATCGGTGTCACAGGGGCTCTTAGGTCTTGTCCAACAGATGCCCTAAACGTTATTCTGAACCTTTTACCACCCGACCTTCACACTAAATACTTGGTATCCTGTAGTTCAATTAGACTAAAGGAGACCGGTTGTTGGACCGAAAGACCATACGGTCATAGCAATATCTCAACTCTTTTACCTGCCGATTTAACCCTATACCCCACTGACTACTGCAAACCATCTCTTAGCCTCCATAAAAGTTTCAAAACAGGTTTTCCTTCTAGAATAGAATGGGAAAACGATGATGTTATAGGAGACTTTGACATAACGATCTTCACTGATGGTTCCAAGATGGAGTGTGGAGTAGGTGCGGGCGTTTTTTCAGAAATACTCAATGTATCCAAGTCCTTTCGACTCCCTGACTTTGCTAGCGTCTTCCAGGCGGAAGTTCTTGCAATCAGGGAGGCTTGCAAATTACTGCAACAATACTCGCATCTAAACCGAAATGTTGCTATACTAATCGATAGTCAGGCCGCTATCAAGGCATTGAATTCGACCCACTTCCTCCAAATTAGTCAGGCAATGCCAGGAAGAACTGGATGATCTTGGCTCAAACCTGAAAGTCACTCTGCTCTGGGTTCCAGGGCACAGTGGTTTTCAGGGGAACGAAAAAGCAGATGAGCTTGCCAGGCAAGGATCAGCCCTTCACAGCTCACTCGCCGAAGCCGTCAACATTCCGCTGGGGGCTGTGAAGGGCATTGTCTTATCACACTTTACATCCGTATCTAATCAAAGGTGGAGCAATTTGACCAATTGCATCATATCCAGGAAGATGTGGCCTGCCTACAATAAATCACGAACAAACGCATTGCTAAGCAAAGACCGGTCAGATATAGCCAGGGTGGTGGCAATAAGCATGGGCCACTGGCCAGTGGGGGTGCATGCTGCAAGGATTGGTATTCCTTTCAACGACTTCTGCCGATCCTGTAGAGACGAGGCAGAGAAGGAAACTGTTTCCCACTTACTATGCAAATGCCCAGCTTTATCTCGCACCAGGATGCGAATCCTGGGTGAAGATTTTTACGAAGATCTTGGGGAATTGTCAAATAAAAAAATCAAAGATTTGATCAAATTTCTGAATGCGACAAAATGGCTATAAATAAATCGTCTATCCCGAAAATCACATCCTCAACTAGTCCATCCCACCCCTCTTCTTAAAATCTTACTTAGTCCCCCTAATCAAGCAATCAGGGGATCTGCATGGGACCCATCTGAGGGTCATACATCCCACCTAGGTGGTGGGGTATGATCTGGGTGGTTCCTATGCTGGACCCTTTTACAAGGACAACTCCCTGCACGATTTCAATGTTCCCTTACCAACCAGCACCCTGCCTAGGTGGCATATAGTCTGGAGTCTGGCTGCTTGAAGTCGACCAGGGAGTGTCCTGGCAGCTTATAAATATCTTACCTCCCCCCCACTCAGCCAGCCCTTATTGACGGATTCAATATGACCTTACCAACCAGCACCCTGCCTAGGTGGCATATAGTCTGGAGTTTGGTTGCTTGTAGCCGACTTAAGGGTGACTGAGCGGCTTATAATTGTCTCCCCTTCCCTCCCTTCCCTCTCGTAGTCCCTTTCTCACAACCCCTCTAATCAATCAGGTCTTTCTTGACGGGGAAACCCTCTTTAGAACCATACTATTAAAGTAACTTCTCCATTTGGCACCTCGGATCATTGTGTCATTTCAGCTAATTTCTCGATCTCCAACCATCCAGTTAAAGAAAAAATTCCCACAAGGACCGTTTGGCAATACGAGAAAGCCAACTGGGACGGTCTGAATAATTTCTTTCGCAACTTTAACTGGTCATTATGCTTCCTCGATAATGACATTGATGCCAGTGCTGAAATGATTACAGAAGTGATTTTTCTTGGAATGAGAACTTTTGTCCCTCACAGAACAAAATGTATCAAACCAAAAGAAAAGTCTTGGTTTTCCGAAGAGTGTAAAGAAGCTATCAGGTTGAAAGAAGTAAGCTTCCGATCCTATAAAGCCAACCCAACTGAGGAAAATCGGAAGAAACACAAACAAGTTAGGAACTCGTGCAACTCCGTTATACATAAAACGAAATTTTTGCATGACCAGAAGTTACGGCAAAAAATTCTGCAATGTCCCAAAGGCAGTAAAAATTTCTGGTCATTTGTAAAAAACGTCAAGAACTCAACGTCATCATCAGTTCCAACGCTCATCGTCGACGATAAACCCATTGTCAGCTCTTCAGAGAAGGCGAATATGCTCGCAGCTCATTTCGCTGCAAGTTCTACGTTGCCTGCAAGCAACAATGCCCCTCCTGTACTTGAGAACGTTAATTCTTCTATGGGACTGGTATTTTTCCGCACTCGTACAGTAGCAAGAGTTCTTCAAGATCTTGATATACACAAATCCGCTGGCCCGGATGGTATACCCCCTATTCTTCTGAAGAAGTGTTCTTCATCTCTGGCAAAACCACTGCGTAAGCTTTTTCATCGCTCCTATCGTTCAGGAATCTTTCCTAGTAGATGGAAAACAGCATTTGTCCAGCCCGTCCCAAAAAAAGGTGACTCCTCCTCCCCCTCCTCTTACCGACCAATTGCACTTACGTCCCTTCTTTCCAAGGTCATGGAAACGCTGATAAATCATCAGCTCAAGAAATATCTCGAAGATCGGGAGCTTTTAAATGACCGGCAATACGGCTTTCGCAGCAATCGTTCCACTGGTGATCTGATGGCATATCTCACCGAACAGTGGAACAAATCTGTGCATCGCTTTGGCGAAAGCAAGATTATTGCGCTTGATATTTCAAAGGCATTTGATAGAGTTTGGCATGAAGCTCTTTTATCGAAAATGCGTGCATTTGGTATCGATGATACTCTTATTCGTTGGATTAGAAACTATCTTCTGGACCGTTCAATACAAGTTGTATTAGACGGTTTCAAGTCTGATCTCCACAAAATAAATGCTGGTGTGCCCCAGGGCTCCGTTCTGTCTCCGACTCTCTTTCTCATTTTTATAAATGATCTCTTGTCTGTGACTTCTAATCCATTAAATTGTTTTGCTGACGACTCAACCCTCAGCTTTTCATATACGTTTGATAATTCACGGCCTTCGCCTTCGGACGTGTTATTACAACGAAATCGTATGATAAGCTCGTTAAACTCCGATTTAAACAGCATTGTGAATTGGGGTACTAGAAATCGTGTGGAGTTTAATGCGTCGAAAACTCAATGCTGTCTTTTGTCGTTGAAGCTAAACATACCCCCTATGCCATTATCCATGAATGGTACTTGCATCGAGGAGGCCGAAAAGCTATCAGTACTCGGTATGTGTATCAGTGACAATCTTCGTTGGAATGATCATATACTTGAGATTGCCAAGAATGCTGCAAGATGCTTAGGCTTTCTTAATAGATGCAAGAAGTTTTTCACCCCTTCTGATCTGGCTACAATTTACAAAGCGTTTATACGCCCTAAACTCGAGTATAACTCCCATCTCTGGGCAGGTGCTTCTCAAACTTTTCTTCACCTGCTCGACAGAGTTCAGAAAAAAGCGTTAAAATTGATAGGAGAGAGAAGCATTATGGAAACATTTCCGTCACTTGAACATCGTCGAAATGTCTCATGTCTTTCCTTATTTTACAGATTCTTTTACAAAAAATGCTCACTCGAGGTAGCCAGTTGCGTTCCACCCCTTAAACATTTCCCCCGTAATACTCGTCTTGCTAGGAACGCTCATCAGTTTACACTTGAGCCCAATTTCGGACGTACCGTGAAATATAGAGATTCTTTCTTTAGCCGTACAACACGAATGTGGAATGGATTGCCTGGCACAATTTTTCCTTGCCATTTTGATCTTCAAACATTCAAGATCAATGTTCATCGACACCTTCTTTCCCTCCCTTCCTAACTTCCTATCGCTCGCGCTGTGACTTATCATTAAAAGGGCTATAACAAACCCCTTGAGCGCGTGTGCATTATAAAAAAAAAAAAAAAAAAAAAAAAAATACATCTCGCCTAGGTGGCGGTTTTGTGTTTCTTGGGGGGCTTCTACGCCAAGCCCGCGTACTGGACCAATCCTGGACAAAACCAGTGTACCTTTACCAACCAGCAACCTGCCTAGGTGGCATAAAGTCTGGAGTTGGGTTACATTGAACTGTCCTATGTTTTGGTCTGGTAGATTGAATCACCTTTCCAAAAGAAAACTAGTTCTTCCCGTCCTTCTCCGTGGAACACATACCATCACATCCGTCTAAGCCTCCGTTAAGTTGTTTGGTTAATGGTAACAAAACGGCGCACACCAGCGCTAATTGGGTTCTTTAAGGAGTTTTTCAACTCAAATTAGAACCGCCATCTCTACCTACCTACCATTTTAGAAGAAATAGATGGACAATTTGTTGCCAACAAATCAGTTGATGCAATTATAAATGAGGATGACGTATTGAATTACCAGACGGAACTTTTAAATTCGCTTGATTTACCGGGACTGCCACCTCATTATTTAGCTCTAAAAAATGGAGCCCCGATTATAATGCTGCGTTATATTAATCAACCTCAACTTTGCAATGGTATTAGACTAGCTGTAAAAAAGTGAATGAACAATCTAATTGAAGCTACGATTCCTAGTGGCAAATATAAAGGGGAAGATGTTTTGATCCCCAGAATTCCAATGATTCCACCTGATTTGCCATTTGATTTTAAACGTCATCAATTTCCTATTCGCTTTGCTTTTGCCATCACTATAAATAAAGCAAAAGGTCAGTCTTTCAAAATTTGCGGTATTGATTTCTCATGGTCAACTGTATGTTGGGTGTTCTAGAGTAGGGGAAACCGACCGCACTTTTTATTTATGTAAAAGATGGTAATACAAAAAATGTTGTTTATAAGAAAGCATTAGAATAAAATGTTAGACATTACTCATCAGTTTTCTTATCACCAAGCGCGTTCCATTGCATAGTTTTGGTTGTTTTAGATTTCGAAGCTGATGACTACCGAACATGCCGTCAGCAATTGTGCTGTGGTAACTCAGGTACATCTAAGGAGTTTAAAAACTCAGTTAGATAATAAGTGGCTTCATCTTCGTTTGTAACACAGTCAATAGATTTAAATGAAAGCAGAGTACCAACGATTTGATTCTGAATTAAAAAAACGAATTTTATTCAAAGTTTTCTTTCTATACCATTCAATTTTAGCATTTCTCAAGCCTGTCAAATTGAAAGAATCTTATACGCCTCTTGGCTAAACTGCAAGTAACAGCCCAATGGAACTCTGGTCAGCGAAGCGGGCTTGGGTTTGCTAGTCTATATATATAAAAATGAGTTTGATTTATGTTTGACCACTTATATCTCGAGTTTGACAACACCGAATTTGGTGATTCTTTTTTTGCTGAAAAGGTATTTATTTGCACCAGGTTTTTGTGTTATAAAAATAATACAATGTATGTTACGTATGTTGCATATGTTGCAAATACAGTTGTCACCATGCTATCAACTAATCAGCAAATTCAATAATTGATCATAACTGAAAAGTATTCATAATTATGAATCATTATGCAATATATACTATACAACATTTGCAACAAATGCATTTATATCTCGAGTTTGACAAAACTAAATTTAATGCTTCTTTTTTTGCCGAAAAGGTATTTATTTGCACCAGGTTTGTATGTAAAAAAAATAATGCTACGTCTGTTGCATATGTTGCAAATGCACTTGCAACAGTGTAAAGGCCCAAAGGCCCCAAAGAAAAAGTGAGCAAGTGTCAAAACCGAATGAAAAGTTTCCTTCCGATTTGTAAAGTACATCAGTTGACCATAATAGCCTTCAAAAATAAGAAGAAAGAAAGAAGAAGAATACCCTTTAGAAAAAAAGGAATGTCAGGTTTTCGTACGAAAGGTATACGACTCAAAGCGTACAATACGTACGAAAACAAGTGAACGAAACTTGCCGAGCAGATTAAATTGTAATAAAAATAATAAAATGTATGTTACGTATGTTGCATTATGTTGCAAATGCACTTGCCAACATGCAATCAATTAATGGTAGTCGTACAGCACACTCTGCACTTAAATTGCCTTTAAACATCCAAGTTAACGAAGCGCCTACATGTAAAATTTCTAAAACGTCGGCAATGGCCAAAGTCTTGCAACAGTGTATAATTATTGTATGGGATGAGAATGGCGCACAAATAGTCACTTGAAGCTTTAGATCGAACTCCGAAATATTTGCCAGATATCCAAGTAATATTTGGCGGCGCCATGATATTATTGGCGGGTGACTTCAGACAAACTTTGCCGGTCATACCCCGATCGATTACTGCGGATAAACTCAATGCCTGCCTTAAATGTTCTCTTTTGTGGAGATATGTTAAAACACTAACACTCACTTAAATGATCCATCTGCGGCAGAATTTTCAAAGCCGCTGTTGGATATTGGAAATGGAAAAATGCCCGTTGATAGTTCAATTGGCCAAATAACACTGCCAACAAATTTCTATTATATAAGGAGGAATTCAAAGAAAGAATTGGTTCAAAGTGTGGTTCCAGGTATTTCGGAGAACTTTAACAATCGCACTTGGTTAAGTGAAAGAGCTAAAGGCAAAAATAAAGATGTCGCTGAAATTAATGCATCTATTTAAGAAGAAATAGATGGACAATTTGTTGCCAACAAATCAGTTGATGCAATTATAAATGAGGATGACGTAGTGAATTACCAGACGGAACCTTTAAATTCGCTTGATTTACCGGGACTGCCACCTCATTATTTAGCTCTAAAAAATGGAGCCCCGATTATAATGCTGCGTAATATTAATCAACCTCAACTTTGCAATGGTATTAGACTAGCTGAAAAAAGTGAATGAACAATCTAATTGAAGCTGCGATTCCTAGTGGCAAATATAAAGGGGAAGATGTTTTGATCCCCAGAATTCCAATGATTCCACCTGATTTGCCATTTGATTTTAAACGTCATCAATTTCCTATTCGCTTTGTTTTTGCCATCACTATAAATAAAGCAAAAGGTCAGTCTTTCAAAATTTGCGGTATTGATTTCTCATTGTCAACTGTATGTTGGGTGTTCTAGAGTAGGGGAAACCGACCGCACTTTTTATTAATGTAAAAGCGCGTTCCATTGCATAGTTTTGGTTGTTTTAGATTTCGAAGCTGATGACTACCGAGCATGCCGTCAGCAATTGTGCTGTGGTAAGTCAGGTACATCTAAGGAGTTTAAAAACTCAGTTAGATAATAAGTGGCTTCATCTTCGTTTGTAACACAGTCAATAGATTTTAATGAAAGCAGAGTACCAACGATTTAATTCTGAATTAAAAAAACGAATTTTATTCAAAGTTTTCTTTCTATACCATTCAATTATAGCATTTCTCAAGCCTGTCAAATTGAAAGAATCTTATACGCCTCTTGGCTAAACTGCAAGTAACAGCCCAATGGAACTCTGCTCAGCGAAGCGGGCATGGGTTTGCTAGTTATCTATATAAAAATGAGTTTGATTTATGTTTGACCATTTATATCTCGAGTTTGACAACACCGAATTTGATGATTCCTTTTTTGCTGAAAAGGTATTTATTTGCACTAGGTTTTTGTGTAAAAAAATAATACAATGTATGTTACGTATGTTGCATATGTTGCAAATGCACTTGCCACCATGCAATCAGCTAATCAACAAATTAAATAATTGATCATAACTGAAATGTATGCATAGTTATGAATCATTATGCAACATATAATATACAACATTTGCAACAAATGCATTTATATCTAGAGTTTGACAACATCAATTTTAGTGATTCTTTTTTTGCCCAATAGGTATTTATTTGCACCAGGTTTGTCTGTTAAAAAATAATACCATGTATGCTACGTATGTTGTAGCATTTCTCCAGCCTGACGAATTGAAAAATTGTACGACTTTTTTTGATTGTGAAATCTGCTCAGCGAAATGAGCATGGGTTGAGAAAACAAACAGTCAAGTATTGGAATTGAGATTTGTTAATTGTCATGGCGAAGGCAAGATGAATTGGGAACTGAATTCGTTTAAACTCAAAGGGCATATCTGTTGGGATAATTGGAATCCTCGGAATGAGAACAAACTTATTTTTAAATTTTCCGTTGAGTATGGTCGCGGGCAGCACATCACTCTTTAGTTTTCTTATGACCAAGCGCGTTCAATCGCATAGTTTTGGTTGTTTTAAATTTCGAAGCTGATGACTACCGACCCCGCCTTCAGTTGTAAATTGTGCTGTGGTAAGTCAGGTACATCTAAGGAGTTTAAAAACTCAGTTGGATAATCAGTGGCTTCATCTTCGTTTGTTACACAGTCAATAGATTTGAATGAATGCAGAGTACCAACGATTTGATTCTCAATTATAAGGTTTAAGTCATTCACATCTCTATCTTTAGCTGCCGAAATTGGACAGATCTTTTAAGGTTCGATAAAGAGCTTCCAATGCGTTATTGTGCATTCATCCCAGATGTGATTTGTGAGGCTACTAAAACTTTCTATTGCAGAGTGTTTTGCAATGTTACATGTCGGTTGTTCAGTAGTTTGAAGATTTAATGGTAATATTAACGCTGAATGAGCAATTTTTTTTTTTTTTTTTTTTTTTAATAATTTTAAATATATGCCTGTAAGACCCAAGGTCTTTTAAATGCAAACTGCACGGCATTAGTTAGAAGTAATAGAAAGATAGGAAAGAATTTTTGTTGGTACAATGGATTGAGAATAAGATGATATTTATCTCAAGAAAATCCAATTTCTACCGTAATTTCGGATCTCGCACGAATAGTGACCAAAATCGATGACATGAGGAATGTCTTTCCTGTTCCACCAGGGGCATCCATTAAAAATAAGCCACCATTTCCATCATCAATTGTATTTATTAATTTATCATAAACTTTCTTCTATTTTGGGTTCAACAGTTCATTCGTTTGAACTGATTGGTCTAATTCATATCGATCATATTCACGTTAACGTTCCAATTCTCTATTAAATAAGGTTTCACTCTGCGATCTGTGGCTGGCACTCCTAACCTGACTAACAAACTGCCGCACATATGAGGTAACACATATCTTCGATCAAGAGCAAAGCCTGGTTATCATTAGCCTCAAGATCAGGATTTATTGAACTGACATGAATTGGATGTAAAATGTCTTCTGCCATTTAAAAAAACCGCTTCGCAGATTTCGATCATTTTTTTCTTTAAAACTAAAATAAATTCAAGCAATAAAATGGCGTACTTTTTTCATTGAATTAATATTTCTTTGATTTAATCTTATCTTTTCTTATCTTATATAATAAAAAAATATTAAAAATGAGTTTGATATAAATGGTTTATAAGAAAGCATTTGAATAAAATGTAAGATATTTAAAAAACGAATTTTATTCAAAGTTTTCTTTCTATACCCTTTAATATTTGCATTTCTCAATTTATACACCTCTTGGCTAAACTGAATTTTATTAAGAGGCAACAGCCCATTGCAAATCTGCTTAGCGAAGCGGGCATGGGTTTGCTAGTATGAATATAAAAGATGATAAAACGTATATCGCATCATGTATTGTCTTTTCAATAATTTTGTAATTACCTGACCTAATTTCTAAAAGGATTTTATTAGCACGTTGCTCTTTTTTTTTATGGAATATCTAAAATACGCACGTATTTATTAAAAGTTGGCCAACTCGTCCGTCGCGGTTTGCGGCTGCGGTTGCGGATCCGTCTCGTTGTGTTCACAAAATTGAATTCGTGTGTATTCAATATTTTGACATGCGATACGGCTGTGGCTGCGGTTCCGGCTCCGGCTCCATTGTGTTCCAGCAGTTAAGCAGGATTTTGAACTGTGAAGGAATAAATGTGCTTAGTGGTTTTTTATAAAATTTTTCCACTATAAATTATCGTGTTTTATTTCTTTCCACATATTTATTAATTGATCTTGATTATACAGTCCATTTGAGCTACGATACATTGGTCCATGTCGAGCGTCGCATATTGTGCCAGTGACGGAATGGTGCAGGTTTCCTTAAAAAAAAAATAAAAATTAAAAAAGAAAATAACTGCTCTGTGATTGAAAAAAAAAAACAAAAGCGGTCTTTCGAAAGAAAGAAAATTAAAAAAAAAACAACAAACACAAAAACAACAATATCTATACAATAATAATATTCACATATTTACATTTTAAATAACATTTACTTAAAGCAAAAAAAGGATGAGCTGAAATATAGTCCTAAAACAGGACAAAGTATTTCTTATTGTTAAGAAGTGCAAATATTTGATTGTGTGAATGGTGGTGGTTTTTTGGAGTATTTTGCAACGGAGTATATTTTTTTTTCTCTTTTTTATCTTTTCCCGTTGCATTGAATGTGTCCCGACTCCCGATGTATGTGTGCAGTGTCTTTGAGCGATTTTGTTTTGTTTTCGGTAAATGCAAATGTGAATGAAGGAATGAGCAATGATAGCTAGTGTGAGTGGGCAGGGGTCGATCTGAGTTTATTTGTGTCCTTATGGAAAATGAGAATTTTTGAGATGAGTGAAGAGCGCAGGGTGTTCTTTTTCCTCTTTTGGTGCGTGTGTGATATATTTATATACCTTTTAATATCCATTTTTTATGAATAAGATATTTTTTTATATTACCTAGATAAATTACTGTGATGTTGCTGCTTTGTTGTTTGGTAGGGATCAAACATTTATTTTTTTTGTAGGTGTTAAGTTTTTTTTTGTGTGTCACTTTTTTTCTCTTGACAAGCTTTGTTGCTCGAGATATAGCAGGGGCGAGTGGAACTCAAAGCACATTTGTGCGAGTTACCAAACATGAGAGAAAAGTTGTGAAGGACTTGAGATATAGCAGGGGAAACTCAAAGCACATATGTGCGAGTTACCAAACATGAGAGAGCAGGTGTGAAGGAGGAACTTTAGTTCAAATGCACCATTTGCCATGAACAAATTATTATTAAAAAAAAAGGACACAGCTGGGGCAGGAAAAAACTCAAAGCACGACGGTACTAGTAGAGAAGGAAAGCTTACAAGCGGCAGGAATGAAATATTTAAAATTCAAAAAGAATTAATATTTTTAAAGCAGGAGTATGAGCCACAAAAGAATTTTTCTTCTCAATACAACATACCTTTTCTTATAATAAACAAACTATACTGGTAACAACAAAAGCAGCAAGAACAATTATATATGTATTATTTATTTTATATGCATACTGGGAATTTCAGTACCTACTGCAAACTATTATTTATTTTATTTTATTTGCATACTGGGAATTTCAGTACCTACTGCAAAATATTATTTATTTATTTGCATATTGGGAAATTGAAGTACCTACTGCAACCGATTATCACTTTCATTTTCAGGGTAGAGCATTATCGAGACATGATTTCTAATGTAATACGTTTTTTTTACATATTTATAGAAAAGAGCAGCGAAATCTAATGAGGTGGACAAACAGCATTAAAATAATTACCAATACTACTACAATAATACTTATTGGATGCAGGAATATTTTCATTGAGCAGGATGCTTGCCTTCGTGGAGTCTCCAGCCTTTGGAACTTGCACGATGGCAGCAGTGCAGGTCAGACTTGAAGCCTTTCAGGATGCCTGGACGCAGATCAGGTTGAGCGAGAGCAGGATTGCGTTGGCCGACGATATGTTGGTCAACGTGGAGATACAACGCAGGATTGCTGGAGCGGAAGAAAATTACTTTGCTGCCCACGCAGTAATGCAGGAAAAGCTAAAAAAATGGCTCCAAGAACAAGCATAGCAGGCATACCAGGTAGAGCAGAACAGGCATTGAGCGGAACGATGGCAGGAAATTTGAGCACCCGTTGTCACAACTTCAGACGCATCCGAATTTGAGCAGGTATGAGGACATGCGAGCAGCTGGCAGTAATGCCCGAAGAGCAGGAGCACCAGGTGACAAGAGGCTGTTGCCTTGCCACTCGTGCAAATTTCTGAATCATCCAATGTGAAGGTGTTTAGAGTTTGCAGTACTGAGCATTCGTGCTAAGCAGGATCTCGTGAAGGAAAAGGCATTTTCCCTCAATTGTCTTAAGACGTGCCATGCCCCAAAGGACTGCTTCCAAGGGCCGTGCTGTCTATATGCGCAAAAAAGTGAAAGAAGAGAAGGAGCCAGACAAGCGAAAATAAGCAAAAGGCAGATTGACTAATTGTGGTTCCCAGGAAACGCCATCGGTTGGAGAAGGGCAGGACGGAAGAAGTAGCAGGAAGAGAGAAAGCAGGAAGTGATTTGGAAGAGGTGATGTCCTGCGGCGATTTTAAGAGAGCTAGGCGTTTGCCTTCTAAAAAGAAAAATAAAAGTACGAATATAATTTATTTCGTCTTTTTATGTCTTTTAATTATAATGAGCAAGAGCAGGAGAGAGTAACTTTGATGCCTACGGCACAAGTAAGAATTGAGATAGATAACAGGAAGTATGGGCCGGTAAGAGCACTTTTAGAGACGGGCGCACAGCCCAACCTGGTTTTAATAGAGCAGGACTTTTGGATTCTTCCTGAGCAGGTTAAATGGCAGCCAGTTGTGCCAACACACAACTTGAAATCGCCACGGATGAGCATTGCTACAGCATCTCTTGCTGATCCATATTATTGGAAAGCAGGTATTGCAGATTTATTGCAGGTTCATAGCAGAAGCATTTACTTCTGTCTTAGAGCATCGACGAGGTGGTGTCCTTGAGATGGAAACTGTTTTCGGCAGAATAATATTGGGAGAGTATGGTAATGAGAAGGATAGCATGGCTAGTAATCAATTTCATGAATCGCTTAAGCGTTTTTGGCATAAATGGTTTAAATGACATAGAAATGTTGTTGAGCAGGTCAAAAGAGCAGGAGGAGCAGGTGGAGCAAAATTTCATCAAAACAAATTCACGTGATGATTTTGGCAGGTTTGTTGTGACGATGCCTTTGAATGAAGCAATGAAAGAGCTTGGAAGTTCAGACCTTACAGCTAAGCGTAAGTTCTTTGCTTGAGAAAGGTTGGCAGGAGATCCTGAGTTGAAACAAAAGTACCAGGAGCTTATGAGAGAATATAAAGGAGCAGGACATATGACACCAGTGACTGGCACAGTGCATGGCAAAACCATATACCACATCATTGCGTCCCCAAAAAGTTAAGGGTCGTATTTGATGCGAGCTGCAGGACAAATAAAGATACTTCAGTAAATGAAGTGCAATTGCTTGGAGAAAACTTACAGAAGGATCTGCACGAAATTTCAATGCGCTTCCGCAGGCATCGTGTCGCTATTACTGCGGATATTAAAATGATGTTCAGAATAGTGAAGATAGCGAAGGAACAATGGGATTTGCAGCGTATATTCTGGAGAGAAACCCCGCAGGACATTTTGAGAGAATATTGGCTGACAGTAGTCACCTATGGTACGACCTCATCAGCTTATAATACTGTACAATGTGCAAGGGAGGCATAGCAGGAGTTTCCAGAAGCTGCAAACACAATTAAGCAGGAATTTTATATGGATGACTGCACCACAGGTGCTGATTCTGAAGAGAAGGCGATCAAGTCATCAAAAGATTTCGATCATGTTTTAAAAGGGGCAGGTTTTGAGTTTAGAAAATGGAAATCCAATTCCAAAGCTCTTGTGAAGGACATGCACTACGAAGAGCAGGATTCAATATAGTTCCAGGATGATGAGAAATTGTCAGTTTTGGGCTTGAAGTGGCTGCTTGAGAAGGATCAATTCACCTTTGTGGTAAAAACACTGGAGACTCAGCAGGCAATAACCAAGAGAAGCGTAGTGAGCTGTGTTGACTCCCTAGAGAGATAAATGAGAGATGGAGAGATTTCTGGCAGGAAATAACATATTTAGAGAACGTAAAAATTTGGAGATGGATAGGTACTTCAAAAGAAGTACGAAAAGAGCTACATTGATGTTCGGATGCTTCTGAGAGGGCATATGGAGCAGCGATTTATCTGAGAACGATGCGTACGGCAGGATGACAGCAGATCTCATCACAGCAAGAACACAGGTTGCACCACTTACAACGGTGGCAATACAGCGCTTAGAGCAAGCAGCAGCAGAGCTATCGGGACGCCTAATTGTAAACGTCATTAAAACAATGGAATGGGAAGGTATCGAGTATGATCTTTGGACAGATTCACTCGTAGGGCGGCATTGGATAAGTAAATTACGATGCAATTTAAAAACGTATGTAGCGAATAGAGTCCCGTCTATAAAAACAAACACCGAAGTCAAAAGGTGGAGACATGTTGGAACGAAGGATAACCCGGCTGATATTCTAAGTAGAGGAATAAAGCCATCAGCATTGGTTGATAACAAGTTGTGGTTGCATGGGCCGGAATGGTTGACAAAACCTCGGTCGAGCTGGTCATCTGAAAAGTTTGTGCCAAATGTTTCAGATGGGGGGAGGGATGAGATGAAGGTTTTTGTGATACCAAAATTAACAGAACCCTCATCTATTTATGTGAAGTGCTGGAGAAGGAGTATTCCATTGATTGAATAAACGTCTGCATTAGAGAAGGTCAACGCAACCAAAGCAAAGATAAAGCAACGAAAAGAAGATGAAGAGAGAGATGGGAAGAGACGGAGACGTTCTGTACATCAAGTGAAAAGAAGAAATAAAGCAGGTGAGAGTGCAGGAGATACAGCAGTACTTGGCCAACCATCCTCTGAAGAGAGGATGAAATCAATCGGTCATCTGCTGAGAAAAGAGCAGGAAAAGTATTTTGCGAAGGAAATCATTTGTATAGAGAAGGACAGGTGTTTGCCAGAAAAGAGCAGGATAGAATCATTAAAGCCAATCTTAAATGGTGAAAAGATTCTGAGAGTAGCAGGGAGATTGGAAAGAGCAGAGAGAGAGAAGGCATCCAGTTATCGTGCCAAATGGTTCTCGATTGGCTTGGTTGATCATGGATAATGTGCATACAGATAGATAGATAGATTGATTTATTATATCATTTCTTATTCATTTTTTACAAAAATTATTTACAAAAATCGATTAGCATGGCTATGCCGTCTGCCCAATTAACATAAATTTGACTTTTAAATAAGTTTGTTTTATATAAACAAAAAAAAAAATATATAACAATAGGTATTGTGATACATGAACTAAAAATGTATTGCAATATTTTTTTTTTTTTTTTTTTTTTTTATCAAAAATCTTCATTTATAATTTTACGACGGTAATGTATCGCTGTTTTATAAAAATAAAAAAGTTGATTGACACATTTTTCGCAGTTAAGGAGTGCTAGTACTTCTTCCCTGGTTTTCATGTCGCTACCTTAGATGTTTCTTCGTATTTTCTTTAAAATAGGACATTTACCGACAAAATGGATAACATCTTCGCTCTCCGAAAGGTTACAAAGGCTGCAGATGATTGGTAAATCAGGACGATGCGGGATGTAGTTGAGTCTGATTAGTTCTCCTCTCATTTTAAAAATAGCTGATATAATTTCCCTGCTGTTATTGTTGTGGAAATAATTCTTTTTGCACAAATTATGATTTAAAAGGCTATATGTAGATCTACAGATTGATGATTCGGCCCTATTAATACAATCGGTTCTATATTGTTCGTCTACTTTCGATACTAGGTCATAGAGTGCATCCTTAGAATAAGATCCATTTACATGCATAAAGTTGAATTGTATTTTGCAGAAGGTGGCTAGTTCTTCCAGTTTTTTAAACCACAGAGATCTCTTTCCTATTACTTTCAATGCAAAGATTTTTGGAAGCCTTTCATCTGGCATCTCTAGAAACTTTATTATGTAGTCCATGTGTAGTTTTAATAAATAGCGGTGATAGTCCTGTTTCAATGTTTATCAAATAGTTGGGTGTTGTACTCGGCAAACTAAAAATTCTTTTGACATAGTATCTTAAAAGTTTCTCCGATGTCTCGTATTCGTTGTACCCCCAAGTTTGTGCTGCGTACATCATAATTGATTCAGCTACAGATACAAAAACTTTGAACTTCACACTATGGTCCACGAACTTGTTCGAAAAACATCTCCTCCAGGTTGCGCATATGGCACTCTTTGCTTTTATAAGTTTTTCTTTAAGATGCGATTCCATTTTTAGGTTATAAGTTAAAACAATTCCAAGATATTTGTATTTTGTCACAATTTCAATAGGTTGCCTGTTGAAGTTCTATTTTTCGTTCCTACAACCCCTACCTGATCGTTTTTTAAAAATCATTATTTTAGATTTTTCTAGATTGACCGCAAGATTCCAGTGCTGGCAGTACAAAAAAAGCCGGTTAATCATAAGTTGTAGGGTTTCTGGCGAGTATGCAAAAAGCACCACATCATCCGCAAATAAAAGAGCCTTGATTGAAACTCCAGCGAATTCTATTCCTCCAGGAAGAAAATCAATAAGACAATCTATTTACAAGGCAAAGAGATACGGGCTAAGGGTACATCCTTGAATTACTTACATAAGTGTTTGGTTTTCGTGCGGTATAATCAACTTTTTGAGATGCAATTGATGGCTGATTTGCCATCAGAGAGAGTAGCAGCAGGGAAGGCTTTTCTACACACGGGTAGATTATGCAGGTCCATTCGAAATAAAGATGATCGACAGAGCAGTTGAGCAAATAATAAGACAGAAATGTTGGGTTGCCATCTTTGTTAGCCTTAAAACTAGTGCAGTGCATATAGATTTGGTATCAAATCTGACGTCAGTGGCGTTTATTGCTTGTTTCGAAAGATTCATAGCAAGAAGGGGAAGGTGTGAAAGGTTATATAGCGACAATGGTACAGCATTTGTCGGTGCAGCGAAGGAATTGCAGAAAACCAAAGAGCGTTGGTTAGTGAAGGATACATTTGAACACTTAAGTTTGAAAGAGAGAAGAGACGGAATGGAAGTTTATGACTCCTGCGGCACCACATCAGGTGGGATATACGAAGCAGCGGTAAAGTCGATGAAATATCATTTGACGAGAATTGTTGGAGCGAAGGTTTTGGCATATGAGCAGGTTTTGACATTAATTACTGGGATAGAAGTTATCTTGAATTCAAGACCGCTACATCCATTAAACGATGATCCTGATGATTTGCAGGCGTTAACGCCAGGACATTTTGGTTGGTGAACCGCATTGTTTTACCGTTAAAGTTTATAACCAATGAGATGCCAAATACCAAGGGCATACAATTTTGGAAGGAGCGTAAGACTGCTTGCACACTTCTGGAGCAGATGGAAGGAAGAGTACTTATCTATTCTATACGAGAGGAAGAAATGGCGAAAGGAGAAATATTGCTTGAGAGAAGTACAACTCTGCAAATTTCCCATCATCGGCGTGGGCGAGGGCGCGGATAATAAAACTAATTCCAGGCAGGGATGGACTAATAAGGAGCGTGGTTCTGCAAACAGCGAGCAATCAACTTACGACACCGGTACAGAAGATCGGCATCTTACCAATCAAGGAGTTGGAATGATTTATATATTAAAATTAATTGATTTATATGACATATGATATTTCAGTTCGTGCAGAACATAATATAATTACTTTAAGAAACTTTAAGAATATAAATTATTAAAAATTACAGTAAGACACTGCTCTAGTTGATTGGGAGCAAATATATTACACGCCTTCAGTTGGACAGCAAGTTCTCTTGCTTCAAAATAATATTGAAGCACTCTTTGATCGTCATGTTCCATTAAAATCAAAAGTATAAAAAGTGATTCTCCGCCATGGTTTAACAGTGTAATCCTTCACTTAATATAATACTCGATGGAAACGTAATAAGCTTCATGCACATTTTGAAATATACCGATTATATCGTAATTTAGTTGTTCTGCGAAACAAAATTGCGAAACGAGCTTTCTACGAATCTTTCCTATGCCCAAATAATCAGTCTGGTAAAAGTATTTGGAAAAAGTTACGTACACTAGGGAATGGAAAACAGCAGGTGGAAGTAGGTTCGGATCTGATTGCAGTTTGCTCAATTCACAGTTTGTTTCCTGTTCAGTAGAACCAACTCAAGAATTTAATCGTTCGTCGCAATTATTGTCGTGGGAACGAGTAAGCATAAATGATGAAAGTGGCCAAAGTTTTAATTTTAGCAATATAACGGATGAAGATATTGTTGAATGTATTCTTGCTGTGAAATCCAATGCTAAGGGATTCTACGATATTAATCCAAAAACTTTTAAAACTTCATCTCCCGCTTATTCTGAAGTACATTACCTAAATTTTTTACAACATACTTACTTCATGTGGGTAACCCCTTTCATGGAAAAAAGCAAAGATACTTCTGATACTTAAGTCCCAAAATCGATCAAAAACTTAATATTGACTTGTTGTGACGACAACAAACCGTGTGAATTCTGAATCACAGTCCATAGGACAACAACGCCAACAATATTCCCAATTGCATATTAAAGTAGAAGATATAGCAAAACTGCACTATCAACAATAACAACGAGTTCAACAGCACCGACCGACGACGCGACGGCGACGCACGAGCGCGAATGCGAACCTAATTTTATTTTTTCTTTCAAAATGTATTCAAATTTCACTTTGCGTTTATTTGTACTTAATTATAATTATTTAATTTACGCGTAAGCATTAATTCTGTATAAAAGTAGACTATCTATATATATAAAAATGGTGTGAAAAAAGTATAGTAATTCATCAATTAAAAACGGCTGGGCCAATTTGGCTCAATTTTTTTAAAGTTGTTCGTACATGCCATGAGAAGGTTTGTATGAAGGAACGTTTTGGAAAAACCTTCTGGAAAAGTCGGGAAATCGGAAAAATCTAAAAATTGATTTTTGTATTGAATTTTGGGTGCATTTTTTAGGACAGTTATTTATGCTTGACTAACGCTTCCTGTTAGTAAGAATGTACGTGATAATCAAGTGCAGCGTTAAAATATTTGTATAAAGCATAGCAATAAACGTTGATATAAAAACACTTGATTTGATATATAAGTTATTAAGTTATTATTGACGTATATTTTAAGATTTTTTTCAATCAAAATTTTTCAATCAAAATTTGGGCTTTTGTACATATATGTACATACATATACGATAAATACTTATTTTTTCGCGTGCATTTAAGTAAGTTAAGGTACGTGTTAAGAGTGAAGTTGTTCAATTGGGATACAGACATATGTAAGTTTTTTTTTAAATTATTTTAAATAGAATTAGTTAAAAACGACTTTGGTGTTTCTTAGGAATATTGTGAATATTGCTCAAATAATTTTGAAAGGACTTTTCACATGCATTTAAATAAGTTTGAGTGTTAAAAGTGAAGTTATTCAATTGAGTTAAGGACATTCATTGCGAAGCATTCATTACGTAAGATTTTTTTTTTAATTTCTTTGATATAGAATTAGTCAAAAACGACTTTGATGTTTTTTTAGGAAGAGTTATTTGCTACATTAATGCCTCCTTTAAGACGAACAAACTTTGGAAGACGTTCACGTCGTGCAACAATAAGTTATCATGTTCGTAATAACCAAACGCAAGAGGAACGTGCACAGGAAAACGAATGGAGACGTGCCCATATTGCACAGGTTCGTGCTGCACAATCACCACCTGAAATTCTAGAAGAAGACCAGTCGTTAATGTGGACTTGAATCGAACTGCTTTCGAATACGATTCCGCAATCGCCTACAAAGATTTTCGATGCGTTGATATCGGTTCATTGTCTGCCGTATGCCAACATTGCAATGCTTTGAAGTTTCAATCAGAAACACCCGGCTTATGCTGCGCTGGTGGCAAGGTCAAATTGCCAGTTTTGACTCATCCGCCAAAGCCATTGTTTTCGTTTCTTTATGGAAATACAATTCAATCAAAACATTTCCTGGCGAATACACAAAAATATAACGGATGCTTTCAAATGACGTCATTTGGAGCTGAAGTTGTTGATCAACCCGGCTACAACCCGAGTTATAAGGGAATTGTTATCAAAATGAACAATTCTTTTAATTTTTTCTAAACATTCAGATTCAAGGGCAAATCCACCATCGAGCGGGCGCTTTGTTACCACCGCCAAATGAAGATCATAAGTTTCTTCAGATGTATTTCGTTGGTGATTCGGCTATTGAAGTAGATAAGCGTAGTGCAATTTTTTCTGCAACGAAACGTGAAATGATTGAGCAATTGCAAAGTCTTCTGCATGAGCATAAAGAATTGGTCAGATTTTTCAAAACCGCATTGGATACAATGCATTCTGACGACCACAAAATCATTATCAGAGCAGACAAAAGACCCGTTGGATGCCATGCAAGACAATTCAATGCTCCCACTATCAACGAAGTCGCAGTGGTGATTGTTGGCGAGAATGTAGAATCACGCGATATTGTTCTCCAACATCGGTCGTTTGACAATTTTACCAGCTACTTATGTTGGAAGCGATAACATACGTGCGGAATTTTGGACGCCTGGAATTGTTCATCACGTTCACTTGCAATCCGAAGTGGCCAGAAATAACGAGTCTGTTGCTGCCAGGACAAACATCAAGCGATCGAAATGACATTACTGCGCGAGTATTCAAACAGAAGATCAGAGTACTCATGGATTATATCGTTAAGCAGAAGGTTTTTGGCGTAATCCGTTGTTGGATGTACTCGGTTGAATGGCAGAAGTGTGGCTTACCACATGCACACATTCTGCTTTGGATGTTCGACAAGATCCGACCAGATCATATTGATTCGATCATTTGTGCCGAAATACCAGATCCAGAAACAGATCCCGAGATGCATTCTGTTGTGACAGCGAATATGATTCATGGCCCTTGCGGGGTCCACAACCCAAAATCCCCGTGCATGGAAAACGGGATTTGCACAAAGCGTTTCCCCCGTCCGTTGGTGGCTGACACAATCAGTGGAATCGACGGATATCCCCTGTATCGGCGTCGTTCTCCAGATGAAAACGGCAGATCAATCGTGATGAAAGTGAAAGGAAACGATGTCGTTGTCGATAACCGCTGGATCGTTCCATATTGTCCGCTTTTGTCGAAAACTTTTTTAACACACTGCAACACAACTTGGACGTTACGTGAGTTGTAACGAACAATTTGGCGGCTGTTTTCATTTCCCATTCATGAATGTCACCCGACTGTCTTACATTTAGCAATTCACTTGGAGAACGGCCAGCGTGTGTACTTTACGGACGCAAATGCAGTGCAAAGAGCAGAACGACCACCAGCGACAACATTGACAAGTTTCTTTTCAACATGCGAAAGCGATCCGTTTGCAAGGACTTTACTCTATTCTAACATGCCACGCTATTATACATGCAACGCTGCTTCGAAGAACTTTCAACGCCGGAAGAAAGGTGATGCTGTTGCTGGCTTCGCTGATGTCTATTCGACTGATGCCCTGGGACGAATATACACAGTTCATCCACGCCAAGACGAATGCTTCTATCTTCGCTTGCTTTTGGTGAACATTAGAGGCCCTACATCCTTCGATTCCCTGCGTACTGTGGATGGTATGCTGTGCGCAACTTTTCGGGAAGCTTGCCAACGTTTGAATTTACTCGAAAACGATACACATTGGGATTCAACGCTCGCCGATGCAACTGTTTCGGCGCCAGCAAACCAAATTCGTACATTGTTTGCGATCATCATAGCCACATGTCATCCGTCGAATCATATTGTGTGACAAATACATGGACGATATGGCTGACGACATTTTGCACAGAGTTCGCACAACAACTTCGAATTTCGATCTTGAAATTAATGACGAGATGCGCAATGAAGCATTAGTTCTGATCGAAGACATGTGCGTGCTCATGTGCGGAAGTCTGCTGTCGACATTGGGAATGCCAGAGCCAAATCGTTCAATGCACGATGCATTCAATCTCGAATTTCAACGGGAGAAAAACTATGATCGAGATGAGCTGGCCGAAAGAGTCCGAACAAATGTACCGCTGTTAAATGCAGAGCAGAAGCACGTTTATGATTCGCTGATGAAGGTTATCGACGATGGAACGGGAGGCATTTACTTTCTGGATGCTTCCGGTTTGACAGGAAAGACATTCGTAATTTCATTGATTCTGGCAACCATTCGGTCAAGATCTCAAATTGCGTTGATGCAACAGATCATCTGGCATTGCTGCCACATTGCTAGAAGGCGGTCGAACTGCACATTCCGCTTTAAAGTTTCCAATGAATCTTCTCACGGTTGAAAAGCCAACGTGCACAGTGACAAAGAATTCGGCGACAGCGAAATTGATGCGAGAATGCAAAATCATCATTTGGGATGAATGCACGATGGCGCATAAACGAGCTTTGGAGGCAGTTGACCGAACGATGAAGGATTTACGAGGTGATTCGAGACGATAAGGAGGGGCTATGATATTGCTCTCCGGAGATTTTCGTCAAACGCTTCCTATCATCCCGAAATCTACTGCTGCCGATGAACTTAATGCCTGCCTGAAATCGTCGTCTTTGTGGCGGCATGTCAAAAAGCTGAAATTGACCACTAATATGAGAGTAGCATTGCAGAACGACCCATCGGCTGTTGAATTCTCGAGACAACTGCTCACCCTTGGTAATGGCCAAATTCCCGTTGATGTTTCGACTGGATTGATATCGTTCCCGGAAAATTTTTGCGAGTTCACATCGTCGAAGGAAGAACTAATAACCAAAGTGTTCCCCAGCATTGCACAAAATTATAAAAATCTAGATTGGATTAGTGAACGTGCAATACTTGCTGCGAAGAATAAGGACGTCGATAGCTTGAACTTCAAAATTCAAAGTCAAATCGCTGGGGAATTGCATACATACAAATCGGTTGACAGCGTTACCGATGAGCATGAAGCGACAAATTATCCAAAGGAATTTCTGAACTCGCTTGATGTGCCAGGAGCTCCCCCGCATAACTTACAGTTGAAGGTGGGATCGATCATTATTATGTTGCGGAACCTAAATAATCCAAAATTGTGCAACGGTACGCGGTTGTCAGTCAAGAAACTGATGAACAATTTGATTCAAGCAACGATCATTAAGGGAAAATTCAAAGGAGAGGAAGTCCTTATCCCACGAATTCTGATTATTCCAACTAATCTTCCATTGCAATTCAAGCGGATTGAGTTCCCTGTTCGATTGGCTTTTGCGATGACAATCAATAAATCGCAAGGCCAATCGCTGGAAGTCTGTGGGATTAACCTCGAATTTCCTTGTTTTTCGCACGGTCAGCTGTACGTTGCCTGTTCGCATGTTGGCAAACCCTCTTCGTTGTTTGTTTTTGCGCCGGAAAACAAATAGAAAAACATTGTTTATAATATAGCTCTCTATTGATTTCGACTTCATTTAAATTAATTAGATTAAAATTTGATCTATTTGTGTTTTATTAACACTTTGTAGTTTATCTGAAGGCCTATTAAATTGGGGCGAGACAAAGTTCCCCGGGTCCGCTAGTTTATTATAATAAAACTAACTTGCTATTACAACAGCGAGACATAAATACCTATTCTTTTATTCAGACTTTCCCCCACCAGTGGTAAGGGGTCTTTAAATTGAAATAGTATTAAAACATTGGTCTTTCGAAGAAGGAAAGAATACAGTGAAGAATATAGCGTTACCAAGGCTACAAATATTGGTAGAAAAAAAAATAAGAAAATAAAAATGCAAAAGCATTATCAGGGCTATTAACACTGATATCTTAACTAAGAAATTGTGAAAACAAAAATAAAAAACTAAGAACAACGAAATTAAAATGATGGACGAAACTGAAGTTTTCATCATCGTCACTAAGCAGAGAGCACTAGTGGAGGAGCTGGAAGTCCAAATCCGCAACTTTGGAAAAGACAGTGCGTCAGGAAAAACACAAAAATACAAAGATGGAAGGATTCAACGCTTGCAAACACTCTTGGAAGATTTTGAACAAAACCACATAAAAATAACTCCTCATATCAAACAAGACACGACTTATATGCAAAGGAATACTTTTCAGAAGGTAAAGATCTTGTATGAAGAACACAAGACGAATTTGGAAAGCTTTGTTCCAACAATATCTGGATATGAGAAGCCCTCTACCCCGAAGTGGCTACAGAAAAATAACCTAGGCAAAAAATATCTGGGAGAGAAAAAGAATTAATTTTTGACAAAGAACAAAATTGTGAAAGCCTCAAAACAGTTCAACCCCAAAGGCTTGAAAAACTGCAACTTAAAATAAGTGCAGTTGTAGACACAATTGAAGAGTTTGAAGAGACATTGGAAAACTACTTAAAACCAATCTACGAATATCAAAAACAAATGGTGATGGAACAGCTAAGGAACCTTACTGAGCTGCACGAAGATTATATTTCCAATGCAGATGAAGAAGATTTAAAGGTGGAATATGTGACCGAAAATCACTACAAAGGAAATAAACGCGCATACACAGATTCCTTCACCAAATGGCTACAAATCAAGGAGATACAAAAAAACGACAACAAGATGGGAGATACGATTCGAGACTACCGCAGCTAAAAATTCCTACATTTAAAGGGAATTTTCTATAATGGAAGTCGTTTTATGACTTGTTTTCAACCATCATCCACGAAAAGAGCGATCTAAGTACGACTGAAAAAATGGAGTATTTAAAGACCCATTTGGAAGGGGAACCTCTACATCAAGATTCAGCATTTCTCATTTTCCAGTGAAAACTACAACAGTGCCTGGGAGATATTGAAGTCCAGCTACAACAACGAAAGAAAAATAGTGTCAATGCATATTGACAAACTGTTAAAAGGTGGACAACAAGGAAATTCTCCGTCGGTCAATGCAATCAAAAATATGCTAGACGCGATTAAAGAAGGGTTGGCTGCTTTAAACAACATGGGCTTCGATACCCCATCATGGAATCCAATAATAGTACACCTCACTACAAGAAATCTTGACACAGAATCGAGAAATTTATTCGAGCAAGGTCTTACAGAATCAAATAAAATGCGAGTTCTTAAGAAACTTTTGGAATTTTTGGAAAGGCGTTACCAGGCCTTGGAAGTACTTTCTCCCGCAAAAAAACCTAAAAGATGTATTGATGAACATGCAGTACAAAACTTCCACATCGACTCGAAAGTCCTTCATTGCCACATATGCAATGGTGATCACCCTGTTTGCACCTGCCCAAAATTTTTAAATTCTACATTTAAAGAAAGATGGCAACCATGTAAGCACGCTAAACTGTGCATTAACTGCTTACGCCATGAGAAGCAATTTCAATGTTACAGAAAAAGAAACTGCCAATACCGCAACAAAAAGCATCACTCGCTTCTACACATGGAATGGAAATAAAGATTTCCTCAAACGAAAAATTCGACAGAACCGGTTCTTTCAAAATGTATTCAAATTTTACTTTGCGTTTATTTGTACATAATTATAATTATTTAATTTACTCGTAAGCATTAATCTTCTTCTTCTATATATATAAAAATGAGTTTGATTTATGTTTGACCACTTATATCTCGAGTTTGACAACACCGAATTTGATGATTCTTTTTTTGCTGAAAAGGTATTTATTTGCACCAGGTTTTTGTGTAATAAAAATAATACAATGTATGTTACGTATCTTGCATATGTTGCAAATACAGTTGCCACCATGCTATCAACTAATCAGCAAATTCAATAATTGATCATAACTGAAAAGTATTCATAATTATGAATCATTATGCAACATATACTATACAACATTTGCAACAAATGCATTTATATCTCGAGTTTGACAAAACTAAATTTAATGCTTCTTTTTTTGCCGAAAAGGTATTTATTTGCACCAGGTTTGTATGTAAAAAAATAATGCTACGTCTGTTGCATATGTTGCAAATGCACTTGCCACCATGCAATCAATTAATGGTGGTCGTACAGCGCACTTGTTACGGTAAATTTTACCGCAACAAAAACTTCCCTTCGGTCGTTCTTTTTCCCTTTTCTTTTTCTCGTTGTGGCTGCAAAATATTGGCGAAGTTGAGGGCAACTATGGTCTCATCAACCAGTGGTGTACCTAGCCTTATTTTGCAAAAGCAACAAAAGCAGGTGTTCGAGTACGACGTTCGAAGACGAGAATAGCCGGCGGATGAGCCGAAGAAGTAACGAGTCAGGTGGACTCTTACTTACATCAAACAACCAACAAAAACTAAACATCTTACAATTATCTTTTTATTTCATAATTCTAATTAACGTAACGTAATTTTAACTTTTCTCTTAAAATAACGTAAATTTGTTTAATGTACAAAATGGGTTTTTAACGCGATTAGATTAGTATTGTAGAATTTTTAAAAAACTTTAAAGTAACGCTCCTCTCTGTATCTCCGAAAATAGTTGTTAAATAATTCACGCTTCGAATCCCGCGCGATAGTTGTAGAGTAGGTAATAGGAAAAAGCCTAGTGCAGACTTCTCCTCAATTTTATTTCTTTTCAATTTTTCTCGAAAAGAGTTTTAGTTGTAAAATAGTCTGAACTCGTCCATAATGTTTCGACAAGTTTTGGAAACACATCCAACAACTTGTCGAAACGTTGTTGGTGTGCGTGAGAATAAGTTTTGGCAAGTTTTGGAAACACATCCAAAAACTTGTTAAAACCGTGTTTGTGTGTGTGTGAGTATGTTTCGTTAGATCCCACCACGGTTGTTTTCTAGGAGAGCGTCATGCTTCCAGAAAGCCGTGACCGATGATCTCGAAACGAATGGTTGTGTTGTATCGTTGTATGTATGAGTGAATGACTGGAATGGACGAGGGAAGAAAGTGGTTGTTAAAAATTAGCTTGGAAGGCACTCTGGTGAGAGACTTACAAGCGCGAATACAAAATTTAAAAAAAAGAAAAATATCGAGAAATTTTGAGGAGAAAAAAAAAATCGAGGAGGAGATATATTTTTTTAAAATTTGGATCGAGGATAATTGGGGACGAAAAACTAGGATTCGAGTTGTGAAGGATTTTAAAAGGAGATAGGAGAAAGGAGACAGGAGACATTAAACAGAGATAAGTAGTTTGTGTGCAATTTTAGATGTTAATATATATATTGGTAATTCCAAATATATATATTTATATTCAATCGATTTTGTATACGAGATTTCCGGGACGCGCTTAGTTTTTTTTTATTAAAGACCCATTTTTATTTTGCTTTTTTTTTTTCTTTATATTATTTGCTTTTACTTTTATTTAATTTAAATCTCTACCTTGTTAATTTTGCCTCGAGCCAAACGGCCATATTTACATTGTTTAACTTTTTTTATTTGAAAAGACTTTTGGGTTTTAGTCCAGGGATCTTCTGTCCCAAGGTTTCCCAAAACAATAAAATATTTACATTTTTCTTTAAACATAACTCTTTCTTTTTATTCCATTTATTCGGTTCTTACTTTCTAATAATTAGTTTTGGAATTTTCTAATTCAGTTTTTAAAAAAAAATTCCTGGCGCCTAACTTTTTTTGCACCCTACTGTGCAACCATATACTTTCTTCTTTTGATAAACTGTTTTGATTACGAAATCAATCAAGCTTATCGAAGGAAATACAAAATTCTTCCACCGAACCCACCCCAGCTGAGCAGCCGTGGTGACAGCTTCTTTAATCAAGCTGTATATTGCACTTTTTTATTTCGCATTCTCTTTTCGCGTTATTCGTGTGTGGCCTATTGATAGGTATCATAATCATTAGTAAATTCGTGTCTTGTGTCGCCGTCGGTACGCGTTCAAATCTTGTTTTCTTTTTTAATATTTTTTTTTTTAATTGAATTGTTCGCGTAGTAATTTCGTTTACATAAATAATTTTAATTAAATAAATTCCCCTACCCCTAACGTGTTCGTGGCGCGAAGAAAAAGTGTAATAAAGTGGTGCCCAACGTTTGAGGCCCAAAGTGGAAGAGTTTTGTATTATATTGTCTTGTGTTTTATTTTTTTCCTCATCAAAAGATTGATTGAAAAAATTCTAATTCATTTTTTTTTCTCTAGTGGTGTTTTTTTTTCAAAGTGTTGTGGAAGGAGTAGGCGGAGCAGAATTGGAAATCCAGCAAGCAGCAAGAGGCAGTAAATGCAGCAAGGAGTTTTGGTGACATTTTCTTTTATTATTAGTGTTGTTAACTTGTTTTTTTTATTCTGTGTTGTCTACTGTTTTTTTTTATTATTTCATACTTCTAAAATTCTTACTCTTGTGTTGTGGTATTTTTTTTAAGAAGACATTTTGCCTTGTTTTTTTTGTTAGTAGGTATTGTTTTTTTTTCTTCTCGCGTGGGACAGGAATAGCTATCGTGAAATATTTTTGTGCGTGTTTTGAGAATCGAGTGGAATTAAATTGAGTTAATTCCAGTGATAGGTTTTTTTTTTTTATTCCTTTTTTCTCCCGTGAGATTTTTTTTTATGTGTCATATATTTTGAGAATTGAGTGAAGAATATATTGAGTTTTTTTTGTGAGAATATTTTTTTTTTGGTTACTGAATTTAAGAGCTCACGGTTGCCACCAACGTAAAAATATTTTTCTTGAAAATTTTAACAAAGTTGTTTTAAGTTACAAATTTTGAGTTTCTTGTTTTTTTACGAAATTTAGTGTAGTGAAAATTTTTTATATAAATCGTTAAGGGTTGTTAAGTTTTTAAAAAAAATTTTTTTTTTTGTCATTTTTCATTGTTGTTTTCGTGTGTGCTATTAATTAGTTTTTTTTTGAGTAAAGATGAATATAGGAAGATTAGCACAGGACGAACTGGCCTATGAGATGAAGGTCAGGGGTTTAAAAGTAGGTTCGGTTGATGAGATGAGAAAAGCATTGAGGTCATCGAGGTTGCTCGTTAAGAGAAACTCGATGGAGGTTAGCGTAGTGTACCCTTTTACATACGATGAGGATAGAGATGCTATCGAAGCAAAAATTGAGGAGATTAGGGGCCTTCTTAAAGTACCTCCGAAGAATCCAAAGTCTTCGGAGTACATTAAGATTGTAACAAAGATTGAGTGGTGTATAGGTAGGTTAGCTAGGACCCCTTGTGAGGCAGACGACGAAGAAGATGCGATTAGCTCTCTTCGTAATAAAGTTTTGTGTTTATTAGGAGATCTCACTGGTGATAGTGAGAATAGTGATAGGGAAGAAGAAGTTGAGAAGGAAAAGACTCCGGTTAAAATGCAAACCCAACTTCAGGTACAAGTTGGTCAGACCCCAAATAGTGTGCGGTCTGCGTTAGGACTGGCTGGAGGGTCATTGCTTGAACCAAGTCGGTTTGGCAGTAGTCCTTCAGTCAGTGGTATTAATGTTAGGGTCCCATTGGGACATAGGGTTGATAGGGGTGACACTTTGGTTGAACAAATGGTCGTTCAACAGAAGTGCACCGAACGTTTAGGGAAGTGGGGGGTGAAATTTACTGGTGACTCTAATGGAGCATCAGTGAATTCATTCCTGGAAAGAGTGGAGGAACTTCGTCTGGCTAACGATGTTCCGGACTCCCACCTTTTCAAATCCGCTTCGGAGCTTTTGTCGGGTAGGGCCCTTATGTGGTATAGGACGGTTAGGGAAGATTTAGGAGATTGGCAAGAACTCGTCAAGGAACTCAAAGCGGAGTTCCTTCCTGCGAATTACGATGATCTTCTTTTGGAAGAAATAAATCGGCGTTCGCAGGGAAGGGATGAAACTTTCGGCGCGTATCTTGCCACTATGAGGACATTGTTCCGAAGATTGTCGGAACCTTTATCAGAGGGAAAAATGTTATCTATATTGAGGAAAAACGTAGACCCCTTTTATCAGGTTCAGATAGCGAGTGCCAAACCAAAGACGGTTAAGGAACTTGCTGTCTTAGGTAGGGAACTAGATACCCTTAAGGTAAATGTAGATAGTTTTACTCCACCAAGTAGAGGTAGGCATTTGTTGGAACCAGAATGTGGTTACCAACCGAGTTCGTCCGGACAACACCGAGTTGCGGCTGTTGCTCCAGTCCCAGAGAACCCTTTTAGACAGGTAGTTAGGTGTTACAATTGTAACAGGGATGGGCATTTGGCACAAAACTGTTCTGTGCAAAGGAAGTGTTTCGGTTGCGGGGCTGTAGGTGTATATCGTAGGGACTGTAGGCGGTGTTCGGGAAATGGGGAACGGGCTCTTGTGTCAGCAGGACAGGAGACCCGTCGGCGTTAGTTAGGTCGTCTGCTGACGATCAGCTGGAACGTCAAGTTCACTTAAGTTTCACGTTAGCGGCAAGCGGTAGGGACACTAGACCATATTTAGAAGTTAGGGTTTATGGAGTCAAATTTTTGGGACTTCTTGATTCAGGAGCCTCTCGTACCATTGTGGGTGGTGACGGGTGGAAAATTTTGAAAGACTTAGGGCTTAGATTAGAAAAGAGTAGTGTTGGGTCAGTAGCGTTAGCAGATGGGGCAGGTGTAGCTGGGTCTATTTCTCTACCAGTGGAGGTTGAGAATAGATCCATTTTAATAGAATGTCTGGTTATACCGAATCTCCCACACCAATTGATCTTGGGTGCCGACTTTTGGGCACTATCGGGCATAGTCCCGGATTTGAGATCTGGTATGTGGAGTTTTTCGAGCCAGGAAATGGTGGCTTCGGTAACAGACATGGTAGCGATTAGGGAAAAATCGGATTTGAACGATTTTGAAAGTAGGAAGTTAGAACACGTGTTAGGAGAACTTTTTAAATCAATGACCGAGGGATTAGGGTGCACCAACTTAGTTGAGCACAAGATTAGGACGTCCGCAGAACCAATCAAACAACGATATTACCCTGTTTCGCCCGCGATTCAGAAACATATCGATCAGGAACTCCAAGAGATGTTGGAAGCTGGAGTGATCGAGAAGTCGAAGTGTCCTTGGGCATCGCCGATTCTTCTCGTTAAGAAGAAAGACGGCAGTTATCGGTTCTGCGTTGACTATAGGAAATTAAATGAGGTTACTGATAGGGATGCTTATCCACTTCCATTTATTTCGGCAATTTTGGACAAGCTTCGAAACGCGAAGTATTTGTCCTCATTAGACATTAAATCTGCTTATTGGCAGATTCCAATGGAAGAAGAATCGCGAAAGTACACAGCCTTTACCGTGCCAGGAAGGGGTCTTTTTCAATTTTGTAGGATGCCATTCGGGCTTCATAATTCACCAGCGACATGGCAAAGGTTTATTGACGACGTTCTAGGTCCCGATTTAGAACCGTTCGTCTTTGTGTACTTAGATGACATTATCATTGTCACCGATTCTTTTGAGAAACACTTAGAAATTCTCAAAGAAGTTTTTAAAAGGTTAGGAGAGGCGGGTTTAAAAGTAGGTAGGGAAAAGTGTAATTTCTGTAGGCCTTCTTTGAAATTTCTAGGTTATGTAGTTGATAGGAACGGGCTTCATGTAGACCCGGAAAAAGTGGAAAGCATGATGAGGATTCCTCCACCGAAAAACGTGAAGGAAATTAGGAGTTTTGTAGGGACTATTTCTTGGTATCGAAGATTCGTGCCAAATTTTGCAATTTTAGTTAGGCCTCTTACCGATCTCTTAAAGAAAGGTAAGAAGTTCGAATGGACACAGGAGTGTGAGGAGTGTTTTAGGAAAGCCAAAGAGTGTTTAGTTACGGCACCGATCCTGACATGTCCGGATTTTTCTCGGCCGTTTGTTGTCCAAACAGACGCGTCAGATTTTGGTATCGGGGCCGTACTTTCTCAGAATTTTGAAGAGGGGGAAAAGGCAATTTGTTATTTGAGTCGGTCATTGAATAGGAATGAAAGGAACTACTCTGCGACCGAAAAAGAGTGCTTAGCGGTTCTTTGGGCGATCGAAAAGTTAAGGCCGTATCTCGAAGGTGTTCGATTTACGGTTGTGACGGATCATCACTCTCTGATCTGGCTTAGCAATCTTAAGGATCCGCAGGGTAGGTTAGCTCGTTGGGCCATTCGGCTCCAACAATTTGATTTCAAGATCATCCATCGAAAGGGCAAAGAACATGTCGTTCCTGATATGTTGTCGCGAGGAGTCCCCGAAGTAGCCGGTGTCTCTGAAGCGGATTCGGACCCTTGGGTGATTAAAATGAAATCTCAGGTAGAAAAGAGCCCGTTAGAATACCCATCCTGTCGAGTTGAGAATGGGCGGCTCTACAAACATGTTAGGGTGAACCATATTGTTGTTCACAACGAGAATGAGGAGTGGAAGTTAGTTGTAGGGAAAGGTGATAGGGCAAAGATTCTTAACGATTGCCATGATGCTCCGCTTTCAGGACACATGGGCGTTAAAAAGACTTTTGCTAGGGTAGCAGAAAAGTATTACTGGCCCAAAATGAGGAGTGACATAACAAAATATGTTAGGTGTTGTAAGACTTGCCAAAAAGTGAAACCGGTGAATGAGAGGCCAGCTGGTCTTATGACCGAGAGGGTGGGAAATTCCCAACCGTGGGATATGATTTGTGTGGACTTAGTTGGTCCACTTCCGAAGTCGTCGCGCGGTTTTATATATATTTTAACGGTCGTGGATTATTTTAGTAAATTTCCCTTGTTGTTCGCGTTACGGTCCGCAACGGCGAAAGCGGTTTGTCGAGAATTGGAAGAAAACGTTTTTCTTCTCTTCGGTGTTCCAAAGTGGATCGTCTGTGACAACGGTCCCCAGTTCCGTAGCAAAGAACTGAAGACGCTTAGTGAAGCGTACGGGTCACAACTTCGGTATACGCGCGCATTACCATCCGCAAGCAAATCCTGCGGAGCGCATCAATCAAATAATTAAGACTACGCTCCGAGCGTATGTCTCGGAAAACCAGCGGAGTTGGGATATGCAATTGGCAAAAGTGGCCTGTGCTATCCGAACTTCGCAACATGAGGTGTTAGGTGTTTCGCCATACTTTGTAAATTTTGGTAGGAACATGGTAACTAGTTGCCATGATGTAGGGCTTAGAGATAGTGATAGGGACCAAGATAGAGGGGATACCGTTAGGCAGTTTCAGAAACTGAGACAGGAGATAGCTAGGAAGTTGGAAGCGGCGGGAAATAAGACCGCTAAAACTTATAATTTGAGGAGAAGAGACATACAGTTTCAACCTGGTGATCTCGTTTGGCGTAGGAATTATTCCTTGTCCGATGCGGCAAATTATTTTGCGGCCAAATTAGCGACCAAGTTTGTTGGTCCATTTAGGATCAGTAGGAGGGTGTCACCTTGGACATACCTCCTGATAGACGATAAGGGGAAGGATCGAGGGACGTGGCACGTAAAGGATTTGAAGCCATTTATTGACACTTAGTCAAAAGTCCCTTAATCTTTCTTTTAATTCGTAATTTTGTTTGTACTTTGTTTGTTTTTTTGGTAAATTGTCCAATTATATATTTTCAATTCGTGCCACTAATTATGTTTTTTTTTCTTTTTTTTTTCTTTTCTTATATGATGGTAACCCTGTGTTGTGTTGTACACCCTGTTCTTTTACCCTCCAATCCTGGCCGAGCCTTAAGAAATGGTTTATTTTTCTTGAAAAGTAAACACATTTCTTGGGAGGTAAGGGTGGAATTTGTTACGGTAAATTTTACCGCAACAAAAACTTCCCTTCGGTCGTTCTTTTTCCCTTTTCTTTTTCTCGTTGTGGCTGCAAAATATTGGCGAAGTTGAGGGCAACTATGGTCTCATCAACCAGTGGTGTACCTAGCCTTATTTTGCAAAAGCAACAAAAGCAGGTGTTCGAGTACGACGTTCGAAGACGAGAATAGCCGGCGGATGAGCCGAAGAAGTAACGAGTCAGGTGGACTCTTACTTACATCAAACAACCAACAAAAACTAAACATCTTACAATTATCTTTTTATTTCATAATTCCAATTAACGTAACGTAATTTTAACTTTTCTCTTAAAATAACGTAAATTTGTTTAATGTACAAAATGGGTTTTTAACGCGATTAGATTAGTATTGTAGAATTTTTAAAAAACTTTAAAGTAACGCTCCTCTCTGTATCTCCGAAAATAGTTGTTAAATAATTCACGCTTCGAATCCCGCGCGATAGTTGTAGAGTAGGTAATAGGAAAAAGCCTAGTGCAGACTTCTCCTCAATTTTATTTCTTTTCAATTTTTCTCGAAAAGAGTTTTAGTTGTAAAATAGTCTGAACTCGTCCATAATGTTTCGACAAGTTTTGGAAACACATCCAACAACTTGTCGAAACGTTGTTGGTGTGCGTGAGAATAAGTTTTGGCAAGTTTTGGAAACACATCCAAAAACTTGTTAAAACCGTGTTTGTGTGTGTGTGACTATGTTTCGTTAGATCCCACCACGGTTGTTTTCTAGGAGAGCGTCATGCTTCCAGAAAGCCGTGACCGATGATCTCGAAACGAATGGTTGTGTTGTATCGTTGTATGTATGAGTGAATGACTGGAATGGACGAGGGAAGAAAGTGGTTGTTAAAAATTAGCTTGGAAGGCACTCTGGTGAGAGACTTACAAGCGCGAATACAAAATTTAAAAAAAAGAAAAATATCGAGAAATTTTGAGGAGAAAAAAAAAATCGAGGAGGAGATATATTTTTTTTTAAATTTGGATCGAGGATAATTGGGGACGAAAAACTAGGATTCGAGTTGTGAAGGATTTTAAAAGGAGATAGGAGAAAGGAGACAGGAGACATTAAACAGAGATAAGTAGTTTGTGTGCGATTTTAGATGTAAATATATATATTGGTAATTCCAAATATATATATTTATATTCAATCGATTTTGTATACGAGATTTCCGGGACGCGCTTAGTTTTTTTTTATTAAAGACCCATTTTCATTTTGCTTTTTTTTTTTCTTTATATTATTTGCTTTTACTTTTATTTAATTTAAATCTCTACCTTGTTAATTTTGCCTCGAGCCAAACGGCCATATTTACATTGTTTAACTTTTTTTATTTGAAAAGACTTTTGGGTTTTAGTCCAGGGATCTTCTGTCCCAAGGTTTCCCAAAACAATAAAATATTTACATTTTTCTTTAAACATAACTCTTTCTTTTTATTCCATTTATTCGGTTCTTACTTTCTAATAATTAGTTTTGGAATTTTCTAATTCAGTTTTAAAAAAAAAATTCCTGGCGCCTAACTTTTTTTGCACCCTACTGTGCAACCATATACTTTCTTCTTTTGATAAACTGTTTTGATTACGAAATCAATCAAGCTTATCGAAGGAAATACAAAATTCTTCCACCGAACCCACCCCAGCTGAGCAGCCGTGGTGACAGCTTCTTTAATCAAGCTGTATATTGCACTTTTTTATTTCGCATTCTCTTTTCGCGTTATTCGTGTGTGGCCTATTGATAGGTATCATAATCATTAGTAAATTCGCGTCTTGTGTCGCCGTCGGTACGCGTTCAAATCTTGTTTTCTTTTTAATATTTTTTTTTTTAATTGAATTGTTCGCGTAGTAATTTCGTTTACATAAATAATTTTAATTAAATAAATTCCCCTACCCCTAACGTGTTCGTGGCGCGAAGAAAAAGTGTAATAAAGTGGTGCCCAACGTTTGAGGCCCAAAGTGGAAGAGTTTTGTATTATATTGTCTTGTGTTTTATTTTTTTCCTCATCAAAAGATTGATTGAAAAAATTCTAATTCATTTTTTTTTTCTCTAGTGGTGTTTTTTTTTCAAAGTGTTGTGGAAGGAGTAGGTGGAGCAGAATTGGAAATCCAGCAAGCAGCAAGAGGCAGTAAATGCAGCAAGGAGTTTTGGTGACATTTTCTTTTATTATTAGTGTTGTTAACTTGTTTTTTTTATTCTGTGTTGTCTACTGTTTTTTTTTATTATTTCATACTTCTAAAATTCTTACTCTTGTGTTGTGGTATTTTTTTTAAGAAGACATTTTGCCTTGTTTTTTTTGTTAGTAGGTATTGTTTTTTTTTCTTCTCGCGTGGGACAGGAATAGCTATCGTGAAATATTTTTGTGCGTGTTTTGAGAATCGAGTGGAATTAAATTGAGTTAATTCCAGTGATAGGTGATAGTTTTTTTTTTTATTCCTTTTTTCTCCCGTGAGATTTTTTTTTATGTGTCATATATTTTGAGAATTGAGTGAAGAATATATTGAGTTTTTTTTGTGAGAATATTTTTTTTTTGGTTACTGAATTTAAGAGCTCACGGTTGCCACCAACGTAAAAATATTTTTCTTGAAAATTTTAACAAAGTTGTTTTAAGTTACAAATTTTGAGTTTCTTGTTTTTTTACGAAATTTAGTGTAGTGAAAATTTTTTATATAAATCGTTAAGGGTTGTTAAGTTTTTTTAAAAAATTTTTTTTTTTGTCATTTTTCATTGTTGTTTTCGTGTGTGCTATTAATTAGTTTTTTTTTGAGTAAAGATGAATATAGGAAGATTAGCACAGGACGAACTGGCCTATGAGATGAAGGTCAGGGGTTTAAAAGTAGGTTCGGTTGATGAGATGAGAAAAGCATTGAGGTCATCGAGGTTGCTCGTTAAGAGAAACTCGATGGAGGTTAGCGTAGTGTACCCTTTTACATACGATGAGGATAGAGATGCTATCGAAGCAAAAATTGAGGAGATTAGGGGCCTTCTTAAAGTACCTCCGAAGAATCCAAAGTCTTCGGAGTACATTAAGATTGTAACAAAGATTGAGTGGTGTATAGGTAGGTTAGCTAGGACCCCTTGTGAGGCAGACGACGAAGAAGATGCGATTAGCTCTCTTCGTAATAAAGTTTTGTGTTTATTAGGAGATCTCACTGGTGATAGTGAGAATAGTGATAGGGAAGAAGAAGTTGAGAAGGAAAAGACTCCGGTTAAAATGCAAACCCAACTTCAGGTACAAGTTGGTCAGACCCCAAATAGTGTGCGGTCTGCGTTAGGACTGGCTGGAGGGTCATTGCTTGAACCAAGTCGGTTTGGCAGTAGTCCTTCAGTCAGTGGTATTAATGTTAGGGTCCCATTGGGACATAGGGTTGATAGGGGTGACACTTTGGTTGAACAAATGGTCGTTCAACAGAAGTGCACCGAACGTTTAGGGAAGTGGGGGGTGAAATTTACTGGTGACTCTAATGGAGCATCAGTGAATTCATTCCTGGAAAGAGTGGAGGAACTTCGTCTGGCTAACGATGTTCCGGACTCCCACCTTTTCAAATCCGCTTCGGAGCTTTTGTCGGGTAGGGCCCTTATGTGGTATAGGACGGTTAGGGAAGATTTAGGAGATTGGCAAGAACTCGTCAAGGAACTCAAAGCGGAGTTCCTTCCTGCGAATTACGATGATCTTCTTTTGGAAGAAATAAATCGGCGTTCGCAGGGAAGGGATGAAACTTTCGGCGCGTATCTTGCCACTATGAGGACATTGTTCCGAAGATTGTCGGAACCTTTATCAGAGGGAAAAATGTTATCTATATTGAGGAAAAACGTAGACCCCTTTTATCAGGTTCAGATAGCGAGTGCCAAACCAAAGACGGTTAAGGAACTTGCTGTCTTAGGTAGGGAACTAGATACCCTTAAGGTAAATGTAGATAGTTTTACTCCACCAAGTAGAGGTAGGCATTTGTTGGAACCAGAATGTGGTTACCAACCGAGTTCGTCCGGACAACACCGAGTTGCGGCTGTTGCTCCAGTCCCAGAGAACCCTTTTAGACAGGTAGTTAGGTGTTACAATTGTAACAGGGATGGGCATTTGGCACAAAACTGTTCTGTGCAAAGGAAGTGTTTCGGTTGCGGGGCTGTAGGTGTATATCGTAGGGACTGTAGGCGGTGTTCGGGAAATGGCGAACGGGCTCTTGTGTCAGCAGGACAGGAGACCCGTCGGCGTTAGTTAGGTCGTCTGCTGACGATCAGCTGGAACGTCAAGTTCACTTAAGTTTCACGTTAGCGGCAAGCGGTAGGGACACTAGACCATATTTAGAAGTTAGGGTTTATGGAGTCAAATTTTTGGGACTTCTTGATTCAGGAGCCTCTCGTACCATTGTGGGTGGTGACGGGTGGAAAATTTTGAAAGACTTAGGGCTTAGATTAGAAAAGAGTAGTGTTGGGTCAGTAGCGTTAGCAGATGGGGCAGGTGTAGCTGGGTCTATTTCTCTACCAGTGGAGGTTGAGAATAGATCCATTTTAATAGAATGTCTGGTTATACCGAATCTCCCACACCAATTGATCTTGGGTGCCGACTTTTGGGCACTATCGGGCATAGTCCCGGATTTGAGATCTGGTATGTGGAGTTTTTCGAGCCAGGAAATGGTGGCTTCGGTAACAGACATGGTAGCGATTAGGGAAAAATCGGATTTGAACGATTTTGAAAGTAGGAAGTTAGAACACGTGTTAGGAGAACTTTTTAAATCAATGACCGAGGGATTAGGGTGCACCAACTTAGTTGAGCACAAGATTAGGACGTCCGCAGAACCAATCAAACAACGATATTACCCTGTTTCGCCCGCGATTCAGAAACATATCGATCAGGAACTCCAAGAGATGTTGGAAGCTGGAGTGATCGAGAAGTCGAAGAGTCCTTGGGCATCGCCGATTCTTCTCGTTAAGAAGAAAGACGGCAGTTATCGGTTCTGCGTTGACTATAGGAAATTAAATGAGGTTACTGATAGGGATGCTTATCCACTTCCATTTATTTCGGCAATTTTGGACAAGCTTCGAAACGCGAAGTATTTGTCCTCATTAGACATTAAATCTGCTTATTGGCAGATTCCAATGGAAGAAGAATCGCGAAAGTACACAGCCTTTACCGTGCCAGGAAGGGGTCTTTTTCAATTTTGTAGGATGCCATTCGGGCTTCATAATTCACCAGCGACATGGCAAAGGTTTATTGACGACGTTCTAGGTCCCGATTTAGAACCGTTCGTCTTTGTGTACTTAGATGACATTATCATTGTCACCGATTCTTTTGAGAAACACTTAGAAATTCTCAAAGAAGTTTTTAAAAGGTTAGGAGAGGCGGGTTTAAAAGTAGGTAGGGAAAAGTGTAATTTCTGTAGGCCTTCTTTGAAATTTCTAGGTTATGTAGTTGATAGGAACGGGCTTCATGTAGACCCGGAAAAAGTGGAAAGCATGATGAGGATTCCTCCACCGAAAAACGTGAAGGAAATTAGGAGTTTTGTAGGGACTATTTCTTGGTATCGAAGATTCGTGCCAAATTTTGCAATTTTAGTTAGGCCTCTTACCGATCTCTTAAAGAAAGGTAAGAAGTTCGAATGGACACAGGAGTGTGAGGAGTGTTTTAGGAAAGCCAAAGAGTGTTTGGTTACGGCACCGATCCTGACATGTCCGGATTTTTCTCGGCCGTTTGTTGTCCAAACAGACGCGTCAGATTTTGGTATCGGGGCCGTACTTTCTCAGAATTTTGAAGAGGGGGAAAAGGCAATTTGTTATTTGAGTCGGTCATTGAATAGGAATGAAAGGAACTACTCTGCGACCGAAAAAGAGTGCTTAGCGGTTCTTTGGGCGATCGAAAAGTTAAGGCCGTATCTCGAAGGTGTTCGATTTACGGTTGTGACGGATCATCACTCTCTGATCTGGCTTAGCAATCTTAAGGATCCGCAGGGTAGGTTAGCTCGTTGGGCCATTCGGCTCCAACAATTTGATTTCAAGATCATCCATCGAAAGGGCAAAGAACATGTCGTTCCTGATATGTTGTCGCGAGGAGTCCCCGAAGTAGCCGGTGTCTCTGAAGCGGATTCGGACCCTTGGGTGATTAAAATGAAATCTCAGGTAGAAAAGAGCCCGTTAGAATACCCATCCTGTCGAGTTGAGAATGGGCGGCTCTACAAACATGTTAGGGTGAACCATATTGTTGTTCACAACGAGAATGAGGAGTGGAAGTTAGTTGTAGGGAAAGGTGATAGGGCAAAGATTCTTAACGATTGCCATGATGCTCCGCTTTCAGGACACATGGGCGTTAAAAAGACTTTTGCTAGGGTAGCAGAAAAGTATTACTGGCCCAAAATGAGGAGTGACATAACAAAATATGTTAGGTGTTGTAAGACTTGCCAAAAAGTGAAACCGGTGAATGAGAGGCCAGCTGGTCTTATGACCGAGAGGGTGGGAAATTCCCAACCGTGGGATATGATTTGTGTGGACTTAGTTGGTCCACTTCCGAAGTCGTCGCGCGGTTTTATATATATTTTAACGGTCGTGGATTATTTTAGTAAATTTCCCTTGTTGTTCGCGTTACGGTCCGCAACGGCGAAAGCGGTTTGTCGAGAATTGGAAGAAAACGTTTTTCTTCTCTTCGGTGTTCCAAAGTGGATCGTCTGTGACAACGGTCCCCAGTTCCGTAGCAAAGAACTGAAGACGCTTAGTGAAGCGTACGGGTCACAACTTCGGTATACGGCGCATTACCATCCGCAAGCAAATCCTGCGGAGCGCATCAATCAAATAATTAAGACTACGCTCCGAGCGTATGTCTCGGAAAACCAGCGGAGTTGGGATATGCAATTGGCAAAAGTGGCCTGTGCTATCCGAACTTCGCAACATGAGGTGTTAGGTGTTTCGCCATACTTTGTAAATTTTGGTAGGAACATGGTAACTAGTTGCCATGATGTAGGGCTTAGAGATAGTGATAAGGACCAAGATAGAGGGGATACCGTTAGGCAGTTTCAGAAACTGAGACAGGAGATAGCTAGGAAGTTGGAAGCGGCGGGAAATAAGACCGCTAAAACTTATAATTTGAGGAGAAGAGACATACAGTTTCAACCTGGTGATCTCGTTTGGCGTAGGAATTATTCCTTGTCCGATGCGGCAAATTATTTTGCGGCCAAATTAGCGACCAAGTTTGTTGGTCCATTTAGGATCAGTAGGAGGGTGTCACCTTGGACATACCTCCTGATAGACGATAAGGGGAAGGATCGAGGGACGTGGCACGTAAAGGATTTGAAGCCATTTATTGACACTTAGTCAAAAGTCCCTTAATCTTTCTTTTAATTCGTAATTTTGCTTGTACTTTGTTTGTTTTTTTGGTAAATTGTCCAATTATATATTTTCAATTCGTGCCACTAATTATGTTTTTTTTTCTTTTTTTTTTTCTTTTCTTATATGATGGTAACCCTGTGTTGTGTTGTACACCCTGTTCTTTTACCCTCCAATCCTGGCCGAGCCTTAAGAAATGGTTTATTTTTCTTGAAAAGTAAACACATTTCTTGGGAGGTAAGGGTGGAATTTGTTACGGTAAATTTTACCGCAACAAAAACTTCCCTTCGGTCGTTCTTTTTCCCTTTTCTTTTTCTCGTTGTGGCTGCAAAATATTGGCGAAGTTGAGGGCAACTATGGTCTCATCAACCAGTGGTGTACCTAGCCTTATTTTGCAAAAGCAACAAAAGCAGGTGTTCGAGTACGACGTTCGAAGACGAGAATAGCCGGCGGATGAGCCGAAGAAGTAACGAGTCAGGTGGACTCTTACTTACATCAAACAACCAACAAAAACTAAACATCTTACAATTATCTTTTTATTTCATAATTCTAATTAACGTAACGTAATTTTAACTTTTCTCTTAAAATAACGTAAATTTGTTTAATGTACAAAATGGGTTTTTAACGCGATTAGATTAGTATTGTAGAATTTTTAAAAAACTTTAAAGTAACGCTCCTCTCTGTATCTCCGAAAATAGTTGTTAAATAATTCACGCTTCGAATCCCGCGCGATAGTTGTAGAGTAGGTAATAGGAAAAAGCCTAGTGCAGACTTCTCCTCAATTTTATTTCTTTTCAATTTTTCTCGAAAAGAGTTTTAGTTGTAAAATAGTCTGAACTCGTCCATAATGTTTCGACAACTTGTCGAAACGTTGTTGGTGTGCGTGAGAATAAGTTTTGGCAAGTTTTGGAAACACATCCAAAAACTTGTTAAAACCGTGTTTGTGTGTGTGTGAGTATGTTTCGTTAGATCCCACCACGGTTGTTTTCTAGGAGAGCGTCATGCTTCCAGAAAGCCGTGACCGATGATCTCGAAACGAATGGTTGTGTTGTATCGTTGTATGTATGAGTGAATGACTGGAATGGACGAGGGAAGAAAGTGGTTGTTAAAAATTAGCTTGGAAGGCACTCTGGTGAGAGACTTACAAGCGCGAATACAAAATTTAAAAAAAAAGAAAAATATCGAGAAATTTTGAGGAGAAAAAAAAAATCGAGGAGGAGATATATTTTTTTAAAATTTGGATCGAGGATAATTGGGGACGAAAAACTAGGATTCGAGTCGTGAAGGATTTTAAAAGGAGATAGGAGAAAGGAGACAGGAGACATTAAACAGAGATAAGTAGTTTGTGTGCGATTTTAGATGTAAATATATATATTGGTAATTCCAAATATATATATTTATATTCAATCGATTTTGTATACGAGATTTCCGGGACGCGCTAAGTTTTTTTTTATTAAAGACCCATTTTCATTTTGCTTTTTTTTTTCTTTATATTATTTGCTTTTACTTTTATTTAATTTAAATCTCTACCTTGTTAATTTTGCCTCGAGCCAAACGGCCATATTTACATTGTTTAACTTTTTTTATTTGAAAAGACTTTTGGGTTTTAGTCCAGGGATCTTCTGTCCCAAGGTTTCCCAAAACAATAAAATATTTACATTTTTCTTTAAACATAACTCTTTCTTTTAATTCCATTTATTCGGTTCTTACTTTCTAATAATTAGTTTTGGAATTTTCTAATTCAGTTTTTAAAAAAAAATTCCTGGCGCCTAACTTTTTTTGCACCCTACTGTGCAACCATATACTTTCTTCTTTTGATAAACTGTTTTGATTACGAAATCAATCAAGCTTATCGAAGGAAATACAAAATTCTTCCACCGAACCCACCCCAGCTGAGCAGCCGTGGTGACAGCTTCTTTAATCAAGCTGTATATTGCACTTTTTTATTTCGCATTCTCTTTTCGCGTTATTCGTGTGTGGCCTATTGATAGGTATCATAATCATTAGTAAATTCGTGTCGTGTGTCGCCGTCGGTACGCGTTCAAATCTTGTTTTCTTTTTTAATATTTTTTTTTTTAATTGAATTGTTCGCGTAGTAATTTCGTTTACATAAATAATTTTAATTAAATAAATTCCCCTACCCCTAACGTGTTCGTGGCGCGAAGAAATATGTGGATATGAGAAGCTTACTACCCCGAATGTAGCTACAGAAAAAGAAAAACCTGTGCAAAAAATATCTGGGAGAGAAAAAGAAACAACTTTTGACAAAGAAGAAAATTGTGAAAGCCTCAATAGGCGCAGTTGTATACACAATTGAAGAGTTTGAAGAGACATTGGAAAACTACTCAAAACCAATCTACGAGTATCAAAAACAAAAATGATGATGGAACAGCTAAGGAACCTTACTGAGCTGCACGAAGATTATATTTCCAATGCAGATGAAGAAGATTTAAAGGTGGAATATGTGACCGAAAATCACTACAAAGGAAGTAAACAAGACATTAACAGATTCCTTCACCAAATGGCTACAAATCAAGGAGATACCCAAAGACGACAACAAGCTGGGCGATACGATTCGAGACTACCACAGCTAAAAATTCCTACATTTAAAGAGAATTTTCTATAATGGAAGTCGTTTTATGACTTGTTTTCAACCATCATCCACGAGAAGAGAGTCTAAGTACGACTGAAAAAATGGAGTATTTAAAGACCCATTTGGAAGGGGAACCTCTACATCAAGATTCAGCATTTCTCATCTTCCAGTGAAAACTACAACAGTGCCTGGGAGATATTGCAGTCCAGGTACAACAACGAAAGGAAAGTAGTGTCAATGCATATTGACAAAATGTTAAAAGATGGACAGCAAGGAAATTCTCCGTTGGCCAATGCAATCAAAAATATGCTAGACGCGATTAAAGAAGGGTTGGCTGCTTTTAACAACATGGGCTTCGATAACTCATCATGGAGTCCAATAAAAGTACACCTCACTACAAAAAATCTTGACACAGAATCGAGAAATTTATTCGAGCAAGGTCTTACAGAGCCAAATAAAATGCCCCTTCTTAAGACACTTTTGGACTTTTTAGAAAGGCGTTACCAGGCCTTGGAAGTACTTTCTCCCGCAAAAAACCTAAAAGATGTATTGATGAACCAAGACATGCAGTTCGAAACTTCCACATCGACTCGAAAGTTCTTCATTGCCACAAATGCAAGGGTGATCACGCTGTTTACACCTGCCCAACATTTTTCAATTCTACAGTTAAAAAAAGATGGCAACAATGTAAGCACGCTTAACTGTGCATTAACTGCTTACGCCATGAGAAGAAATTTCAATGTTTCAGAAAAAGAAACTGCTAATACCGGAACAAAAAGCATCATTTACTTCTACACATTTAATGGAAAGAAAGATTTCCTCAAACGAAAAATTCGGCAGAACCGGTTCCAAGTGATTTGTCAAAAACTATGAAACAAGTTAACCACGGCGAGCAGAATGAAAATCTTGGCCCAAATTTAACCATACGAGCACTAATTGATCCTGGCTCACAAGCGTCATTAGTGACTGAATCTATCGCGGAATCATTAAGACTCAAAAGGCAAAACGTTTGTGTTGAAGTAAGTGGAGTAGGCACAACAAACGCTGGAAACGCAAGGAACAAGGTTAATATTACAATATCTCCACGTCTTACGTCAAAGTTTAAGCTTCGAATAGAGGCTCTTATGCTTCCCAAACTCGCAAGACAAAACTACCTTCCAACAGAACGAAAAACATTGCAATTGGAAGTTTTGATAAACTAGAGCTTGCTGATCCGTCATTCAATGTTCCTGGACCCATTGACGTTTTATTATTGGAGCCGATGCGTTTCTTGCAATCATTTTTGATGGCATAAAGAGAGATGCTAGAAATTCACTGACAGCCCAAAAATCACAATTGGGCTGGTTGATATTGTAACGAAGTGGCCCACTTGCCGCTTCGTCACAATTATTCAGCCACCCGCACACCCACCACACCGCGGTGCACCCCCGATGTCCAATCAATGAAAGGCAATAAACCAAGTACCAAGCGAACACGATCCATTCACTAGAACCCACACCCACCGCGCCGCATATCATCCACATTCCACCGCAGTCATTCAATAAAACACACATTCACAGCGTCATGTATCATCCACAGTAAACCGCAGTCATAGAATCGATCGTAGAATCGAATATGCACACACCCCGCACCATTCATACCATGAACCAGTGGCCCAATCGATTGACTAACGGTTATTATAATACCAAACAGCAATGCACATATATCCAGCCTGTTAGCCTATCAAGACAGTAGCAGAACTGGTTATTTACCTTCTACTACGCCCACCGCACCGTGTTACCACCACGCAGATTATTATTATGAGAAATAAAAATAATTCTTAATTAAAATAATTAGCTAAGCATTAGTTATTAATATTTGGCATTAACAATTAATGATTTTAGTAGCATTATTTCGTTTATCGTTATAATTAACAGTGTGTTGCTGTAAAATATTTTACAAGTGGAAGTATATTTTGACGGTATTTTCGTCTTCCGCTTCGAGTTAAATCAGCTAACAACTGATAAAAAAGGATCAAGCTACCAATATTACTGTCAAGAAGATCCCCTCGAGCCAGAAGCGTCCTTTTTTCGTCATTCCGCTCTCCACTCCTTCAGGGTGTAGGACGGACAGGGTTAACCCATTTTCCCACGTTAAATACCAAATTTTGAATTTCTACCTGAATCAATTATTTATTCCTGATACCGTTTGCTCGCCAGGACAGGGACGATTCCCACTAAATTCATTCCTCTAGATTACTCTTCTGGAAGGCGATTAGACACAGGGTTACTCGGGAATAATCCACCTAAAATTCCTAGTTTGCCAGCACTAGGACAGGGACGATTCCCACTAATTCCTTCCTCTTGCTTCCTCTTTTAGAAGGCAATTGGACACAGGGTTACTCGGGGTAATATACCTAAATTTCCTAGTTTGACAGCACTAGGACACGGAAGATTCCCACCAATTCATTCCTCTCGCTTCCTCCTCTAGAAGGCGATTGGACATAGGGTTACTCGGGAGTAACCCACCTATATTTCCTGGTTTGCCACCACCAGGATAGGGACGGATCCCACGGGTACGTACGTGTTAGAATTAAATTTTGAATTAAATTTTGGTTTATATTAAGTTTATATAAGTTTTTAAAAGTACAAATATATATTGTAACTTAGAAATAAGTAGAAAGTTTTAATTAAATAAAAGGTTAAATTTGATCTTGAAACAAAGTTATTGCTTTCTTTATCTCCACCCTGGACCCCACTGTCGCTACTCTAGCTGGGAAACAAAAAAGCATCACAAATTGGCGCCCGAGCAGGAAGCTTTGGGAAATTCGACCGAACTCCAACCGCCGACCGACCCGGAATTTTCGAAAGGTCTCACTGACCGTACCGACCGAACAGACCGCCGGCCATCGATGTCCAGCAGCAGTACTCTTCCAGGCAAACGCGTAGATGACTACTCGAAATTTACCAACGCAATTACCCCAGACGAAGCCAGCGCCAGGAATCAGCTCCTCCAGCCCAGCCACAACATGCCCGGATCCGAGAATGAAGAACAGGCCGCTGACGACTTCAATCCGCTAAGAACCTTGGGTTCATCTCGTTTCTAAGAAAAGATGAGTTAACGGAGATGCTGGCTGCCCGAAATTTGTCGACTGAAGGCAGGGAATATGAGCTCCGGAAACGCCTTAGACAGCTCCTCAAAGAGATTCGCCACTAAAAGTCAACGCAAAACTTGTGCGATCAATGGGCGGACTGCATTGACCAGCGAGTCGAGGGAGTTTTAGCCTCCGAAGAACAGAAACATACCGAAACCACGACGACCGAAGACGGAACATCGACCAACGAAGGTGATCAAAAAGCCAATTCCAAACCTCCTGTGACCAACGTAACGCCACCGAGAGCAAACCAGCCACCAAGCATGGAGGTGATGAACACCGTAAAGAAGTGGGGGCTGAGGTTCGATTCGAGTGTGAATCCTATCGAATTTATGGAGAGAGTTACGGAACTCACAAGGTGTTACAACATACCGCCGAACGACATGCTGCGAACCCTTCCGGAGTTGTTTAGGGGAACTGCGTTAGAGTGGCTGCGCATAAAAGAGAACAGCTTCCGGACTTGGGAGGAATTTCGGTCCGCGTTCTTACAACATTTCTTGCCAGCCCGCTACAGCCACCGACTGGAGGATGAAATCCTCCGTAAACGTTAAGGGCCACGAGAAAGAGCCAAGGAATATATTCTGGCCATGCAGTACCTCATCCGGCAGCACCCCTGGATGACTGTATCGGAAAATGTTGACCGGATTTTCGACAGCCTCCGCCCAGAGTACCGATATTACATTAAGCGTCGAGACTTCAAAACATTGAACGAATTATTTCTGCTGGCAGCAGAGTTTCAGGCTATCAGAACGGATGAACGGAACTGCCGACCCGCACCAGAACCTGCCCCTAATGCTCTGCTTAGTCCCCGAATACCCGCAGTTTCCGTCAACTATGATAGACGGACGCATTGTTGGAACTGCTAGCCGGAGAAGTTACGTACATGCCTGCACTTGAGGAAGATGCCATTTTGGGTAAGGATTTGCTTAAAAAGGCAGGTTTGCAAATCTCTTTGGGGTGCATGCCCGTGACAGAAGGGAAAAACTTTCGAACGCCACAACCAAAATCCATTTGCATGGTGACATCGAGTGAAATAAATCAACAAGACCGCCTGGCAACATTTTTAAAGGAGGAACTGCCAAAGTTTGACCGGATTTGAGTCATGGCCAATGTACCACCTCACCGCATACGTCTTATATCGGACAAACCGTTTAAGCAGCGGTACTACCCCCACAACCCCGCCATGCAAAAGGTAATCGACGAAGAGGTCGACGAGCTTCTAAAAACGGGAAAAAAGCCCATATAGTTCGCCTTTTGTTCTAGTGCGAAAGAAAGGGGGAACTTGGCGAGTTTGCATCGATTTTCGGCAATTGAACGAGCTTTCCTTCAAAGACGTTTATCCCCTTCCTTTTAAAGTGTTGATTCTACCCAAACTGCGAGGGGCAAAATTCATCAGTACGATCGATTTAAAACAGGGGTACTGGCAAATCACTCTGCCTACCTGTCGCCCATTCACCGCCTTCACCGTGCCAAGTAGAGGCTTATTTGAATGGAATGTCATGTCTTGTGGGTTGCATTCAGCAGGAGCTTCGTTCCAGAGGGCTCTGGATTCCATATTCGGACCGGACATGCTCGACCACGTATTAGTATACATAGACGACATAATCGTTATCAGCCAAACCTTTGAGGAGCAGCTCCAGCATGTCTCTGAAGTGTTCCGCAAACTCCGCACTGCAAACCTGAGGATCAATACCGACAAATGCAACTTTTGTCGTGAAAGCCTGAAGTACTTGGGACACGTCGTTTGCAAGGAAGGCAGCCACACCGACCCTGAGAAGATAACCGCCGTGCAAGAATTAAAAGCTCCTGCTACATCCGAAAACTACATCACGTCCTAGGAATTTGTTCCTGTTATCGGTGTTTCATAAAGGATTTGTCTGCAGTTGCCAGCCCTTTAATTTTTAAAGACAAATATCAAATGGAATTGGGGACCTGATCGACAGACGGCATTCGATGCACTTAAGGTGAAGTTGACAGAAGCTCCCGTGTTAGCTTGTCCTGACTTTAACTTGCCGTTCACCCTACAAACCAATGCCAGCAATTTCGGCCTAGGCATAGTGCTTATGCAGACTATCGACGGTCTCGAAAAGGTCATTGCTTATGCCAGCCGAACCTTTACGAAAGCAGAACGAAAATACGCAGTCACGGAGAAAGAGTGTCTCACGATTCTATGGGGAATTCGGAAGATGTGCCCGTATCTAGAAGGGAACCACTTTCAAATTGTCACCGATCACTATTCTTTGAAATGCCTGCACAAGTTAGAAAACCCGTCTGGTAGATTGGCTAGCTGGGCCCTAGAACTACAGCGGTACGATTTTGACACTCAATATCGTAAGGGAGCGATGAACATCAAAGCAGACGAATCGAGGAGGGCCAACTTTTTCGGAGATTCGTTAGTACCCGTCCATTGAACAATTCTCAAGGTTTCGACTGGAAGTTGTGCGTACCAAAAGACGACCGAGGAAGGATTTTATTCGAGAACCATGACGCTGTTACCGCCGGGCATTTGGGCATTTCTTAAACAATGTCGCGTATGTCAGGACATTATTACTGGCCTGGCATGTTCCGCGATATAAGCAAATATGTCCGCAAGTGTCAAACCTGCAACCGTCTTAAACCCCTCTCAGCGGAAACCTAGTGGCTTGATGTATACTATGCCTGTAGCAGAACCTCGGGAAGTAGTTTGTGCAGATTTCGTCGGGCCATCGCCGAGGTCCATGAAGGGACACACTATGTAACTCGTTATCACAGACAAGTTTACCAAATGGATGGAGGTGGTTCCATTACGAGCCGCAACAACTCCTGACTTGATTAAAGCAATAAGGGAAAGGGTGACCAATAGATTTGGAGTCCTGCGAGTTTTCTTGTCGTATAACGGCTCACAGTTCACCAGGCACCAATTCCGCTAATTTTTAACCGAGTAAGGTATCCAGCACCACCTGACTGCCCAGTATACCCCGCAAGAAAACCCGACGGAAACAATGAATAGGAGTTACAAAACTATGATTGCGCAGTACGTCCACGATAACCAGCGCACTTGGGACGAGCACCTTCCCGAGTTATCTTTCGTAAGTACCAGCTGAGCTCAGAGCTCCCAACGAAGGCCGTGACAAATTCCCTGGAGACGCAACCCCTGAAACGCTAAATGTACGTTGAGAACGCATGAGCGCGTTGTACGAATTAGTTCGGTTGAATTAACAACGAGCTAGCCAAAAACAAAACCAAAGCGAACAACTTACGCCGACGCCCTTGGCGTCCAAGCATTGGTGAGCAGGTTTATCGGAAGTCCCGCGTTCTTTCCTCTGAAGTCAACTATTTCGCCGAAAAATTGGCACCCCGATACGACGGGCCTAACGAGGTGATGATGTTTATTTCTCCAGTAATCTTCGTCTTAAAAAATAAAAACAACCGCAATAAGCAAAGAGAAAATTATATTCGAGCCCACTTGAGGGATTTAAAGGGATTCACTTGCGAAAATCATACTAATACCGACGACCAAAACGTTTCGGTCATCAGTTCTTTTCCAGCCATCGACCAGATAACTTCTTTCCAAAGAGCACCCCAGCCGATAAACGACACCGTCCAGCAAACTCCCCGAGTAGAGAAACGTAAGTCCCCCGCCCGCAACGCGAACGCACCCACTCATATATCCCTCCTTAAAAGAATGCGACCGACAAAGAACATTCCAGCCGCAGTCCCGTTCAAGCCCGCTAAACCACGCGCACTATCGCCAAGTCCCCAATTTAATCGCCTATCAGCCCCAGAGCGTATGCCTACCCACTCAACACCCACAGCCGCAGCGAAACGCAGGATTGCTAAGACGCCATCTCAAACCACAGTCGATCCATGCGTCCTCCACCGCACGGTCCCCAGTAAAGTGCGAGCACCTCCCAGAGGACCAGCAACTCAACCCCTGCAGATTATAAATCCAACTGGACGTTCCAAGGTCAATGTTCACCCTCAGGAGAAGGATGGCATTGTCGCCATACCGCCAAGGCCCACACACACAGGCAGCCTTAATGGAAAAAACCAAAGCCCAAAGGCAAAGAGCCGTGCAGGCTTGGATGAGTGGCAACAACCTGGCCGGGCACTCCGACGATTTGTTTCCCTCAACCTGGAGTCAGACAAGCCAACCAAGTCCGTCAGGCTGGAAAATATTGGGCACCATCGCCAACAAGGATCCCTTGGTGAAGCACCCCCTAATAGAGATTTCCTCAGGTCATGAACGAGCTTGAGTAACACCAGTAAGTTCATGCACACCAGCACCATCCAACCGCCCTTTGCTACCAGTGATCACTGCAGTCCGGGATACAGTCAATATCGGACCTTAACAAACCACAGCAGAAGTAACGTCCATTAACCCACGCACGCCAACACCATCCAGCCACGCCCCGTTACTCATTATCACAGCCAGCCAAAATATTGCCACCACAGGACCTCAGATTTCCAACCGCCCGGAGAAGCAGAATGCAAGCCGCCCTAGGCCATCTCATCCCCGTCAGAGAAGAATCGCACCAGAGGAGCGCAGAAAGAGTCCTCGCGCTTTTACCCCTTCCTGGGAATGAACCTGAACGGCAGTCATCTTCGATTTTACATCGATCGGCCGTGGGGCAGAGTCTCTGTGTGCCTAGATAAAAAAGGCGGGTTGGGTACAACCTATCAAATCGCAACCTATCATGACCCAACTTATAACGTCGCAACTGATCAAATCTGTTCATTTTCGCAACTTGTCACAAGACAACACGCCACAACGCAACACATCAAAAATTCATTCTTTGATTAAAACTAGGAGACGCCCTTTTTTAGATGTGTGTGTGTGTTTGGAAATATAAACTTGACCTTTTAATGGCTGATTATTATTATTATTCTGTATGTCAAATGACTTGAGAAGGCATTATTAATATTCAAGGTTAGAGAGGTTTATATTTTTAAAGTCAAATAGAGAAAGAGGAATTTCAAAGGGGGAATGAATGAGAGTAGTATGTTTATGTAACTTCTGGTTCACCACGGCACGGCACCGTGCATGCATGCCATGCATTTCCGTGCATATATGCATGCCGGCATGCATCGGCATGCCAATTGGTACAATGAATTGTTGAGGGATGATCGATCAGCAAGATCAAGCATCGTTGCACGTGGTTAGTATTTGGATGGAGGACCGTTCACATTATTTTTTTAATTTTGTTCTGAAACTATGTTGTGAACGATGTTAAAAATCAAAAAATTACGTTGTGAACGAGATTAAAAACCTAAAATTATGTTGTGAACGAGATTAAAAACCTAAAATTATGTTGTGAACGAGATTAAAAACCTAAAATGACGTTGTGAACGAGATTAAAAACCTAAAATTATGTTGTGAACGAGATTAAAAACCTTAAATGACGTTGTGAACGATATTAAAAACCTAAAATGACGTTGTGAACGAGATTACAAACCTAAAATGACGTTTTGAACGATGTCTTGTTCCAGGACACATAATTTTTTGTGAAAATAATCATGCCAGCATGATGCATGCATGCATTTTCATTTTTGTTCGTATACATACATATTTTGATTTTAGTTTACTGTTGTTGAAGCATATATTTGCATGAAAGAATATAAAAGTGATATGTTTCATTGTTAAAGCTGTTAGTCATCATTATGCGCTTCGTAAAGCAGACAGAAGTTATTAAAATAAAAAATTTTGATTCCGATATCAAGATTAAAAAAAAACATGGAACACTTTTTCCAAACAGTATTCGTGGAGTTATCGTTGGACCATCGAACTGTGGGAAAACAAATGTAATGCTTAGCATTCTCCTTGATCCTAACGGCTTAAAGTTTGAAAACATTTATATTTATTCCAAATCCTTACATCAACCAAAATATCATTATCTAAAAAAATTGATTACATCAATCAAAGGAATGGAATACAATGAATTTTCAAACAATTGTGATATAATGCCTCCTTCAGAAGCTAAAAATAACTCGATATTTATATTCGATGATGTCGCATGTCAGAAACAAAATAACATAAGGGACTATTTTTGCATGGGTCGTCATAATGGTGTTGATAGTTTTTATTTATGTCAGTCTTATACCCATATACCAAAACATTTAATTAGAGACAACGCCAATTTTATTATTCTTTTCAAACAAGACGAATTGAATTTGAAGCATGTTTACAAAGATCATATAAACTCAGATATGACATTTATTCAATTTAAAGAGTTGTGTTCACACTGTTGGGTTGATAATTTTGGATTTTTGGTAATAGACAAGGAAAGCAGTATCGAAAAAGGTCGTTACAGAATCAGTTTCAATAAAATTGCAATAGTATAAATATACATTTATATTTTAAGAACTACACATTCTGACAACAACACTGTTTGAGAAAACTAGTCAATAATATAAATAGTTTAAAACAAAGAAATGGAGGAGAACATATTAAATGACCTAGTTAAAACGAAAAATGTTCTTAAAAATAAATATTTTCAACTTAAAACTGGTAAAATGGCGAGAGAAACTGAGTAAGAAAACACATTCAAGACAATTGTGGAACCGTTGGGAAAATTGGTTGAAAATACTAAAAAAGAAAAACAACAACAAGACTACATTAAAACACAACAGGAGGAAGATATTAAAACATTGAAGCGAAAGCGTAAGCTAAAATTCAAATTTTTAAGCGATCAGGATGAGGAAGAAGATCAGCAAGTAACGGAATCACCTACGCTTGAATTAGATAGTGCAGATAATACTTTTTTATTCAGTACACCAAAAAATTTTAATAGTCCTAATAAATCATCTTCTTTCAATCGAAAACTGTTGTCGGAGTCGAATCGTGATATAATCTATGGTCCATACTTTGATGCCAATACTCAAACAATAAAAATAGGACATAGCAAATTTGCTATGAATGATCAGGAAATTATAATTGGAGATGAAACTTTTACTCGAACTCCTGGTCTTATTGAGCTTATACTAAAGAAAAAACCTCAAAAACAGAAATATAATAATGATGAAGTAGAACAATATCATAAAATCTTAAATAAAACTAGCGCACATAGATTTAATCACGACAGCTCTTCTCGAATAAAGAGTAATCGAGGTGAAAAATATACAAATATAATTCTGGCACTTGTTGCTGGACATAAAAATGATAATGAAAAAATAGGTAAATCCTATTCTGATATCACTGAAATGAAATACACAAATAAAAATATCGAATATGTGTACTGGAATGATCCTAATGAACTTGTTGACAGACTTATTCTTCTAAAAGCATCAAAAAGTGTTGGCAATGATAACCATCATAATGAAATCAACTCTATAGTTGAAGAATTAAAGGAATCAAATATTATATATTAGCATTATTCAAAATCAAAATCTATGCATATAAAAGATTAACGTTGACAAGTTCGGTAGGAACTCCAAGATTTTTTCAAAATCCGAAGGTCTTGTAGGCCCTCCAGGAAATGGATTTAAACTTATGGCATCTGGCGACTTTGATATAGACAATATAGATATTTAAACAATATTGGAAGCAAACCTGAACACTCCCACCAAGCTGTAGCCAAGGGATATGTAGATGAACAGTTAAAACTAAAAGGAGAAAGTTTAAGAAACCATATCGACTCTTCTTTAAATGAAATAAAATCAACTATAAACAGGGAAACTCTTATACTTAGAAACCATATCGATTCTTCTTTAAACGAAACAATAACAACTATCAAGCGGGAAAACATGAATTTACTATCAATTTCGAGAAAACCTCTCAATTTCAATGATGATGCTTTTAAAAATTACGTCAACAATCAAATAAAAAAAAAGTTGAAAATTTCATTGAAACCAGCATTATATACCCAAAGGCTACACACTTGAACGATAAAAAGTAATAAATATTTACAGTATTATATTTTTCTTTTTTTATTATTATTATTACATATATGTATATAAACCAAACACATATATTTATGTACAAATAAGGTGGATTTATTTTCTTTTTCATTCAAAATAAAAATAAAAACTTATTAGTAAGAATTCAACATCCTAACCAACAACAACCTAAAATGGATTTAAATATAATATTAAAGAGCATTTGCGATTTTTTAAAATTGAATCGTCAAGATATATTAGATGAACATTACGAAGAGTTTATAAATTGTATTACTTTGGTTAAGAAATTTGAAAACGCATTCTACATTGAATCAATTCATGGTCATCATTACTCTAATTGTTGCTGGTCGTCCAATCAATGTAAACTTGGACCAGATATTTGTGCCTGTTACAGTATAGAAAGGCGTTTAGTAAGAGTTAAGAAACTGATGTTATTATATAAAAGATTGTAATAAAGTCAATAAATTTCAAACCAATTATAAAACACTTCTTTTTATTTTGCCGAATCCACTCTTTTCAAATATGAGTAAGCGAAAGGTTGTTGAAGAGCTGCATAGGGCTGCCCGTCGAAATTTCAAACGTCGACATGTTATCATAAAAGGCTATGATGGTTTGTGGCAAGCTGACCTGGTTGAAATGATACCTTATAGCGATAAAAACAGAGGTTTTAATTACTTATTGACAGTTATAGATACATTTTCGAAATTCGCATGGGTTATCCCAATGAAAAACAAAAAGGTTCTTACTATTTCAAAAGGAATGGAAGAAATATTTAAACATTCATCGAGAAATCCAAACAATTTGCAAACGGACGATGGAAAAGAATTTTTCAATACCAAATTCAAAAGTTTGATGGAAAAATATAAAATAAATCATTACTCTACATTCAGCACATTGAAAGCTTCAATTATTGAAAGATTTAATAGAACTTTTAAGGAAAAAATGTGGAAAGAATTTAGTTTCAATGGCAACTTTAAGTGGATCAATATTTATAAAAAAATACTTCATGATTACAATCATTCCTTTCACCGAACCATTCAATGTTAACCTGCAGATGTTGACAAGAATAATTCAAAATCATTATTACCACTTTTCAAAAATAAAAGAGAAGATACAAGAAAAAGAAAATTTAAAGTAAGCGACAAAGTAAGAATCAGCAAGTATAAACATGTATTTGAAAAGGGCTATACACCCAACTGGACAACTGAGGTTTTTAAAATAAGAAAAGTCCAAGCAACAAAACCTGTTACATATCTTCTTGAAGACTATCAAGGAAAACCAGTACAAGGTGGTTTTTATGAAGCAGAACTGATGAAAACTAAATGTGCAGATATATTTCTTGTGGAAAAAGTTCTACAAACAAGAGGCAATAAAGTTTTTGTAAAGTGGTTGGGATTTCCATCAGAACATAATTCTTGGATCAATAAAAACGAAGTTCTATAAAATGAAAAAGGATTGTTATAATAATAATAATAAAAAAGTATATAAAATAGATTAAAAGAATTTTAATATTTATTTTTCTTTTTTTCTTGTAGCATGTTTATAACTTATGTGTATTATTTCTGAATTTAAAATATATATTTATAAACTAATTAAAAAAAAAAAAGAAACTTATTTCATTTTCATAAACTTAAGCTCATACGTTGCTCCAAGTTGTCTCGTTATCTCGAATACATACCCTCCTCCATTAATTGCAACCATACTGTTTGTTGAAATTTTTGAGTATCTGCTCGGTAAAAAAACCTGAAAAAATAATTAATTAATAATGATATAAATGAATTTTGTTAATTTTTAACTTGCCTTATATTCTCCTAGATCTGCTACAATTCGATCGCCCCACCTCGTTTTTATTTTTTGCATTTCATGAATGTCATATCTTAAATTCATTTGCAACTCAGATAATTTTTTTGTTGGTTTGAAACCAACATTCTCGTTGATTGAGTTCACCTCTCTCACAGCAAAATCATCCAGGGTAAAGATGGAGTATTCAGCTTCCTCGAAATGCATGATGATGGATAGTTAGAATGTTTTCTCGCGGTGGATTCTTGATATCAACTGTGCTCAGAATCATCAAATAAATTGCTTTTTATAGAAGTATCCCCACTCAACCTTGGTTTAAAATTTTCTGAACACAATCATTATTCGCTAGTATGTTAATACAAATATTCTTGTTCATTCATGTGAAGAGTGGGGAAAATGAAATAAATCCAAATTGATTTTAACAATGATGTTGAAAACTAATCCCCAACATTTCATATATAATATGTACATGTTCGCGTTCAATCACGAATATTTTGCTGAACTTAAGATAAAGCCGAAACGATGTTCCCAACGGTGTTAAAAACATGCAAAGGTGTTTCTCGTTTTTTGATTTGAATAATACAAAATATTTGATCTAATAAGTGCAAGTGCTTCTAGGACACGTTCGTTTTGAAAACATCCAAAAACGTTTTTCACACGATAAAAAATATTTGATCTAGTGCAAGTGCTTCTAGGACACGTTCGTTTTGAAAACATCCAAAAACGTTTTTCACACGATAAAAAATATTTGATCTAGTGCAAGTGCTTCTAGGACACGATCGTTTTGAAATTATGCAAAGACGTTTCTTACTTATTGATAAAGAATGTGTGATCTAATAAGTGCAAGTGCGTCTAGGACACGTTTGTTTTTTTGTTTACGACAGGTTAGGATATTCGTGATGATAGTTAAATATGGCAGCTTATAAAACCGCTTTCATGTTTATTTCTTCTTCTGTGAACCAATAATATTTAAAGAAAAATCAATATGAAAATTTCAAAACCGATGTTACAAGCAAACAGTGTTTTTCAATAAGAGACAGTTTGAAAATTGATTTCAATCTATAAAGTTGTGTGTTATACATCTCCGTCGGTACATATAAAGTGTTACATTTTGTAAAATTCTTTTTAAAATAAATAAAAGTCAAAGTAGGTACATATAAAAGTAAAAAAAAAAAAAAACTTTAAAATTTTAAAAAGTGTTATTTCGGTAATCGATTGAAAAACATAAAATAAGTCAATTTTAAAAAAACTTTAACAAACCTTAAAAAGTGTTATTTGAAAAACATTCTTAAATATGAATAAATCAAAGTGTTGCGCATTTTGCAAAAAAATGTTTACAAGTGTAAGCGTATTAAATCGTCACATTAAAACAATACATTTAAACATTTCGGGAACTTGCATTCTTTGTGGTCATATTTCTGATGATCAAATGAATCAAAGGAAGCATTTGGTGGAATGCTCCAGGAAACATCAAAGCGATCAATCATCAGACTTGATTCAGTTTGGAAAACAGCAAAGACAGCCACAAAAGCAGCAGCAACAACATCAAGGACAGGCAGAGCATAATCAAGTACAACAACAACAGCATCTCATTCAAGCCTTATTGCAACAAAACCAGCAGCAGCAGCAACTAATCGAACAAATGAAGAAGCAAATTGATATGCAAGAATTGCAACAAAAACAAAATCGCTCTTCAACTTTGATCGAAGCTTTCGACTACGATGCGGACCAGCCATCGACATCATCAGCAACAAAAAAGAGAGCCACAACCCCAAATATTTCAAACATAAATGAGGAAAACACGATTTTTTGCGTATTTTGTAAAGAAAAAATTAGCAAGACCAAATGGGTTCAGCATCTTCGAAAAAATTCCCATAAAGTAATGGTGCAAAAAAAATACAAGGGAAACGTTTTTGAAATTAAATCAACATTCAAAAACAGGATCAATTCATTTTCAATAAAAAATCAAAATGAAGGTCAGTTGGATCCAAAAGTTATAATCGAGGAAAGCAAGCCGATGGTACACGAAATTCTCTTCGAGAAAATATGCGAACATAAATCCATAAAGTTTAACATTGAACTTTTCGCAGAGTATGCTAAAATAAGTGAAGATGATTTGGTAATTGATGTTAAATCAATGGCTACCGAAATGAGGTCTGCTTTTCAGCAAATAGAAATCAACCCCATATTGGAAGAAATGAAAGATATCATTCTTCAGAAAATGGATGATTTCCAAGAAAAAGATAGTGGATGGACCCTCATAAGGCTTAAGTCAGTTGAGATCAATATCAACAAATATCAACCACTTAAAGGATCCACTTATATGACTTTGCCCAAATATATTGATAACAAAAAAGCTGTTATCAATATAAAAAACAACGATATTTATTGTTTTAAGTGGGCAATTATATCAGCATTGCATAGTGATGTTACAAATAAAGATAGAACAACATCTTACTATCAAGTCTCTGATATATCCAGTGATATAATTGCCCTGGAAAACGTCATACTGGATTTTAGTGGACTTTCATTTCCTTTGGAGCTTGCTGAAATACAAATTTTTGAGGACAAAAATTGTGTAAGCGTAAATGTCTTTGGATTTTCTGAGGGAATAAATGGTGAAAAACCTCATATAGAAGGCCCGTACTACATCACAACGAAAGAAAAAAATCAGCATATAAACCTTCTTTACTGTATGGAAGGTGAAAATTCTCATTTCATGTGGATACGAAATATGAGTCGACTCATAACCAGTGAAGTGTTGGATATTTCAAGAAGGGGGTTGTTGTTTTGTAATAGCTGTTTGCAGCATTTTTACAATGAAAGATCATTCGCTAAACACAAAGAAGAGTGTAAAAAAATTGTAACAAAAATGCCCGCTGAAAATAACAACATGATCAAGTTTAAGAATCATGAAAAGCAATTAATGATCCCCTTCGTTACATATGCTGATTTCGAGTGCATTTTAAAACCTATTGACGCATGCATTCCGGATCCAAAGAAATCATCAACAACAGCGTTACAAGAGCATGTCCCATGTGCATTTTCATATTATATGAAATGCTCATTTACTGACGACAACACTGAGGACATAATGAGGACATTCATATTTAAATTAAAAAATCATTTTAAATATATGTCTTTATATGTCTTTATATGTTTATATATTTTTTTTTTTTTGTTATGTTTTAATTTTTATTTTATCAAACAATTTATTTATTTATTTATTTTTTTTTAAGGTGAAAACTGTGCATCCGAATTCATAAAAAGTCTGGTGCAGGACGCTACGGACAAATATAACCTACATTTAAAAACTGTGACGCCTATGAAGACCCTCGAACACTACCAGGAAGTATTATTCAATATGGCAAGGATGTGCCACATATGTGGGGACAAAATTAATATTGGTGATATGAAAGTGAGGGACCACTGTCATTTGACAGGGTTGTATAGAGGAGCTGCACATAATGCATGCAATATTAATTTTAGAACCCCTAAGTTTTTCCCAATTTTCTTACATAATCTTTCTGGGTACGATTCTCATTTATTCTTCAAATCTCTTCGAGAAATTGACGGGGACATCAAAGTGATCGCTTTGAATAAAGAAAAGTATGTTTCGATTTCAAAGAAAATATATATCGATGAAAAACATTCTTTCGAAATTAGATTTTTAGACTCTTTTCGCTTTTTGAGTGAAAGTATTGATAGTTTGGCGAAAAATCTAAATCCTGAAGATTTTGTTATCACTTTGAAATGTTTTCAAACATCACAAAGCCTAGAATTGGTCAAAAGAAAAGGAATTTTTCCTTATGACTTCTTAGACTCATGGTCTAAGTTAAATGAAAACTGTCTTCCCACAAGAGCAAAGTTTTTCAACAAACTTACTAATGTGGAGTGTTCAACTGAAGATTATCAGTTAGCCATAAACATATGGAATCATTTCCAATGTAAGACTTTGAAAGATTATTTGGAGATTTATCTCAAAAGTGATGTTGTGCTGCTTGCAGATATTTTCGAAAATTTCAGAAAAGTCTGTAAGCATTCTTATAAATTGGATCCGTGTCATTATTATACTGCACCTGGTTTATCTGGGATGCAATGTTAAGAATGACCAAAGTGGAATTGGAACTCTTGACTGATGTTGAGAAATATAACTTCTTCCAAAAAGGCATAAGGGGAGGTTAAACTCAATGCAGTCAAAGATACTCCAAGGCCAATAACAAATTTATTGAATCCTACGATTACCAAAAACCATCAAATTATTTGATTTATTTGGATGCAAATAATTTATATGGCTGTGCAATGTCTCAAAATCTTCCTTGTGGAGGTTTTGAATGGCAAGATCCTGGATTGTTTTCATTGGATTTTATTAATAATATAAATGACACTGATGTGGGATATGTTTTAGAAGTTGATTTGTAGTATCCAGATACTCTTCATGAACTTCACAATGATTTGCCTTTTTGTCCTGAAAACATATCCACACCAGGATCCAAATCCAAAAAGTTGGTAGCAAGTTTTCTCCCAAAACTCAACTTTGTCATTCATTTACAAAGTTTAAAGCAAGCATTGAAGCATGGTTTAAAATTAAATAAAGTCCATCGTGTGATGAAATTCAGACAATCAAAATGGTTAGAAAAGTATATTTCATATAATACTAACCTTAGACAAAAATCTAAAACTGAATTCCAGAAGAAATTCTACAAGCATATGAATCTCACTATTTACGGCAAAACGATGGAAAATATTGAGAAACGTACTGATGTTAGAATTGTCACACGATGGGAAAATAAAAGAAAATCGTTGGGTGCAAGGGCCTTGATTGCGAAACCTAACTTTCATAGCTCTTTGCAATTTGTAAATGAGAATAATGATGATGAAGATGAAAATACATTGCTTGCCATACAGATGAAAAAAGGTAACATCATATTAAACAAACCTATTTACTTAGGTTTTATAATACTTGAGCTTTCCAAATATTTAATGTATGATTTCCATTATGATTATATGAAACCAAAATATAATCAAAATGTGATTCTCAATTATATGGATACCGATTCATTCATTTATTCTATTAATACCGAAGACTTTTATTCAGACATTTTGGATGATATACCGTTAAGGTTTGATACATTCGACTTTCAGCCCAACAATCAACATTGTATTCCTAGGTTAAATAACAAAGTCTTGGGTATGTTCAAAGATGAAACATGCGGGAATAAAATGTTGGAATTTGTTGGTCTTAGAGCAAAAAATTACTCATTTACGGTTCAAAATTCGAAATCTGTTCAAAAGGCGAAAGGAGTCAAAAGATCTGTCACAAAACGTCTGAGAATTGAAGATTACAAGAGGTGCTTGTTTGATCATATTGAAAAATATGAAAGTATGCTTACTTTTAGAAGCAAGTTGCATACTATTTATACCGAAAATTTGAATAAACTTACGTTAAGTTTTAAAGATTCAAAAAGGTATATATGTGATGATAACATCAGCACTCTTGCTTGGGGTCACAAAAACATTCCGGAAAATATACTTCAAATGTAAGCAAAACAACTGTATATATATAAAAAAAAAAAAAAAAAAAAAATCTATTTATTTACAAAAGAGAAAAAAAATGTATACTGTATATACTTTATATTTTAATAAACAAATGTTTAAGCTAAGTATTTCAGTATTGAATAAAAACGCAAATTTTAATTTTTGTTAACTATGTAAGTTGAAAAAAAGTTTTATATATATATATATATATACCTATTTATGAATTAAAAAAAAAATATTTTTTCATTTACAAATTAATTGTTTTATTTCAATGACTTCTTTATGTATTACGAAGAATACAGTTTTAAGATTTCTAAACAGCTTTTACAATAAAACGTATCATTTCCATATTCTTGCATTCATATGCGCTTGAACAGTCAACTAAGAAGGTGCGTAAAATCATAATATGATTGAACATAGCATCCAAACTCAAAAAAAAACATTTCAAGGAAAAGGACTTTTGAATACAGTTATAGATAAACTACCATTTGAACTACATATTCCTTCTTATAATTACTGTGGTCCCGGAACTAAATTGGAGGAACGTTTACGTAGAGGAGACAAAGGAATTAATCAACTCGACGAGGCTTGCCGTTTTCATGATATTGCATATTCTAAGAGCAGCTCTGTTCAAGATCGACACGTTGCCGATAAAATTTTAACCGAGCAAGCGTGGAAAAGATTCAAAGCAAACGATTCTTCAACCTCTGAAAAATTAAGTGGACTCTTAGTTACTAACATAATGAAAGCTAAGACAAAATTTGGTATGGGTAATAAAGAGAATAAATCCAAAACTATAAGAACAAGTAAAAAAAAAAAAGACTTGCAAAATAAATATATTTAAGAAAGCTATAACTGAAGCAAGAAATGCTATTAAAAACAATATCAATTGTTGTGGTACAACATCTATGGCTAACATTGCTGTCAAAGCTGCAAAACATGTTACTAAAAATAAGAAAAAACAGCATATTCAAACACCAAGAATAATACCACTTCCAAAGAGTGGAGGTTTTCTCCCGTTTCTTGCCCCCGTTCTCGCTGGCTTATCAGCTGTTGGATCTTTAGCAGGTGGAGCAGCTGGTGTTGCAAAAGCCCTCAATAATGCACATGCTGCCAAAAGAATGTTAGAAGAAAACAAACGACACAATAGGGCTATGGAAGCTGTTTCTATTCAAGAAAATGGTTTATACTTACAACCATATAAGAATGGTCTTGGCCTTTTTTTAAACACACCTAACACAAAAAACTAATTGATCTGCTGCCTAACCGAGCCTTAAACAATTTCGATATTCAACGATTTGGAAAGAAGCACTTAAAATATTTTAGAGGAGTTTTTATGCGAGACTCGTTACCGAAAATATTATTTGATAAAGAATGTGCTGTTTTAAATTTGGATAATGAAACTGGTAAAGGTACTCATTGGGTAGCATATATTAGAAATAAGGAAAGAAATATCGTAAAATATTTTGACAGTTTCGGAAATTTAAGGCCACCAACTGAAGTCATATGCTATCTTGGGAATTAAATTAACTATAATTATATTCAAGAACAAGATTTTAATACATTTATTTGTGGTCATTTATGCTTAAAGTTTTTATTAGAACAATGTAAAAATGTTTTCCTCACTTTAAATAGAAATGAATAAAACTATATGTAAAATCAAAAACTTGTCATTTGTCTTTTAATCAAGATGTCGTTAACACTAACCTTAAGTGGTAATGAAACAAGTCTCAACGCAGAGTATTTTCCACCAATTGTACTGAAATCTAATTATGTTTGCGGGCTTATAGATTTCCAAACATATAACTCTATACCAAATATTGATGAATTTAATAATTTGCTGCATTTAGGAGATAGTGTCATACAATTTCCTATTGGTTCATATGAGATAGAAGATATAAATAATTTAATACAAAAAAAAATTATTGAACTTAACAAAGAAAAGAAAAGAGCAAAAAGAAAAATTGATATTAAATTAAAAGCAAATAACAATACCCTGAAATGTGAAATTACTAGCTCGGAGGACATTGACTTCTCTAAATCAAATTCTATTGGATCGCTCCTAGGATTTAGTAAAAAACTGCTTAAGTCAAATTTATTACATGAATCAGACCTTTACGTTGATATAAACCGAGTTAATGCTATACGCGTTGAATGTAATATAATTGATGGAACGTATGTCAATAATCAATCGGCGCATATTTTGCATGAATTTGCTGTTAAAGTAAGTCCTGGCTAAAAAATCATAGAAGTTCCGAGGAATGTTATTTATTTACCTGTGAACGTCAAACGAATATCATCGTTGTTTTTAAAAATCCTCGACCAAGACGGTAAAGATATTAATTTCAGGGGAGAAAAAATTACGGTTCGATTGCATTTACAACCAGAACCATGATTGTGTACGAAAATATAGTCAACACAAATCCTTATAAAAACATTATAGAAAATAAAACACGGTTCAATCAAGCTTTGAACTCTGCTGCGGTAACACATCGACTCACAAAACGTAATCAGAAGTTTTTGCTTTCATTAGGTTACATCTTAAAACACGGAAAACATAATAACAACAAGCAAACAAATTAATATGCTTAATATTTTCCAAGATCCTGATATCAGTGAAAGTATTTCTAAATATGAATATCATACTTATTCACCATATCAAAACAATTTTGATCCACATGATATCATTCAGATTTGCATACAACACCAAAATCTTAATATTCTACCTTCAGAAAGTTTTGTATATGTTGAAGGAACTCTCAAAACATCCCCAGGAAAAGAAATAACCAATACAAAACTTGTGAACAATGCAATGGCTTTTCTTTTTGACGAAATACGATATGAACTGAATGGCAAAGAAATTGACTGCAATCGAAATGTTGGAATTACATCAACGATCAAAAATTATCTATCATTAAACAAAAATGAAAGTGATATGCTTTTAAATGCATCCTGGTCTCCTAGTATAAAACATGTCCAAATTTATTGTTAAAAATAGTAAAAAAAAATAACGTCCTCTTATTTAATCATTTTTTTTTTAATTTATTATTTTTTGTTATGAAAATATAAATATTTCTCTTTTATTTATCAGAGGAAACAAATCATAAGAAAATAAAGTTCAATTTAAAAAAAACTGCATCATCATTTAAAATGGTTCATCTGGTCGTGGCGATGCGATGTATAAAAATTCTGTAAAAGAAAAAAAAATTCTCATGAGCTCTCAGAGCCCTATGTACGTTTTGAAAACAATAACACATTTGTTTGCATAGAAAGAGAGAGATAGAGAATGTTATGTACAATGTTAACATTTCTCGACACGTAAGCCGATGCAAGTTCGAACGACAAAAACTTTACACAAAGATGAAGTACGTACATCTCCGTGTAGTATTAAAAAAAAATAGCACCGTTGACGAAAGGTTCCAATCAACACTGGCATGCGAACGAGGAGGGGAAGCACGCACCCCGTACCGATTCCCCAGATGTTGACTCCTTACGCTGGAGTACTCTTGACACACGGAGCAGGAGATCGCACATCTCCGTGTATAGGAGAGTTGAGCGGTAACTCACTACCAACCCACCGAAGTATTACAAAATCAAAAGTAAAAAAAAAAGGAAAATTACACATGTGAGTAGCGTCCATAAACCAACCCACTGGCAGCGAACGGGGAGGGAACACTCACACCCCGAACCGATACCCCAGTAGGTGGTTGCTATCACTTCATTATATAAAGGATGTACTTAAGAGCTAGTACCGTACACGGAGGGCACCGATCAACTCGCTGGCATGCGAACGAGGAGGGAAGGCACGCACCCCGCACCGATTCCCCAGCGGTTGATTCCCCTCACCCCGTTACGGCACCAAACGCACACCCAACCGGATTCAACTCACTCTCTCTCTTCCGTTGCACATTTAAATTTAGAGATACAAAACATAGACGTAAGATAAATATAAAAAAAATTTAGGTCGCACGTAAATGAAACTTTAGAGATCACGACAGCAAAAAAAAAGGGGAAATGGTATTTGACGGAACAGGATTTAGGAGAGAAAAACATTAACCCATGATCGGCCGTCATAGACGGATAGAAAATAAAAACAATAAAATAAAAAAAAAACAACCCGACGCGACGGCAGCATGCACGGCGGCGGTGTTAAATAAAAGTAAAGTTGAAGCATCTACACACAAAATCACATATAAACAAGAATTAAATAGGTAACAAATTAAATGTTTGAAAAGAATTCAAAAACTCAGTGGTTAAATTATAAAAGTATAATTCAACTCACTCTATTTTACTTCCAGTAAGTTGTTGTCTGTTTCCCTTAATATATATCTGTATGTTGATGTCAATTATTTAAAATCAAAATAGCACAACTACACTTCACTAGCACTTGATTCCACAACGTTTGAAAATTCACTGAATTAATAAAAATAAACCTGTCTGTTGATCCTCGATCCTCGTGTAGTTTGCACTCAGTCATCACACATCTTCCTAGTCTGACCCTTCTCTCTCTCTCTCACTATGTTTTTCATATACACAGCGAGAAAAAGGAGAAATACCACCATGGCCGTATCTCACAGTCATTGTGGACTTCTGTAGTGTTAGAATGCGTTAAGCAAGTAAGGACGAACACAGAAAAAAAAAATAACGGAAATAAAATCAAAGGACAACAACTGGAGATATCGTGCAGATAGGAATTTAAGCAAAAGTAGAACAAAATATATGAATAGAGTGGCGGTAGAAGATTAGAAGGAAAAAAAAATATAAAAATAAATATATTACTTGTTCATTCTTACATTCGCCTATCCTGACAGGAACTCGTCTCGAGTCTCATCATCATCAGCTATTTTCTCTTCGTCATCTGAATAATCTGATAGCGATTCGTATTCACCCCAAGGTTTCATATGGTCCACAGCAATGATGTTCTCATAACTCATACTTCTCGTTTTGCGCTGGGTTCCATCGATATCTGATACGAGATATCTGTCATTTGGATACACCTTCTTAACAACGAATGGTCCCTTGAATGGTGGTGCCATCTTTCGACTGGTTGCTGCTACCATTTCTTGTTTTTGTATAACTACCAGATCGCCTTCCTTGTATTTTCTGGGACTTTTACGGTGCTTGTCATAATATTTCTTCTGCACTTGCTGAGCTTCCTCGATTCTTTCGGATGCCTTCTGTCTTTCAGCATCCAGATCTGCAAATACCTCCACAACTTGCTGAACCTCGTCTCTCAATATGGAATCAGTTCCACTTCTCGGCTCAACACCTAATAACAACTGACTTGGTGTTTTTCCAGTACTTTTGTTCTTGACGTTATTTATTGCAAATTGTACTTGGCGTATATTTAAATCCCATAAATTCTCTTCCAGTGTGGTAGTCAAAAGTGCACTGAGAATGGATCTATTCAAACGTTCTACTTGTCCATTTGCTCTTGGTGTAGCTACGGCGTTAAGGATGTGTTTGATGTTGTTGGACTCGCAGAAACGTTGAAATTCTTTGGATGTAAATGAACTGCCTTGATCTGTTATCAGGCTTAATGGAACACCATGAACACTAAAAATGTCTTTAAAGAAATCGATTGCTAATTTTGTCGTGGTATTTTTGACCGCTCGAATAAAAGTAAATTTGGTAAAGGCATCAACAGCAGCGATTATGTAAAGATTACCACGTTTACTTTTGGGAAAAGGACCCAAGTGATCTGCATGAACCGTTTTCATTGGTGTATTGCCTTTAGGTATAGGATGTAGATAACCTTCACGTCTACCTCCCACCTTTTTATTGAAAAGACATTGAATACAGCATCCTATATACTTCTCCACATATTGCCGCATGTTGGGAAACCAATAATGGGAACATAATCTAGTTAGAGTTTTCTCTAGCGCGAAATGTCCCATTTCATCGTGAGCGGCGTGTACAACCTGATGCCGCATACCTACTGGTACTACCCACTGATTGCCATTAGCTGTTTTTCTATATATTCTACCTTCGTTAAGAAAGTAGTCCTTATGTATATCTCTCTCTTCTTCATTTTCGGGTTTCTTCTGCAAAATTTCGCGAATGCGCTTTAGTTTTCGGTCTGTCAACTGGCCCGCTAAAACCCCGTCGGCCTGTTGGATTCGCAATACTGTCTCTATTTTGTCTGTGGGACAAGGGTTACGGCTGAGTGCATCGACGTGTTTCATGCGATCTCCGGGTCGATACTTAACTGTGAAATCGTATTCCATTAGTTGAAGCCACCAGCGCGCTATTCGTGGTAATAGTTCTTTCTTGTCTTTGGTTGCCTTAAGGGCATTACAATCTGTTACTAACGTAAAGGTTTGCCCTAAAAGATACGTCCGGAATTTTTTTATGGATTCGACTGCTGCCAGAGTCTCCAACTCGTACGAATGGTACTTTTCTTCAGTATTCCGTGTTTGGCGACTGAAATAGACTACTGGGTGAAGTCGTCCGTCTGGTTGATACTGGAAGAGAATACCTGCTAGTCCTAAAGAACTCGCGTCGGTGTGAACTTCCGTTTTTGCTCCCGGTTCATAAATAGCTAGTATCGGTCGTTCACTAAGTTTTTGCTTTAGTTGACAGAACGCGTTCTCTTCCCTTCCAGTCCAATTCCACTGACTCGTTTTTTTTAAGAGACTTGTTAATGGTTTTGTTATGATGGCATATTTTTCAACAAAATGACGGAAATATCCTGTTAGTCCAAGGAATTGTCTCACCTGATGAACCGTTTTTGGTGTCGGAAAATCACGAATAGCAATAGATTTACCACTTCCTGGTTTTACCTTCCCTTGTGTTACTTTAAATCCTAGAAAATCCGTTCTATCCATGAGAAAAGCACATTTTTTTAAATTTAGAGTCAGTCCCTCTGATCGCAATACCTCCAATGTCCGCCTTAAACCTTGTAAAGCTTCAAAAACTGTTTTTGAATGTAGGAGAATGTCATCGAGATAGAAAGCAGCGATGTCTTGTAACGGGCTTAGAATGCGATTAATAAAGCGCTAAAAAACCCTTGGGGCGTTGCATAGCCCAAAAGGCATGCGTTGGAACTCGTATTGACCACTTGACGTAACGAAAGCTGTAAATCGTTTCGAGGACTCCTCCACTGGTATCTGATAATAGCCTGATCTTAGGTCCAAACTGGTAAACCATACTCCTCCATGTAATTTATCAACCTGATCGTCGATACGTTGCAATGGGTGGCAGTCTTTAACCGTCTTCGAATTTAATTTTCTAAAGTCTACACACAACCTCTGTTCTCCATTTTTTTTTTGTCACTAATAAAATTGGTGAAGCATAGTCAGATTGAGACTCTCGTACAATTTTGTTTTCTAGTAGTTCCGTTACCATATCTTTTGCAATCTCCTGCTCCTTAACTGCCATTCGATACGGTCGAAATGAAAAGGGTTTGTCATCGTCAAGCTTAATTCTCATCTCTGCTGAATTTGTGCATCCTAGTTCACTGACATCTAAGGCGATTCAATCTCGGAATTCATTCAACATTTTCACCAACTCTACCTTTTGAGTTTCATCCGCAGGACCAACGGTCAGCATTTCCATTGTTATGGGTGAATACTCTTTTTCTTTTATTTGTAAAACACTTTCGTAATTATCTTGTTCCTCCATACATCGGTGACCCCTTGCAACGATAGCATCTTCTTTAATTAATATTTCCAGATCAGAAAGATTGCAAATTGGCAGTAAAGAAGATCCATTGTTAACTGTATGAAGAATACTCCGGGGTATACAGCTTTCCAGTCCTTCTGGAGAACGTATTGACGCTTCGATTAAAACATCAACATTCTCTTGGCTTGCTTTTACTGGTACCATGTTGAGGACCCTTGGAGTCAGATAGACTTGTCCTATTGATTTAAAACTAATCTTGCACTCTTCTGGGAGTATGTTGAATTGAGTTAATTCCATGTTCCTTCTTAAGAAATGTAGTGACTTGTCAGTCTTAATAACGATCACATCAGGTAGTTCAGTAAAAGACTGGCCGACCAATACAGAGATATTCTGGTATTCATCCCCAACAACGCGTGCTAAAACAGTATCTTCAACTTCGTCAATTTTTAGACATACCATTACCGACCCTAGGCTTATAACAAAACCTTTCCCATAACCATGCAATGGAACATTGTCTTTCCAATTGACGTTAAGATTTAGCCGCACTGCTTCTTTATATTGGATTAGTGTGCACGAGCTACCAAAGTCAATGTACGCTTCAATACGTATACCGTTCAGTTCTATATTTTTGTGATATTTCCGGTTATTTGAATTGGAAATTGTCCCTTCTAATAATGCTATGGGTTTTCCAGGTTGACTTTTCTTTGGACAAACTATCGTGTCATGAAAACTACTCCTGCATGAGTCACACCGCTTATCCGGTTTCGCGCTACAGCTGCTGGCATAGTGTCCTTTTTTGCCACATTTGAAGCATACAACATTATCTTTATTCTCCGACTTTGGAAAAGATCTTTCCTTTCTATTGTCTTGCTTCGGTTGACGGGATTGGTTTGCAAAATTTTGATTTGGCGGGCGTTTCCCCTGCTCATCATTATATTGACTCAGAAAAAAGTAGAGTTCTTCGGGTGTATTGAACCGCCAAGCTCTTGCACCAGTCTTAACGACTCTATCGTCTAGCCCTCCAATCAGGCAAGCCACCGCTTTTTTACCGTGAATTTCGCAGGTATTCAGCAAAGCCATCATCTCGTGATAGTATTTCATGTAACTTTCGTTGGGTTTTTTACGTCTACGTGTTACCTCGCATAGTTGTTCGTAAAAATCCCGTTCTCCTGGGAAAGATTCTAATAACGGGTGATTTTTTAAGAGGTTTAGAACTTTAAAAAAAAAAACACAAAAAATTCGAAAAAATGAATGAAATATTTAATTGAATCGATAGTTTGAACCTTGCAATTTAATGTTTAAAGATAATTTCATGCAAATGTTGACCGCGGCTGCGTCTCAGGTAGCCCATCCGCTGAGTCCAATTTTGGCATACTCTTTCACACTTATCGGCCGGTATCTCACGAATGAATGCATGGATGTTGGCTTCCAGTGCGTCAATCGAAGCGGGCTTGTCCCTTTAGACATTAGCCTTGACATACCCCCACAAAAAATAGTCTAATGGTGTCAAATCGCACGATCTAGGCGGCCAATTGACCGGCCCGAAACGTGAAATTAACTGTTCACCAAACTCGCCTCGCAATTGCGCCATTGTTTCGCGTGCTGTGTGGCATGTGGCACCGTCTTGTTGAAACCACATATTATGCAAGTCAAGAACTTCCATTTCGGGCAAAAAAAAGTTTGTTATCATCGCTCGGTAGCGTTCACCATTGACAGTAACGCTGCGATTCGCATCATCTTTGAAGAAATATGGCCCAATAATGCCGCCGGCCCATAAACCGCACCAAACAGTGGCTTTTTCGGGATGCATTGGTAGCTGTTGCAATGCTTCTGGCTGATCTTCACTCCAAATGCGGCAATTTTGCTTATTTACGTACCCATTCAACCAAAAATGAGCCTCATCGCTGAACACAATTTTTCGATATTTCGACATTTCGAACCGAGCACGAATTTTGATAGTAAAATTCAATAATTTGCAAGCGTTGTTCATTTGTAAGACGATCCATGGTTAAATTGCAAACCAAACTGAAGCTGTTTGACAGTGACACAAGGTACTAAACACACGTCAGCTGTCAAAACCAGTATTGCCAAAACCAAACCAGCTAAAAAATCACCCGTTAGTTTAATTTTCCATTCGCCCCAAGAGAATTTTAAACTTGGCAGTCCCTTGTACCAGGTCTTAGCTAACCCTCTTAGCTTCCCCAATGCATAATAAATTGTCGCTTGTTCAGACCAACCATATATATCTCGAAGTTCATCAACTTGGTCACACCATTTATGAATTGTCTGATTTTCATTTTCCGGATCAAACTCAGGAATCGCATCACCCTTTCCACCTCCGGAGCCAACATTCGATGACCTATCTAACAATTCCCTCACTACATCTGTCAATCGATCAATGGAATTGGAATTCGTTGAACTCTTAGCCTTTTCTTTAATTTGTCCACACGTCGACGCTCTGTTCTATCTGTAGAGGAGGAATCGCCGCTAGAATCTCTTCGCTGACGACTTTTCTTCTTATGTTTACCCATCGTACCTTAATCGATTTTTTCTGGATATATGTAGTATGCTTTTATTTACATATATATATATTTTTTTTTTTTTTTTATTAAAGGCGTATAAAAAAAAAATATATTAATAGGTGACCAAGTTACAATTACCAAAAATATTATCGAAAATGTAATTAAATCGAAGTAAATAAAGTATAGTACGTAATTTGATAAAACGTAAAAAAAAATATATATACATATATATATTTTTTTTTATTGTCCACGACCAGGTATCCCACTTCTGAATTATAAAACATGTCCAAATTTATTGTTAAAAATAGTAAAAAAAAAATAACGTCCTCTTATTTAATAATTTTTTTTTTAATTTATTATTTTTTTTTTTTTTTTTGTTATGAAAATATAAATATTTCTCTTTTATTTATCAGAGGAAACAAATCATCTATACATATAATAAAATTGTAACGGGTCGATGTCTGTACATTGAAGATATAGATGCAAAACTAATATGGGGAGTCTCTATTAGACCCACAGAAGCCAAAACAACCGTTTTTAGAATTTTTGTCTGTCTGTCTGTCTGTCTGTCTGTCTGTCTGTCTGTCTGTCTGTCTGTATGTTTGTACGCGCATCACGCAAAAACTACTCCATGGAATTGAACGCGGTTTTCGCAGAATTATTGGTAGTACGCCAACTTAAAATATAGGCTACATTTTATCGCAGGAAAATGGTTGTTTTTCTAATATTGCTGCAATTGAACGTTATTCAATGAACTTAACGCAAAATTAAAAGATTTTAAGGAAGTTAGCGTCTCACATACATAATGGCGCTGGAAATCATAAAAAAAGCACCACACTTACCTACATATACATGAATAGAAATAAGTTAGTCGTTCTGAATAGAAGTTACATCAAAAACATCATAGATGGCGCTATTTACCACCATATAGACAATATCTCATTCAGCGAAAGCAGAAATCGAAAAATAATGTAAGCATAAAGAACGGTGAACGAGCAATACTAACGCCCAGAACTGATGAAGCGGAGATGCCATAAATAGCAGTATCGGGGCGTATCATCGTTTTGAAAGTGGGCATTCCAATCAGGTATATTGCTTCAGAACTTAAATCTCCAACTTTGCCATTTAAACCGTTATGATACTTCGAAATATTATTATACAGAAACCAAAAATCTTAGCTTTATTATACCACGCATACCTCCTATTTTGAACCGGTTGTGCAAAAACAAAAATATACTGAGATACCTATTTTATTCTAAAATCCACGCGTACGAAGTAGCGGGCAAAAGCTAGTAAGAAAATAAATTTCAATTTAAAAAAAACTGCATCATCATTTAAAATGGTTCATCTGGTCGTGGCGATGCGATGTATAAAAATTCTGTAAAAGAAAAAAAAATTCTCATGAGCTCTCAGAGCCCTTTGTACGTTTTGAAAACAATAACACATTTGTTTGCATAGAAAGAGAGAGATAGAGAATGTTATGTACAATGTTAACATTTCTCGACACGTAAGCCGATGCAAGTTCGAACGACAAAAACTTTACACAAAGATGAAGTACGTACATCTCCGTGTAGTATTAAAAAAAAATAGCACCGTTGACGAAAGGTTCCAATCAACACTGGCATGCGAACGAGGAGGGGAAGCACGCACCCCGAACCGATTCCCCAGATGTTGACTCCTTACGCTGGAGTACTCTTGACACACGGAGCAGGAGATCGCACATCTCCGTGTATAGGAGAGTTGAGCGGTAACTCACTACCAACCCACCGAAGTATTACAAAATCAAAAGTAAAAAAAAAAAAGGAAAATTACACGTGAGTAGCGTCCATAAACCAACCCACTGGCAGCGAACGGGGAGGGAACACTCACACCCCGAACCGATACCCCAGTAGGTGGTTGCTATCACTTCATTATATAAAGGATGTACTTAAGAGCTAGTACCGTACACGGAGGGCACCGATCAACTCGCTGGCATGCGAACGAGGAGGGAAGGCACGCACCCCGCACCGATTCCCCAGCGGTTGATTCCCCTCACCCCGTTACGGCACCAAACGCACACCCAACCGGATTCAACTCACTCTCTCTCTTCCGTTGTACATTTAAATTTAGAGATACAAAACATAGACGTAAGATAAATATAAAAAAAATTTAGGTCGCACGTAAATGAAACTTTAGAGATCACGACAGCAAAAAAAAAGGGGAAATGGTATTTGACGGAACAGGATTTAGGAGAGAAAAACATTAACCCATGATCGGCCGTCATAGACGGATAGAAAATAAAAACAATAAAATAAAAAAAAAAACAACCCGACGCGACGGCAGCATGCACGGCGGCGGTGTTAAATAAAAGTAAAGTTGAAGCATCTACACACAAAATCACATATAAACAAGAATTAAATAGGTAACAAATTAAATGTTTGAAAAGAATTCAAAAACTCAGTGTTAAATTATAAAAGTATAATTCAACTCACTCTATTTTACTTCCAGTAAGTTGTTGTCTGTTTCCCTTAATATATATCTGTATGTTGATGTCAATTATTTAAAATCAAAATAGCACAACTACACTTCACTAGCACTTGATTCCACAACGTTTGAAAATTCACTGAATTAATAAAAATAAACCTGTCTGTTGATCCTCGATCCTCGTGTAGTTTGCACTCAGTCATCACACATCTTCCTAGTCTGACCCTTCTCTCTCTCTCTCACTATGTTTTTCATATACACAGCGAGAAAAAGGAGAAATACCACCATGGCCGTATCTCACAGTCATTGTGGACTTCTGTAGTGTTAGAATGCGTTAAGCAAGTAAGGACAAACACAGAAAAAAAAAAATAACGGAAATAAAATCAAAGGACAACAACTGGAGATATCGTGCAGATAGGAATTTAAGCAAAAGTAGAACAAAATATATGGATAGAGTGGCGGTAGAAGATTAGAAGGAAAAAAAATATAAAAATAAATATATTACTTGTTCATTCTTACACTAGTTCAGATATAAATTTGGAACTTTTACATTTTAACTACTGTATTCCATTGAACAAACTTTTGGGCTTCGCTGAAGATTATAAAAAAATCATTCCAAATGCTAGACATGAGCTTATTATCACACGTGCCAGAATTGATGAAAATGCACTAATCTCATCAACTGATGAAAATGTTAAAGTACATCTTCAAAAGGTGCAATGGAAAGTACCACACGTGACTTTATCAGACTCAATGAAATTGAATTTATACAAATCTATAAATAAAAATAATTTTATGAAAATTGCTTTTCGAAACTGGGATCTTTATGAATACCCCATGCTGCCAAGCTCTGATCACCACATCTGGAACGTAAAGACAACAACTCAAATAGAAAAACCCCGATATATTGTTCTTTCTCTACAAACTGGAAAAAATAAAAAACTTTCTGCTGATCCTTCAACGTTTGATCATTGTGATCTAACAGACTTAAAAGTATATCTAAACTCTGATGTTTATCCTCATGAAGATCTCAACGTTTCTTTTGAAAAAAACAGATATAGTTTGTTTTATAAAATGTATACTGATTTCCAGAAAACTTACTATAATAAAACCATAGCTGAACCTCTTCTTTCTTGGGATCTATTCAAATCACGTGCTCCAATTTTTGTTATAGACTGCAGACACCAAAATGAAACTTTGAAAACAGGACCTATTGATATACGCTTGGAGATGAGAACATCAAAAAACATTCCAGCAAACACATCAGCTTACTGCCTTATGCTTCATGATCGAATTATTGAATACAATCCGCTAGATCAAGTCGTCACCAGGATTGTTTAGGAATTTAATCTAGTTTATAGCTATTGTAAGCATCTTATTAAAAATAATAAAAAAAAAATTAAAAACTATATGAATAATTTTATTTTTAATCAAGGTCTCCTTTATTCTCTCAAATTATGTATTCAGAGCTTTAACCACCCCAAACATGTTCGATTTTTAACCTGTTCTAAAAACTAGGTTTGAGAAAAGCGGTTCAGACTAAAAGGTATCTATACGTAAGTAAAAAGACATCATTTCCTTTTTTTTTTTTTGATTTTATTCAATCATCAAATTTACATTTTTAAGAATTAGGACTAGGTAGGAATTATGAATGGTAGATTGAGTATCGTTTCAACCTAAAGGTTTAATAATACAAATATTTTTCATCTTTAGCATATAAATATTCTTCAATTTTTGCAATTAAATTACAACTATTATTTAATTTCTTGTTAAATTCTTCAACTCTTTCATCCACATAATTTTTCGTGGCAGCATCTTCCTTGTCTTGTGGCTCCTGCAGGTTTTGTAAACGCTTCCAGTTCAAATTATAGTTGCCATTAACCATTTTGAAAAAACCTTCACCGGGTGGTCCTGGCACTCCTTGCAAGCCAGGTGGTCCTGGTTCCGCTTGCACCCCTCGTTTTTCAATCGGACTTTCTAGAGATATTGCTGGAATTCTGTTAGAAAATCTTCCAAACTTATCAACACTCATTTTTATTCAATAATATTACTGCTTTACAAAGCGCATAATGATGACTAACAGCTTTAACAATGAAACATATCACTTTTATATTCTTTCATGCAAATATATGCTTCAACAACAGTAAACTAAAATCAAAATATGTATGTATACGAACAAAAATGAAAATGCATGCATGCATCATGCTGGCATGATTATTTTCACAAAAAATTATGTGTCCTGGAACAAGACATCGTTCAAAACGTCATTTTAGGGTTGTAATCTCGTTCACAACGTCATTTTAGGTTTTTAATATCGTTCACAACGTCATATTAGGTTTTTAATCTCGTTCACAACATAATTTTAGGTTTTTAATCTCGTTCACAACGTCATTTTAGGTTTTTAATCTCGTTCACAACATAATTTTAGGTTTTTAATCTCGTTCACAACGTCACTTTAGGTTTTTAATCTCGTTCACAACCTAATTTTAGGTTTTTAATCTCGTTCACAACATAATTTTAGGTTTTTAATCTCGTTCACAACGTAATTTTTTGATTTTTAACATCGTTCACAACATAGTTTCAGAACAAAATTAAAAAAATAATGTGAACGGTCCTCCTTCCAAATACTAACCGGCGTCAACCCAACCTATCAAATCGCAACCTATCATGACCCAACTCATAACGTCGCAACTCATCAAATCTGTTCATTTTCGCAACTTGTCACAAGACAACACACCACAACGCAACACATCAAAAAATTCATTCTTTGATTAAAACTAGGAGACGCCCTTTTTTAGATGTGTGTGTGTGTTTGGAAATATAAACTTGACCTTTTAATGGCTGATTATTATTATTATTCTGTATGCCAAATGACTTGAGAAGGCATTATTAATATTCAAGGTTAGAGAGGTTTATATTTTTAGAGTCAAATAGAGAAAGAGGAATTTCAAAGGGGGAATGAATGAGGATTTCTTCAAATTAAGCGAAAGGTAAGAATAATAATATGGTGAATTAAGAGCCTTCAACCAAAGAGAGCGGGGTAGTATTTAAATGTTGATATTGGTTGGAAGAGAAAAAAAAATACATTTCTCTAGAAGAAGGTAAGAATTAAGTTTTTTCTTAATAGAAACAATTTTATATGTGACAAGTACCTACCCATAAGAGCAAAATTGTGTGAAAATGAGTTTCAACCCTCAAATTGTCAATAGGTCCAAACTATAAATCATAATAACGCAGTTATTTAATAACTTTCTTATCATGAGTGGGAAAGAGAGTTAATTTTAATGGTGGGGTCGGTTGATAGTTAAGTTTATTTTTATTTTATTTATGAGTTTGTATTTGTTCTTATAAAACTTTGGAGGGAAGTTAGATATTTAGGTATGTACATACATACCTATATATTGTGTGTTTCTACGTAGGTATACAATTTAATTTGTTCTCTGTAAGCATGCATACTAGAGGATCTGTTACAATTTGAGTTTTTTTTTTGTATTTGAGTGATAAGAATCAGTTTGCCGTGCTCATACGAATAACTTTTTTACTTGCGATTATATAGGTATAGGTACTAGGTATAGCAAATTATGCATTTGTCGAAAAGAAAAGTTTTGAGATTAACAATCAAACATGACATTACGATGCGAAGACGAAATAAAATGCACGACTGGGTCGCACGAACTTGCTCTAATGTGTGACAGTGAGATATTGATAAATATAAAATTTTCAAAATTCTTAAATAAATAATTAAACTAATTTGAGCTGAGAAAAAAGTACGCCATTTTATTTCTTGCATAAATTTGAATTTATGAGAGTAAATTTATAAAAATCTGAAAAAAAATCTTTTTGAAAAAAATTTTCAAACAAAATTCAAAAACATCAGAGCATAGGTACATAACTACAGGATAACATTTCTTTTAATTTTGAATACTCAGTTTTTCATTTTAATTTTGATTTTATAGAGTAATGTAACCTTCTAACTTTCAATGTACACATTTTAATCTTCTCTTGTTTATGCTGTTTTTTTAGCTTTTATGAAATTATGTATTTATTCTTTTTAAGGCTAGCACTAGTTGATAAGATATTATATCTTAATGTGTTAAGCATACCTGAAAATAAATAAACTAAAACTAAAACTAAAACTAAACTAGGTATTCAGCAAACACATTTATTTATAATTTTTGGAAAAAAATTGTATAAGCCGTTTTCAAAATATTAATATTTTCAATTTTTTTTTTTAAATGCCTTTAAAAATACACAAAAATATTTTTTGAAAATATTGGTATGCAGTACAAATTCAGCTATATATGTGTAAAATTTCGAAAGAATCGGTTGAGTCGTTTTCGAGATAGTCGAAAGCAAAAAAATGGTCCTATGGAAAGTACCGTTCTTAGCCATTTTTTAAAACCTTTTTTTTTCAGCCATTTCGTCTTCGCTATCATCGTAATGTTTGATTGTTATCTCAAAACTTTTTTTTTTCGACGAATGCAGTGTCGCGAATTACTTAACAGAACGTTGATTCCTTCTTCTTAAAAAAAGTCAAATAATCCAAAATCCAATCCTACTTGTACTCACGCATTGTGGTTTGTATTTGTAGTTGTTGGCTAATATTATATAATGTAGTTTGAGGTGAGTATCTGCTCTCTCTCTGAGAGGAAATTCATCCTATCTACATGTGTGTGTGTATTAAAAAAAATGAAACCTATTAGCTACTGGAGCTTTCCATTGTTACGTACCCGACTTTTGTACGTTGTTTTCACTACAAAAAATTAAATTAAAACAGCATATCACATGAATTTAGTTTATGCTTTATATCTTTAGATAAATTGAAGTCATCGCTTTGATGGGCCAAAAAATTTAGTAAGTAAAAGCGCAACAATCTATTAACTAGGTATACATAAAGTATTTTGTGTCACGTGTCCGACAGTAAAACAACCAAAAGTTCTTATATCATTTGTTCTTGGTTTATTTTAACAAAACTTTGAATAATATTAACAAAATAGCATATTCTACAAAACAATAATATATCAAAGATTTCACGAAGAAAAAAAAATTGAGCAAAAAACATAATAGTTATTCTGAATTTGTGCATAATATCTGCCATCACGTGCCCGACAGTTTTGTCACGTGCCCGACGTGTACGAAATTACAGCTTCAAATTCAAAGGAGGTTGTTGATAAACGTGGTCATCTTGGTGCAAATTGTGTACTTTAGCATGTAGTGTATTTCCACCACACTGCAGTATATGAAACCGCGAAATGCCTGAAATAGGGCCGACCTTTTCCCATGGCGTTTTTGCTGCAATTTCAGCATTGTTAACATAATACATTTCTAATTAAAGTTACCTGTGGCTATAAAACTGTTTTTGGAGATGTGACAACTCATACAAGAGAGGATATTTATAGATCTTTAAACAATCCATGTTTCCATTCGTTCTACCAATACAATATATTTTCATTAAAAGTTACCATTTTTCATGGAATGCCCCTACTCTGAAAACTTACTGGCTGCGCACAATGGTGTAGCAGTAGCAGTAGCACGCAGCAATGTCAAAGTTAAATGTATGTAAATCGTATTGCACGGCTACAATGTGAAGTAGCAGATGCAGCAGAGAGAGTCGCTGAAGTAGAAGTCGACTCGACTTGAACTTCACGACCTGCTGCGCTGCAAAACAACAACAAACCAAAATGGCAGACATGATTTTTGTTTGAGTTCAGTGCTACACATTGTATTCGTGTATGCTGCTTTGTGAGCTACTTTTTCTGGCATTTACTTTGACATTGCTGCGTGCTACTGCTACTGCTACACCATTGTGCGCAGCCAGTTATGTTAGCCAAAAGAGTTTGCGTAGACAAAAACAAATTTCAAAATGGCCGCAAGAAAAACATTTCTACAAAAACAAACAATATGAAGTCATATAATTTTCTTATTGGCTTGTGGTTAAGAGGTAGTTACAATTTATTTAAAAATGTGCAACAGAAGATTATGATAGGTAAATATTATTAATAATGCGTGAGTAAAAGAAGGGTAGCAGTAAGTAACTTCTTCAATATATTGCGCAGCATACTGCGTCGTGTAAGGCAAATTAAAGGCAAATCTCAACATTTGCTTCACATACATACTTTTTTTTATTAAATACAAACATGGCCAACGCAAAAATAAGAAAGATGAAGATTGAAGTACATTCAGGTAGTAGGTAGATAAAAATTCGATTCCTATGTAAACAAAAAAAAAATTGTTTTCACACAGCTTGTGTGTAGGAAGGCAATAATATTTTGCAATAATATTTCATAGTGTAAGGACACCGCATTTTCACGTAATATTTTTGGCCAATATCTTGAGCAATATTATTGCGCGGTGTAAGGCCCACATTAGGAAAATCAGCTGGCACCCACTATGGTGATTAAATTTTTCACATATTATTTATATAAGAATATACGCGAAGCACGCACAGGTTGAGAAAATGGCATTCAAAGTTCAGAAATGTGTATATTACATGTGCACATCAAATTTAAATACCTATATCATTTTCAGAATATTGAACTAAAAAAAAATAACAAAATTTAATTGAACAAAGCAAAGTGGAGCTTTAGATTTGAGAAAAAAACATGAAACCATAATCGCGCAAAATTTAAAACAAATAATGCCCGGGTCTTAGATCCGGAGAGCGCTCTCCGACGTAATGAATGAAAGACGAAACTAATTAATTCAAAAAATAATTCATTTTTTTTTCAACGTTTCTCTGGTTTTTTCCGGCATCATCAGGGGTTCAGATTTATTAGTTCTTGGAAAACGAAATACAAAAAAAGTTTTGAATAAATCAAACCAGTAAATAAAACGTAGTAGGTTTTGATTATGATTTAACTAATTTTAACAATTAAAAAACTATTGCACTTACTCTTTTACTATTGTATTACATTTGAACGAACTATTGATTTAAATAAAATTTAAAAATTTAAAAATTTAAAAATTTTAAAAATTTTTTAAAAAATTTTAAACATTTTAAAAAACAAAAACACTAAAACACGTCTTACTAACAAACAGAATTTTTTAGAACTAATATCACAGTTAAGATTGCGATATGGCAACACTGTAAATGGCGTTTATGTCATCAATGTCCTCTTTGTGGTTCATCGTTTTCTTTATTTTTTGTTGGATGCGAAGGCTTTCCGGGATGAACCGTGTGTTCATTCTTCTTTCCTTGTCTTATATTTTGACGTTGTCAAAGTCTGCGTTGTGTTGATGGTCTAGCATGTGTTGTGAGATTGCTGTTGTGAGATTACTGTAGGAAAAAAATTAATTAGTTTTTTAATTAATTAATTGCATTGTTTTCATTGATTAAGCCCAAATATCAAATCAACAAAATTAAAACATAATATATAATCAAATTCCACAATACATAAGAGTTAATTGGTGGGCCTGCCGAAACACAAACATAACCTTACAGCTAACATCTATATTATTATATCTTAAAAACAAATACAATGAAAGGTTTCTTTGAACACATCAAATATAAATATGACAACAACACCTGTCTAACACTAAAACACTATTGTAGACAAAAGAAAGTATTAGCCAAACACAAGGAAAAACTCAAGTTTTTACTTTCGTGCAAAGATTATGAAATAATACCAACACATCTAACAAGTATAACATCTAAATTAAGCAAACAATTCACCACAGAGACAGTCAAACAACAACTATATAAAATACAACATATGTACTTTCATGCTTAAAATTCTAAAACTAGAAATAAAACAAACACTAATAACTATAAATATGTATAACTGAAAGGACATTATTCCACACAGACATCGGAATGAAATCTATATTAAATGATATTGAATACAATTCTTTCACATCGAAACAAATACAAACCTACAACCATATTAGAACACTAACACAAACAACACATCTCTCTAAATTTGAGAAACTTTAAACTGAACAAATCATAAGCTACGGTATTATCTTCAATGAAAGCTGGTTCGAAAATAAAACAAAGGTTGATTTTTCAAGAGAAAGCCAATGGCTTCTCTCTCTTGTAAAGAAATTTTCTCTTCCTGTTACCAAAGCTAACTTCTCACCAATACATATCATAGCAGAATAAGAGCAGTATATTCAAACCATAGAAGACACAAAACACAAAGAGATTGCCAGATCTAAAATTTCAAACAGAATTACAACTTTTAAAAGAAAAATCAGAAACACTCCAAAAGAAAAAATTATTTTGAAAACATTTGAAAAAACTAAACAAATTATCAAAAAACATAAAAAAGACATAGTAGTCACCAACTCAGACAAGGGTAATAAAACAGTTATCATGAATAGAGAAGATTATAACGAAATAATGAACCAATTACTGGATGATAAAAATACGTATGAGATAACAAGAACAGATCAAACATCAAAACTTCATACCATGAACAACAATTTAGTTAATGATCTATATAAAAAACAGTACACCCTCGGCGCCAGTGTTATATGGCCTTCCAAAGATCCACAAACCGAATTTACCTCTTCGTCCAATAGCAGCATCCACTAATGTTCCCTGTTATGGATTATCCAAATACATCTGAAAAGTAATAAAAAACTTAACTTCGGAAGAATTAAACATAAAAAACTCTTTTCAACTAAAAAAAAACAAAATGAAAGAGATATCGCTAGAAGAAGATGAAATACTGGTATCTTTTGATGTGGTTTCGCTGTTTAACAACATCTCTACGTACACAGCCATAAAAATTATAATGCAAAAATGGGAATCTCTGAAAGATCACACCAACATACCGAAGAAACAGTTCCTAAAAATATTACAGTTTTGTCTAACAGATATAGTCCAGTAAATAGAGACATTTTACCCTACAAAAGGTCGGGTAGTTCTAAATTGATATGTTATATGGTATGGCTGGTAGATGAAAATTCCAAATTTACACAACCACGCCCCCTCCGCCCCCTCCGCCCCTTTCAAAATACTGGAAAAACCAAAAAAAAACGGCACTTTTGTCACTTTTTTGCCTATAATTTTTTTTCAGTGTATTTTATCGAAAAAATAAATATGCAAGTTTGTAGTTTATAAAATTTCCTATAAATATGATCCGAGAAGTATTTTTGTACATCCACTACGAACGGCGATATGAAGCTTCCAAAAAAGGCTAAAATTTCGTATTTTAAAAGAATTTCAGTTTCCTCCCTCTTTAAAGTTCAATAACTCCTTAACCATCGAGTTTAGGGCAATCTTGTAGATAATTTAATTGGCTACCAATTGCATGCAAGCATTTTTATTTTGTGACCAATACAATCGGGTGAGGATTGATATAGTGATTTGTTAAAATATTCTCACTAACTCATTTTTTCTCTGTATGTCTTTTTGGTTGCTGCGATTTTAAACTAACTTTCAGATAAGCCAGAGACCCAAGCGCGTGCATGCCAGTCCCTGCACCCTTTCTTTAGTCCGTTTCATGCTCCCCCGTCAAGGCCATACTCAGGATGCCAATGAGGGGGAGGGGGCGACATCATTCAAAAATTAATACTAGTATAGAATGATCATAGTTTCCCTATCAACTTTTATCCAACAGCCACAATTATATAAAATAGATATACATAGCTATTGAAAAATGTGTTCAGTACGTACCTGTAGAGCCTAAGTCTAAGAGCTCTATACTTGAGTGGAAAATATAAAACGCCCAGCGAAGATTCATCAACAAAATTAAGATATCCAAAGATTTTGAAATTAATAATTTGATTCTTTTCATTTAATTTTTTTTATTGAATAATTAAATATTTTTCTTTTTTTTATAAATAATGAAAAGTTAAAAAAAATTCCAAGATTACATAAGTCGTATTGACAACATGTCTGATAATTGAGAAAAAGTTAAGTTACATTAGCTTATCAAATACTATAAGAGTAAAATATTTACACTCTCGTGCGCTTAGAAGGAGGTGGACTATGATCGGGTGCACAAGGTATGAGTGGAGTAGTCATTGTATATATAAACTATAGTACTACCACCTGAGGTGCGCCATCTATCGACGAAAAACTAAGCTCGAGAATACCATGGGAAGCAACAACAACAATTAAAATGGTCGAAATTGTTGTTGTTGCTTCCCATGGTATTCTAGAGCTTAGTTTTTCGTCGATAGATGGCGCACCTCCAGTGGGTATACTATAGTTTATATATGCAATGGAGTAGTATAGCAGTGAGTAGAAGGGAGTGGAGTAGGAGGGGATATAATAATAGGCTGTTGAGTAGAAGGATGTGGAATAAGAGGAGAGGTTCCGTCGCTCGAATCTTCAGTATTCTGCATCGAAATAATGGGATCTTCGTCTTTGGAATCTTCATTTAAAATGGCATCAGGCCGGTTTTCGCAAGAATGACCACAGCAAAATTTGCACAAGCTGGAGCATTTTAAGCCAGCCTTTCTGCAGCCACAAGCTCCCATGCAGCCAGTCACACATTTACATGATACCGTTTTCAACAATTTGTGGGGAGCAGCATCCTCAGTGGTTTTAATGGGTTGCAAGCACCCTTTCATCCAGCCAAAATCAAGAGAATTTTTTTTACTCCCATCCACGCCATGACCTGGTGGTAAGTCCTGAGGAAATGAAAATATGCAGCATTTGTTTTAGGCGGCAGCTCGGATAAATTCATTTTGGTTGAACTGCTTAGAAACTTGTAATAGCGTAACAAACTAAGCGATTGACCATGGTCCCCACCATACAAAGAGACCAAAATACGTTCTCCTGCCTCTGTAATTTCCTGAACGCTGGCATTTGGATCCCTGAACTTCTCAGCGGCCTCGAGTAAAAGTGGTTTTTTTTTGAAAAATTTGGCAGAACTTGGTTTTTCCAAAACCAAAGATGTTTGAAGTGGTATCACATCCACATATAGCATGAAGGAGAAGAACGTTCTCTGGTGGACTAAAGTCATAAGATGAGGATGCATAGAAGCTATCCGGCAAACTAGCCCTCCCAGGTTTACGGATGTAGACGTTCTCTACCCTATTTATTGTTCCCGTCAGTAATATGAGCGGGTCGATGTCTTAGCCAACAATAATCACTGCACCATACTGTGAAGCCATGGATTTTGCAGTGGCGACTATTAAAACATCAGCATCTTCTTCAGCTTGTATGGTGTTGATGTTTGCATCCTCGAGTTCAGTGACGAGAAGTTCTATAAATCGCTTCTTGTTGCGCTCATTGGATAGGAACTTCTCTTGCGGTGATTGGTTGATAGTTCTTTTGTCAAAAATCACGTCAGCTGATATATTTGTCTTACACCTTCTTGCCCGTTCAGCACTTTTAGTGTTTTGTAAAGCAGTTTCCTCAGGGTAGCCATCAAATATCACCATCACAGCAGTGCCATAGTGCCGATAAATAAACTTTATGTAATCTGCTAAAACGCCTCCAAAGGTTAAATTGCGATTCCAAACCACTTTATGGAGAAGATATCCACCATCAACTACAACCATTCGACGATTGGGCAGTTGAAAGTCAGCTGGAAGTGGAGTGAATGCCGCATATAAAGTTGATTTGTTGCCCTTACGCATCCCATCTTCATTAAACAGGGACATGGGAAATGGAGCAAGTTCGTAAGACAGGTAATCTTTAAGATCTTCTTGAGATTGTTTAGCTATGCACATTCTTTGGAACAGTGTGAGTGGATCGACAGCAAACTTTTTTTCCCCAACCTTTAAGGCGTTTTTATCAAAAGCTAATGTAATTACTTTGTCCTTCTTTTTGAATGAAACATCTCCAAAGGTGTCACCGATGATTCTTGATACGCCTTTCAACCCAACTTCTAGAGCCTTGTGACAATTGACCTGGTCACTTCCCACAACTCCAGAGCTAATACTCATAATTAAATCAGATTCTGGGAAAGGAACATGTTTTGAAAACCACTCAAGTAACTTTTGAACATCATTATTATCACGATTGATCCTTGTGGGCCTCATCTCCACATGTTGTTCAGATGATGTTGCTGTCACATTGGTAAAGTTTTCCATCTCATTAACAATATTTTGGAGGTAAGTCATTCCCAGGGTCCATTTTAAAAGTGTGCTATCTGTCATTCCCCGACAGGGTAATCCTCCACCTATCTTCATGTCCTCCATATGTAATTGCTCAATCGTCATATCTGTCCAAATGCCTGACCAAAATTTGTCTGTTCTTCGGATAGTAAAATAACCTTCCATGGTAAATTTCTGAAACTCTGTAGGATCCATTCTGTCTTGCAAGCACAACATTTCCTGTATATATAAATGGGCACTTTGTGCGTAGAACTAATGTCCCGCAGCATGGAAAAATGGAATCATCTTTTCAACAGACTGCAAATGAAGTTTAAATCTACCCATTCTTTCACCCTCTATATACTGTTTAACAAGAATTATCATGTTGAAATATTGCACCCAAAGTTGTGCAGTGGGTCCCCTGCGTTCTAAGCCTTGGAGAGCTTTTTTTAAATTTTTCCTTTACTGATCTTAGTTCTTGGATTTCATCAACTATGAAAAATGATGAGCTTTGAACTTTTGATAAAAGTCTCTTAGATTCTTCTTTTTCATCATCGGTCAATTCAATTGTGTCCATTATCAATACGGCCAAAGCTTGGTGGGTCAATAAATGAGCCCTGAGCGCTCGCGAATATGCATGACCAGACATCATTTTAATGATGCTATTCTCAGCGTAAATAGTGGCGAACAGTTCATTAATTCCACTGCCAGACATAATGGTTCCAATTGCTCCCAGGTAGGACATTAGTAAGTGAAAGCCCTCAACTTTCAATTCTGGTTGTGTACCATTGTTGAGAATTTCATGGGCCTTCATATATAGCGGCTGGTCAAACGTTACGAAGCAAGTTTTTTGCTTGATGCTGTTACATTTTTGACGAGCAATAAGAAGTGCTGTGTAAAAGGTATCATGGTTGCTAGGTGTGGCATTAACGAATGGAAGGTAAATTATTTTTGATCGTTGGTATTCTTTGTTGCATGTAGCCTGTTCCATGAAACCATTCCATCCTGGCACATTCAAATCATTTAATTTTCCATATAACCACAGAATGTCAGTACTGGAAGGCAAAATAGAATCACTGACATCTGAGAGGCTATGAATGTCTTTAATTAAAACAGTTTTTAAACCAGCGTTTGAGTTCTTAACAAACCTTTGAAGTTCTGTGGAACCAGCTTTTGAGACTAGTTCTGGTGCTGTTAATCTTCGCACGCGTTGAATGTTTCCTCCATGCTCAACTGCATCATGTGGAGTCAAGCATATTATTCCACCCATGGCATGAAATGTTCCAAGACCATCAATAGTATTGGTATTAAAGTCTGCGTTATCGAACACCAACTGGCAGAAAGCATCTGTACGTTCATATTGTATCAAGGGTGCTTGTGGTTGCATAATAGTAGAATCTTCAAGTAACTGAGCCTCGTGGTGACTTGATGAAAACCCAAGAGATGACATCATATCAATAAGAAGCTTAGAACCAAATTTTCTATACATGAATACGCTTATTCCTGTTAGGAGAGGTGACAGAAAGGACCTGGGCCGTGCAGCAGCAATGACAGCATGCGATAAAGCCACACATCTCTTCTTCCATTTATCGAAAAGGTTTTTTTTATTCTTTGTGGAATATATGGCTCTATATCATTCTAAAATTGATCGGATGGTGGATATTCATTGATATTGTAGACTTGAGAACGAATGTCCTCCAAAACTTTGTCTGCAGCTGCTTTGACTACTCTCAATCTTTCTATTTGAGGATCGGCATTTTGATTGTGATACCAGTTTTCTGTGAGTATCTTATAACCTATGTTCTTAAAACAAACAGATGACTTATTGGCTGATTCCACAAAAAGGATATCTTCTCCATACTTTTTTAGCAAACGGGATTTAACTGTTCTTCTATCAATTTTATAATCTCCCTCAATCGTATATATCAACTCATCAAATGAAAATTGGCATTCCTCACTGTTCCTATCAAGATATGAATAAATGTATTCCATTGAATTATCTACCCGGGTATCCGGTCTGTACCCTCTTTCACACTCAGAGGTTGGTGTTTGGTACAATTTCCTTTGGCAAAATAAGTGGTATTGTGCATCAGCCGCAACAAGATCCAAGTCATGAGGAACTCGATCAATAATTTTTAGTGCCCATTCGTCGCCTCGTATCCTAGCTGCATTCAAAAACTTTTCTCTAACTGATTGCGTCTGCACTGTATGCACTGAATTTCGTTTTTTAAGTGGAGCCTTCTTTTGTTTTTCCCGAAACTCTGGTGTAACTCTTTCTCCACATAAAAAGCAATGCGTCTTGAACCGAAATCTTCCTTCATTATCTGACCTTAGCACTGATGTTAAAAGCTCTCTTTCATCTCCCCCATGACGCTTCCGTCATTCCACTGTTATTATATTTTTTTAAACAAGTATTGTGCACTTCAATTTCATTTTTGAATGCCAAAAGTCGTGTATGATCAATCTGCCCCCTTTTAATACTTGACTTATATAAAGTCTCAACTCCTCTCTGTTTAACAACTATTGTATCACTTCCTCCCAAACTTTTTTCACAAATAAAGCACACATTACCTGTAGTTCCTGATTGAGATGAAGAATCCATTGTATGTACACTGTTATTATCTCACATTAAAGTTAAAAAACTAATTACACTTTTGAAACGGCGTGTAACGTTTTGTTTAAAATACAACACAATTTTCTAAAATTTCACAAAGTATGACCAAAGCGAAAACCACAAACACAAACTAAAATAAATTCGCAACAATCAAATGAAACAAAGATCCAGGCCAACTTTGATCATAAAATTTTAAAAATTTCAAACATTACTAATATTAGTTTTTGAATGATTTTGAACGCCCCCCCCCCCTGATTGGCATCCTGAGCACGGGGGTGCATGAAACAGACTTAAGAAAGGGGTGCAGGGACTGGCATGCACGCGCTTGGGTCTCTGGCTTATCTGAAAGTTAGTTTAAAATCGCAGCAACCAAAAAGACATACAGAGAAAAAATGAGTTAGTGAGAATATTTTAACAAATCACTATATCAATCCTCACCCGATTGTATTGGTCACAAAATAAAAATGCTTGCATGCAATTGGTAGCCAATTAAATTATCTACAAGATTGCCCTAAACTCGACGGTTAAGGAGTTATTGCGCTTTAAAGAGGGAGGAAACTGAAATTCTTACAAAATACGAAATTTTAGCCTTTTTTGGAAGCTTCATATCGCCGTTCGTAGTGGATGTACAAAAATACTTCTCGGATCATATTTATAGGAAATTTTATAAACTACAAACTTGCATATTTATTTTTTCGATAAAATACACGAAACAAAATTATAGGCAAAAAAGTGACAAAAGTGAGGATTTTTTTTGGTTTTTCCAGGATTTTGAAGGGGACGGAGGGGGCGTGGTTGTGTAAATTTGGAATTTTCATCTACCAGCCATACCGTATAACATATCAAAAATTTAGAACTACCCGACCTTTTGTAGGGTAACCCCCCTATTTTTTGTCTCTATTTACTGGACTAATAACAATTACATATTTCAGATACGAAAGTAAATTCTATAATCAGACATTTGGTATGCCAATGGGCAACCCACTTTCTCCAACCATTGCAGACATAGTATTAGTTTAGACCATTTGCTAAACGAATCAATAAACAAATTACAAAAACATAATACAATAAAGTGCACGACTGGGTCGTACGAACTTGTTCTAATGTGTTAAAATGGTTTTGGGTGCTTGAGATTTTGGGAAAAAAGCGTTGAAAAAAATCATATGAAATTTTATAAATCACTTTAAAATCAATACCTAAAATGTTTTTTGGAGAAAATGAAGTAAGCCATCAGGTTTCTCTTACGTTTTTGAATTTTGACGAAATTTTTTTTCAAAATCGTTGGACCAGTTTTTTCAAAAAACAGTTTTTTTTGAAAAACTTTTCGAAAATATATTCCAAATTTTTTTTTGAGTATGCCAACTTCTTGCACTTTGTTGTTTTTATCAGAAAAATAAAATTAAAAAACAAAAGTTAAAAAAAATTTTTGAAACTTTTTTTAAAAACTCAAAAAAAACATTTTTTGGAAAAATTAAGAGTTTATATTATTTCGTTTATAAAAGGGCTTCTACATTAAAAATTTCATCGAAATCTGTCAAGTGGCTTACGAGAAAATCGGATTTCAAAAAACCGGTCTTATGGGAGGTACCGTTATAAGACTTTTCCTGAAAAATCTATTCCAACCAAAAACATAAAGTTTGCACAGAAAACATCATTCAGAAACTTTTATCAAAATCGTAGGAGCCGATTTTGAGAAAATTTAATTTTTTACAAAAAATCGTATGGCAGGTACCGTTGTTTTTGGAGCTAGGATGCTAATTCCAAAAACCCCTCTGTAGGACGTCATAATAATAGTATGTACCAAGTTTGAAGCAAATCGGTCCAGCCGTTTGGGCTGTAGGTAACTATACAGACAGACAGACACACGGACAGACAGACAGACAGACAGACAGACAGATAGACAGACAGACAGACAGACAGACAGACAGAATTGTCGGATCCACTTTTTTCGACTTCTCTATCATCGTAATGTTATGTTTAATTGTTAGAATTTTTTTTTTTTTACGAATGCATAACTTGCCTTATAGTACCTGTAATCGCAAGTAAAAATAAAATTCATAGCCAAATACGTTGATGACATAATTGCAATAGTCAAAAGCACAGAAAATGATACCATACTAAAAACACTTAACGAATACCACACCAAACTCAATTTCACTCTTGAAATTGAAAAAAATAATATGATTCCATTCCTAGATGTAAAACTAATCCGAAATAATAACAAAATAGCATTTGATTGGTACACTAAACCCATGTCATCAGGCAGAAGAATACATTTTATGTCTTCACAACCCATGAAATATAAAATCAACACAGCAAAAAACCTCATGGACATAGTTATAGACATCAGCGACACTAATTTCCATAAAGCAAACATAACAGAAACAAGAGAAATTCTTCAAATGAACAATTTTCCAAATAAAATTATAAACGATATCATAAATAACAAAATACATCAAAAACAAAATAAAAATAATCCTAACACAATCACAAACAACAAACCTGGCAACCCTAGATACTTCTCCCTCACATACATCCCGCTCCTCACTGATAACCTCTCCATCAACCAAACAATAGAAATTGATCGAGAGAAAACAATAGCTATTTGCACACAAACCCAACTCCACACTACGTACAATATTCACCAACACCAAACCACCCATAAAAATAACCGAACAACATGATGTTGTACATGAAATCCCCTGCAAAGGCAAACTAAACGAAACTTGTCAAAAAATATATATTGGAACAACAAAACGTGCACTAGGAGTGAGGTTGTCAGAACATGAAGCCGATATCAAGAAAAAGAACCAGCTACAGCAATTTCACAACACATGCTAGACCATCAACACAACGCAGACTTTGACAACGTCAAAATATTAAACAAGGAAAGAAGAAAAAGAGGACATTGATGACATAAGCGCCATTTACAGTGTTGCCATATCGGAATCTAAACTGTGATATTAGTTCTAAAAAATTCTGTTTGTTAGTAAGACGTGTTTTAGTGTTTTTGTTTTTTAAAATGTTTAACAATTTTTTAAAAATTTTTTAAATTTTTAAATTTTATTTAAATCAATAGTTCATTCAAATGTAATACAATAGTAAAAGAGTAAGTGCAATAGTTTTTTAATTGTTAAAATTAGTTATATCATAATCAAAACCTTCTATGTTTTATTTACTTGGTTGATTTATTCAAAACTATATTTCGTTTTCCAAGAACTAATAAATCTGAACCCTTGATGATGCCGGAAAAAACCGAAGAAACGTTGGGAAAAAAATGAATTAGTTTTTTAATTAATTAATTGCATTGTTTTCATTGATCATTAAGCCCAAATATCAAATCAACAAAATTAAAACATAATATATGATCAAATTCCATAATACATAAGACGAAACTATCAAAACGTTGGGCATCCACTGGAATCCCTTATAGTCTAAGAGCCAACGACATAATGAATCAAGTCATTTATATAATGTTGTAAGGCATATCAATAGAAAGCGTTGGGGGAGTTAGACAAGAAAAAGTTTGTCTGGCAGTTTTTTGGTGTGACGAACATGGGGTAAATTCGACACAAAAGTGTGACAAAAATGAGTTAAGTCAAGTCACATATATAATGTTGTAATTCATTTCAATAGAAAGCTTTTGATTAGTTAGACAAAAAAAAGTTTGTCTGGCAGCATTTTGGTGTGACGAACTTGGGGTAAATTCGACACAAAGTATGACAAAATTTCAAAAATTAACTTATTTGGGTACTTTTGTAACAGAACGAATAGGTTGTGTTAAAACAAGAAAAAAATCCTAAGAGAGGGGGGGCTATTCCCCTCCGTTTAAATGGGAGGGGCAATTTTCTGGAAAAATGACTTATATTCGAAAAAAAAATATTTAAAAATAACCGCACCTCCTATAATGCCATAATATACGGTTTTGTAAAGCCAAAAATCTTTTCTTTAATTGTATTTTCAAACAAAGTTATTCTAGTACATCGGTTTAGAAAAATTAATTTTCAAACTCAAAACTTTGAAAAACAAAAATTTCAAACAATTTTTTTTCAAAATTATACGTAGTTAAATATTAATTTTTTTTTCAAAATGTTATGCTCTTATTAGTTCTTAGTAAAACACTGAAAACCGTATGGCTCTAGGACTTTTTGTTGCTAAGCTATTCAAAAATAACCGAACTTAAAATGATCACCTGTGCAATCCGTGTGATGATTGTTAGGCTAGACTTTCTTGTTATTGTGAAGTAGTAGGTTCGGTTATTTTTAAATAGCTTCGCAACAAAAAGTCCTAGAGCCATATGGTTTTCAGTGTTTTACTAAGAACTAATAAGAGCATAACATTTTGAAAAAAAATTAATATTTAACTACGTATAATTTTGAAAAAAAATTGTTTGAAATTTTTGTTTTTCAAAGTTTTGAGTTTGAAAATTAATTTTTCTAAACTGATGTACTAGAATAACTTTATTTGAAAATACAATTAAAGAAAAGATTTTTGGCTTTACAAAAACGTATATTATGGCATTATAGGAGGTGCGGTTATTTTTAAATATTTTTTTTTCGAATATAAGTCATTTTTCCAGAAAATTGCCCCTCCCATTTAAACGGAGGGGAATAGCCCCCCCCTCTCTTAGGATTTTTTTCTTGTTTTAACACAACCTATTCGTTCTGTTACAAAAGTACCCAAATAAGTTAATTTTTGAAATTTTGTCATACTTTGTGTCGAATTTACCCCAAGTTCGTCACACCAAAATGCTGCCAGACAAACTTTTTTTTGTCTAACTAATCAAAAGCTTTCTATTGAAATGAGTTACAACATTATATATGTGACTTGACTTAACTCATTTTTGTCACACTTTTGTGTCGAATTTACCCCATGTTCGTCACACCAAAAAACTGCCAGACAAACTTTTTCTTGTCTAACTCCCCCAACGCTTTCTATTGATATGCCTTACAACATTATATAAATGACTTGATTCATTATGTCATTGGCTCTCGGTCTATTAAGTGACACTTTCCAATTCAAAGTGAACCTCGACACAAGCCTCTCCACGGAAATACTTACAAAACGAAAATCTTTGTCCGAAATAGCCAAACTATATGACCCTCTTGGTTGGTTGGCTCCAGTGACAGTGTAACGCAGAAGTCGATGTCTTCAAAGGAAGTTCGTCATTTTCGATGGTTAATTTACATAGTTTAGCTATGAGTCGTTTAAAATGTTTTTTGTTGCTGAATACCGTTGCACCTCGAACCCCGTTGTCTTTGTCTGGATGAACTTCTGAAATCTTTCCCGTCATCCAGGTTGTTGACGGTAGCCGGTCTTTTTTGATGAGAACGATGTCTTCAATTTTCATATTTTCTTGTTTTTGATACCACTTGGAAAGTGTTTGTAGTTGAGACAATTATTACGATGACCAGACTTTTCAAAAGTCTTGGGTGATTTTTACTTGCGATTATAGGTAGGTACTACATATAAGGCAAATTATGCATTCGTAAAAAAAAATTTTTTTTTGACAATCAAACATAACATTACGATGATAGAGAAGCCTAAAAAGGTGGGTCCGACAATTCTGTCTGTCTGTCTGTCTGTCTGTCTGTCTGTCTGTCTGTCTGTCTGTCTGTCTGTCTGTCTGTCTGTCTGTCTGTCCATATGTCTGTCTGTATAGTTACCTACAGCCTAAACGGCTGGACTGATTTGCTTCAAACTTGGTACATAGTATTATTATGACGTCCTACAGAGGGGTTTTTGGAATTAGCATTCTAGCTCCAAAACTAACGGTACCTGCCATACGATTTTTTGTAAAAAATAATTTTTTCTCAAGAACGGCTCCTACGATTTTGATAAAACTTTCTGAATTGTGTTTTCTGTGCAAACTTTATGTTTTGGTTGGAATAGATTTTTCAGGAAAAGTCTTATAACGGTACCTCCCATAGGACCGGTTTTTTTAAATCCGATTTTCTCGTAAGACACTTGACGGATTTCAATGAATTTTTTAATGTAGAAGCCCTCTTATAAAAGAAATAATATAATTTCGAAAAATTTTCAAAAAAAAAAGTTTTTTTGAGTTTTTTAAAAAAGTTTCAAAATTTTTGAAGTGAAACTTCTTTAGAATCGTTGTGATTTCAAACCGGATGCAACGAAAAAACGACATGTAAGAGACACAAATACAAAAATGTGTAGGATGAAGCCAGGAAAGAATGAGACAGAAATATACATACTATTTTACTGACGGAAGTAACGCTCAGTATTCCAATATGGCGGCGCCGATGACTCGCATTAGCTCACCGTGTGCACGAACGAGTGAGAATATAAATACTATAATCTTACTCATTTGTTTGTTTTGATCATTGTAGGGATGGGCAAGTAAAAAATATATCGATATTTATCGTATCGATATTCTTTAACAGTATCGATAATTATCGGGTGAAAAAAATCAATATATCGATATATCGTCAGTTTTCTCACGATTATTCATACATATTACGAAAGCATTCAAAATTCGTAAAAAAGAATAGACGTGAAGAAAACAGTATGTTTTTTTTTTAAATGTTGTTTTGGCTAAAAATACAAATAACGGACATCTCTGTTTATAAACGACTGAATTTAATAAATTAAAATGCGGAACATAAACACAAGAGTTTGAACTTCTTTGCTCGGAAACTGTGTTATGTTTCATCGTATGCATTTTATTTTAAGTTGCATGGATGAATTAAATTGGGGAAAGGCGCACTGCGACCTTAAAGATCTATTGTGCCCCTTTTAGAGCTGGATGAGGATACTCGTCCTACAGCACTTCCTCCAAATTGGTTTCTTTTAGGAAGGTTAGTATTTGAGGTATTTTTAAAGAAGGTAATCTGCCCTTATTTATCTGGTAACTACCCAGGTTTTTGAAGTGAAACTTCTTTAGAATCGTTGTGATTTCAAACCGGATGCAACGGAAAAAAAACAGGTAAGAGACACAAATACAAAAATGCGTAGGATGAAGCCAGGAAAGAATGAGACAGAAATATACATACTATTTTATATTATCGGTCTCTCCTCTTTGTCCCATACTTTGTAGCGTCCCCAATCCCGTCTTCTAAGCATAGTCGCCTGTAATTTGTGAGCCAGAGCGAGAGAGCAGATGTCGGTGTGTATGTATATTGCACACTGTTTAATACGTGCTTGTATTTGAGCATTTAACGTGTGTTAGTGTATGTGAAAACTACGTGAGCTACTGTACACTGTATGCGGCTGCGTATTACAGCTTTTTTGTAAGATGTCAGCGTGGTGTGTTATTACTGAAGTGAAACTTCTTTAATATCGGGGTAATTTGAAACTCGACGAAACGGAAATGCAACATGACACTTTTAAGCAAATATGTAAAAAATATATCGCAACAAGTCTGAGAGAGAACGAATGAAAAAAAAATTATGACACAGTATTTTATATTCTAGCTCTAATTTTCTCCTATCATACGTTTTGCCTCTCACTCAGGTCTACTAAGCATTATGTTAAACAAAAGCGAGTGAGCAGGTACGTTGGTACGATTAAGTTAGTATGTTAGTTAATATAGGTACGTGATTTGAATGCTGTCTAACAGGAAAAGCTTTACAAAAGTTTTCAATAAACTTAATTCAAGAAGAATGTAAAATTCAAAAAAATACATAACAAAAGTATTTATAGAAAATTGGCATTCAAAAAATTATTTAAATTTTAAAAAAGTATCCTGAATTTTTGAAAATACTCAGTTTTCGAATATTTTTTTGACTTGTTTTAAATAGTGGCGTCCTGGAGTTCATACTTTAAAAGGGAGTCAAAACGACGCAAAGTATGTCGGTACGTCTGTATGCCTGAATATGTGTTGAAACTTTTGTATTTGTATAGATACGTGTTGAAAGCATTTAGTCATACATAACATAAGGTTTGAAAGTAATCCGAAAACTGGTGCTGGCTGGCTGAGTTTTTCATCTCATTCTCTCGTAAATTAGGTATACCAACTTCTTTGAAGTTTCACTTCAACCGAGTGTGAATTACGCACACAATTTTTTTTTTTTAATTTTAGTTTTTTCCAAAAACGGTTTACTTTATATTTTTTTAATTTTATTTTTCTGATAAAAACTATAAAGTGCTAGAAGTTGGCATACTCAAAAAAAATTTGGAATATATTTTCGAAAAGTTTTTCAAAAAAAACAGTTTTTTGAAAAAACTGGTCCAACGATTTTGAAAAAAATTTTCGTAAAAATTCAAAAACGTAAAAGAAACATGATGGCTTACTTCATTTTCTCCAAAAAACGTTTTAGGTATTGATTTTTAAGTGATTTATAAAATTTCATATGATTTTTTTAACGCTTTTTTCCCAAAATCTCAAGCACCCAAGACCATTTTAACACATTAGAGCAAGTTCGTACGACCCAGTCGTGCACTTTATTTGTATAAACTGCCATCGAGATCTGAACGTCCTTTTTTCGTCAATAATAGGTTCGGGTACTGCATTCAGAGTACCTACTTCCAATCAAAAAGTGTTAAGGAGTTACAATCATGGTATGCTCAACATCATTTTCGAGTGCTGTTAGTGGTCGGGAGTTAAGACAGGCTTCTATATGTGTCACAAGGGTGGAAAGTTCTTCAAATGTAAGCGTTGCGTCTCCAATCACTAGCTTGAGGTGATACTTAGTTGATTTAACGCCGGCCTCCCATAATCCACCAAAGTGAGGTGCTGCAGGATGTATAAAGTGCCACTGGATTCCATCCATTACAAGCTTAGATGCAGCATCTTCTTCGGATCGCTTTATTGTTTCTTGCATCTGACGCATAATTTTTTGTTGGCTCCAACGAACGTAGTACCATTGTCACTATACAAATGTGAACAGATTCCTCTTCTTGATGTAAAGCGTTTTAAAGCTGCGAGGAATGCTGCTGAGGGGAGATCACTAACTAGCTCAATATGAATCGCTTTAGTGGCTAAGCAAACAAATATTGCTACGTAGCCTTTTGTAGATTTCTTTCTTTGTCCCTTGGCGACCAGCTTTCCTTGCTAACCTTATCGGTTTCGGAGTTAATTCCCAATTTTCTCTGACCATCTTGCAGTTATATGCGAATCTTCTGTAGTAGGCAGCTACTCTTAGTAACTTGTTGTAACAAGAACATCTTTCGGCTACGTTGTCGATTGCGTGAACTTCTATCGTCAGAACTTTTCTTGCTTCGGGAATATCGGGTTCTGATATGCTTGTAAATTGTTCTTGTGGCCAGTAAAAGGAATATTCTTGTAGCCATCTTGGACCACTCACCCCACAGTTGGTTGTTCTTCATATTTTCTGGTAAACAGCCTCGAGATGCACAGTCAGCTGGGTTGTCGGCTGATGCTCTTACATGTATCCAACTTTTTGGCTTGGTTGCTTCTTGAATTTCTGACACTCGGTTTGCAACGAATGTCTTCCACGTCGATGGACATTTTTTTATCCAAGCTAAGGTAATTGTTGAATCTGCCCAGGCGAATACTTCTTCAATTTGGAAGCCAAAAGTTCGTACAATGTGTTCTAGCAATTTCGATAAGAGATGAGCTACATATAGTTCTAATTTCGGGAAAGCAAGGTTTTTCCTAATTGGTGCTACCTTTGTTTTTGCAGTTAACATAGTAGTAACGAAAATACCATTAGGCATAGGTACTCTACAGTAAACTACTGCTGCGTATGCTGCTTCAGAAGCATTACAAAATCCGTTAAGCTCAATTTTCCATTACCATTGTTGTATTCGGATGTCTTCGACTGCCAAAAGGTTTTTCTTTAGTTTGTTTCAATGGTTTTGTAGTTCCAATGGAAGTTGTTCATCTCAGCTGACTTCAGATTTCCAGATAAGTTGCATTAAAACCTTTGCTCCCACTGTCACTGGAGCCAACCAATCAAGAGGGTCATATAGTTTGGCTATTTCGGACAGTTTTTCGTTTTGTAAGTATTTCCGTGGAGAGGCTTGTGTCGAGGTTCACTTTGAATTGGAAAGTGTCACTTAAAGGATTCCAGTGGATGCCCAACATTTTGATAGTTTCGTCTTTCATTACGTCTTTTTTCTGTTGATTACGTAACTCAATTGGTATATGTTGAAGTAGTTTCTTGTCATTTGCAGCCCATTGTCGCAGTTGATAACCTGCTCCTCTTAGCATCTCGTCAAGTTCTTTCTGAGCTTTCCTGCACTCTGATATGGTATCTCTTCCGGACATGACATCGTCAACGTAAAAATTATGTTTGACTATGTCTGAGGCTACTGGGTAAATGGATTGTTCATCTTCAGCTAGTTGTTGGAGAGTCTTAACTGCTAGGTATGGTGCTGATGCTGTTCCATAAGTAACGGTTGTAAACTTATATTCTTTAATGGGTTGGTCAAAAGAATTTCGCCATAAGATGCGTTGATAATTTTGGTCATCTTTGTGTAAATCAATTTGGCGGTACATCTTCTCTATGTCCGAAGTAAACACGTATTAATGCTTCCTCCATCGCATCAATATGGTTGTTTTGTCATCTTTGAGCTTGGGTTCTATCATCATCAACTCATTTAGACTTACTCCTGTTGTTGATTTAGCTGAACCATCAAATACAACTCTTAGTTTTGTAGTTGTACTCGATGGTTTAATCACAGCATGATGAGGCTTGTAGTAAATTCGGCCATTCTTTTTTGACTGGGCGCTGACCATATGACCCAGCTCTATAAATTCGTTAATCACTTTCGAATATTCAGCTTTTAATTCCAAATTTTTATTTAATTGTGTTTCTTGCTGACGAAACCGGGCAATCGCTATATTCTTTGAGTCTCCCAATTGAAACTTTTAAATGGCATCTTGGGTAAATGGGATTTTAACGACATACCTCCCATTTTCTTTTCGGTAGGGTGTATCCTTGTAGAATTTTTCGCACTTCTTATCAATTTCCTTTTGGTAACGTGGTTGCGCTACTTCTTCTTAATCCCAGAATTTTTCCATCTGCTGCTCAATTGATGTTTGTGTCTCAAATCCTGTAACTCTGTAATTCGAACCACTTCTGTTGATGCTCGTCCTGATATCAGCCAGCCCAATTGTGATTTGTGGGCTATCAGTGAATTTCTAGCATCTCTCTTTATGCCATCAAGATTGTCCAGGAACATTGAATGACGGATTAGCAAGCTCTAGTTTATCAAAGTTTCCAATTGCAATGTATTTTGTTGTTTTGGAAGGTAGTTGTCTTGTGAGTTTGGGAAGCACAAGAGCCTCTACTTGGAGCTTAAACTTTGATGTAAAATGTCGAGATATTGTAATATTAACCTTGTTCCTTGCGGTTCCAGCGTTTGTTGGGCCTAATCAAAAAAATCCCAAAAGCTGATGAATCCTTTAGGTAGGGTTCGAACTAGACGTTCAAAAGTATTTTCGAGAAAAATAAAAAATCTTAAGAAAATAAAAAAAAACTGAAAACAATCAGTTACTCTACAATTCTAAGTGGAAATCAGTCAAAGAAGGAAGATGCTTCTTGTAAACTATTAAACAAAATACTTTTTGAAGATCAAAGGAGCGATCAAAAACATATTCAACTGCTTTCGCGGAACCTAATCTTCGCTGGACTTTTGTGCACATGTGGTGAATTGGGGACGAGTATTTATCGTTCCATTCTTTGTACTGTCTTTTGATGAAAATTGAATAAAACTACGTTAATTTTTTGGCGAAATCTTTCTTTCCATTCCATGTGTAGAAGCGAATGATGCTTTTTGTTGCGGTATTGGCAGTTTCTTTTTCTGTAACATTGAAATTGCTTCTCATGGCTTAAGCAGTTAATGCACAGTTTAGAGTGCTAACATTGTTGCCATCTTTCTTCAATTGTAGAAGTTAAAAATTTTGTGCAGGTGTAAGCAGCGTGACCACCCTTGCATATGTGGCAATGAAGGACTTTCTAGTCGATGTGGAAGTTTCAAACTGCATGTCTTGGTTCATTAATACATGTTTTAGGTTTTTTTTGCGGGAGAAAGTACTTCCAAGGCCTGGTAACGCCTTTCCAAAAAGTCCAAAAGTGTGTTCAGAACTGGCATTTTATTTGGCTCTGTAAGACCTTGCTCGAATAAATTTCTCGATTCTATGTCAAGAGTTGTTGAAGTGAGGTGTACTTTTATTGGACTCCATGGTGAGATATCGAAGCCCATGTTGTTTAAAGCAGCCAACCTTTCTTTAATCGCGTCTAGCATATTTTTGATTGCATTGGCCGACGGAGAATTTCCTTGTTGTCCACCTTTTAACATTTTGTTAATATGCATTGACACTATTTTTTTCGTTCGTTGTTGTACCTGGACTTTAATATCTCCCAGGCACTGTTGTAGTTCTCACTAGAAAATGAGAAATGCTGAATCAGATGTAGAGGTTCCCCTTCCAAATGGGTCTTTAAATACTCCATTTTTTCAGTCGAAGAGCAGTCTAAGCTCTTCTTCATCTGCATAAGAAATATAATCTTCGTGCAACTTAGTAAAGTTCCTTAGCTGTTCCATCAGCATTTGTTTTTGATACTCGTAGATTGGTTTTGAGTAGTTTTCCAATGTCTCTTCAAACTCTTCAATTGTGTCTACAACTGCGCTTTATTAAGTTGTAGTTTATTAAGCCTTTGGGTTTAAACCGTTTTGAGGCTTTCACAATTTTGTTCTTTGTCAACAGTTGTTTCTTTTTCTGTCCCAGATATTTTATTTACTACATGTGAGTTCCCTTTTTCATGGAAAAAGCCAAAGATACTTGCGATACCTAAGTCCCAAAATCGATCAAAAACAGAATATCGACTTATATCTATCTTGCCGTTCTTGTCGAAAGTTTTTGAAAGAGCCATTCTAAAGCAGCTCCCGCAGTTCCTTCTCACAAATAATCTTTTAAGTTCCGTCCAGTCCAGTTTTCGTGCTAAGAGAAGTTGTTAAATTGCATTGTTGCTTGTTGTAGATGACATTTGTAAGTCTATGGGTAAAAACCTTTGTATTTTTTTTAACATTGCTCGATTTCTCTAAAGCGCTCTGCAAAAAACTGTTAAATGATTTTGGTCTTACCTCATTCGCAGTAAGACTGTTGTACTCTTCTTTAACGGACCGTCACCAATGTGTGGCAGTGGGCAATAGAATGTCTTCATTTCTAAGAATTTCAGCTGGTGTTCCCCAGGGAACTGTCCTTGGACCTTTCTTGATTTCCATTTATGTGAATGAGCTGCCTGTATTGGTCAAGCATTGCTCAATCCACATGTTTGCAGATATATTACAGTTGTCCATTCACCGATGTTGCAAGTGCAATAGATGATGTCAATAAGGATTTAAATATTATTCAGGAGTGGGCACTTAGACACAACCTTTCCCTTAATCCGGGGAAGTCAAAACCTTTGTGTATAAAGAAACATTGTCTAGACACTTCTCACTTTCCTCCAATCAAACTAGGGGAATCAATAATCGAATACGTCCACACTGTGAAAAAATTGGGCCTGGTTTTCAATGAAAACCTTACCTGGACAGACCACATAGCAACAATAGTCGGAAAAGTGTATAGCGGCCTTCGATTACTTTGATGTTCTCAAAGATTTATTCTGACTGCTACACAAATGTTACTTATAAAAGCTTTACTCCTTCCTATCCTCATGTACTGCTGTGAAGTATTTTGTAGTGTAGATTACAACACAAAAAACAAACTGAAAGTAACTAATAATAATCTAGCCCGATACGTCTTTAATAAAAAATACTTCGACTATATTGTCAGAAGCACTTTACCGCAAATTTACTTTATATTAACGACGATTAATTTTTATTACAAGACGATTAAAACGAACTAAGAATAAACAATTTGCGCAGCCGGCGAAAGACCACAAGAATGGAAAGTTAATAATTCGGTCAAGAAAAATAAAACAAAATGGGGTCACGAATCTCACAATCTTGAGATTTTAAATATATAAATATGAGATATATACATATAAACGAATAAGTAAAATTTTACAATTTTGGAACTAACGCTTATCTTCATTTTCAACAAACTGCAAACGCCTCTTTCCCTTTACTCTCCTTCCTTATTTAATTTCTAAAATTCTTTCTTAGGTCGCCCCGTTCTGGCCACTTGAGAAAAAGTACAAAATATCTTTCTTCCAATTATTTCCACTACTTCTTTTTCTTTTCACACAACTTAAGGATTCTTACACAGTATTAAAAAATTATTCTTTTTAACTTTTCTTCTTTCCTTCTAAAAACTTTTTCTTTTCTCTTTTTCCAATTTAACATTTTTTTTTTTTTTTTTTTAGAATCTTCTCTGTCAGCTAGGCTCTTCAAACAAGAAGTGTCACACTAGCTATTAAGCTTATATATTTTCCAGTCTGAGCTTCCACCCACTCATTGATACATTCAGCCATACATTTTCCGGGCCAATCAGAGACGGACCACTTGGTAACATGGAATGCTTCCATGAACACACATTCTCACACCCAAAAAAAACTTTAGTAAAATCTTTACGAAACACTTTCGTAAATTGTTTTTTCGTACATTGCACGAAATTTAGTAAATTAAACGAATATTTCGTAGCAAATATAAGATGCAAAATACCAAGTGTTACGAAAGTTTCGTAAAATAAACGAAAGTGCTTTCGTAAATTTTGTTTTACGAAATTTTTGTAATATGTACGAAAAAATTCGTTTATTCTACTTAAGTAATATGATATTTTTCTAAACGCCTAATTTCCTTTCTGTTTTGTATTACCATTACTAATATTTTCGTCAAACTACAAAAATTTTGTAAATTTACCAAAATAATTGTAAATTTGAATCTTTTCGAAATATAGTACCTGCTGCAGGAAATGTATGTCATTATTTTTGTTCAATCACCAATATTTTCGTAGAAATACAAATATTTTGCAATTATATCAAAAACAACCGCCATGTTAAATTTGAAAGCAAGTAAGCTAAGTCATATTCGTTTGTATTTCAATTGTGAAAGTGTTTAAAAATGAAAAAGTGTATACATAAGAAAGTTTTTTTGTTTAAATAAATCATAAACAGTTAAATAATAATAATTCATTTGGAACAGTAGTGCGGTATTAGTATTAATCTCGAAATAAAAAAATAATTAAATAATAATAAAATGCTGGTACGTTTGAATTAATTTTCTTACATTTATATATTTTTCTGATTCAATTTTTTTAATTTAACATTGTGATATGTACACAATTCCGCGTAAATTGTTCTTTATGATTATTAACACTTTTTTATCAAATTTCCAAAGTATTATAAATGTATTGTGAGTGTCAAAATTGGGTGAGTTGCATATAAAGTGTGACAAAGAACAAAGTTGAGACAAGAACAAAACCGTACGTTAGGGTGGTCTATTCCCCCTAGCCCCGTTAAGCCGGGTAAGTACTATGTTTACGAATGATTTTGTACATTGTACAAAAGATTTTGTAATTTTACTAAATATAATACAAAATGTTTCGTATAATGTACGATTTTATTCGTACCGTGTCTACGAATCATTTCGTGCATTGTACAGAAGCATTTCGTAAATACACTAAAGCATTCGTAATTTTTATTTGGAAAAATTAGTTCAATTACGAATGCCTATTCGTACAATGTACTAAAAACATTCGTAGTTTTGCACCACGAAACTTTCGTACAATGAACGAAAGTTTTAGTAATATATACTTATTATTTTTTTGGGTGCAGATTTCCTCAAGTTTTTGGTGCCATTCCAAAACTTGACGAATCCTGTAATACTCTCTCTCTCACACGATCACAGAATTCCCCAGATTATTGCTGTCATTCCCAAAAGCTGACGAATCCTTAAGGTAGGGCTCCGACTAGACGTTCAAAAATATTTTCGAGAAAAATAAAATCTTCAGAAAATAAAAAAAAAGCTGAAAACAATCATGCTGGGCATTCTCCCAGTTACTCTACAATTCTAAGTGGAAATCGGTCAAAGAAGGAAGATACTTCTTGTGAACTATTAAACAAAATACTTTTTGAAGATCAAAGGAGAGATCAAAAACATATTCAACTACTTTCGCGCAACCTAATCTTCGTTGGACCTTTGTGCAGATTTGGGGAATTGGGGACGAGTATTTATCGTTCAATTCTTTGAACTGTCTTTTGATGAAAATTTAATAAAAGTACGTTACTTTAATATTTAAAACTAATTTTAGGATGGGCTCGCTGTTGGGCCGTTGTTAAAAAGAAAAATTGGTGGGTTTGGTTTCCTTTAGGGATCTGCATGGTACAGATGGCTTGTGAGTCTTCAGCTCCTCCGCTGTTGCGTGTGAGTCTCCAGCTCGTCTGCTGGCTCGACACATTGATAACAAAAAATTGCGTGTGAGTCTCCAGCTCATCCGCTGGCTCAGCACGATTAGATGCGAATACGTTGCGGGCAAATTTCCAGCTCGTCCGCTGGCTCAACCCGATGGAAAAGAACCTGCTTTTTTATCCTGTCTGAGTCACTCTCAAAACTCCAAGAGGACAACGGACTCAAAATATCGAGACTTGAACCGTGCCAAAGACACACGATTTTGTAACGTTTTAAGAAACGAAAAGGATGATTTTTGTTGCGGTAAAGTTAACCGTAACAAATTCCACTCCTACCAAATAAAGAAGAAAATTAGCTTTCAGATAAGAAAGTGAAGTAAAAAGGATAAAAAGAAGGGTAAATAACACAACCAAATGGAATTCACTAAAGCACAACACATCTACATTTCAACTGCTCTGAGTGAGAGTTAATGCACATCACAGAGCTTTGAAGCTCTCACTAACTCTTAGCGCAGCTAGTCCTTGCTACGCGACTAAGTATAGGAATTTTCGTCTGAATCGTTGTTCAGATCTTTGACGTTCCAGGTTCCTCGAACGGTACCTTTTCTTCCTTGAGGTCGTACGTCCATGGAGACACGCGTTTCTCAACAAGAAACGGACCTAAAAATGTAGGCGCTAATTTAGCCGTGCAGTAGTTTGCTGCATCAGACAAACTGAAGTTACGTCACCAAACCAAATCGTTTAGAAGATACTATACTTCGTCTAAGGTTGTACCTTTTCGCCGCCATCTTTAATGCCAACTCTAATATTTTCCCTATCTCTTCCCTAAGGAACCTAAGCCTATCCCTTGTGTCATCCGTACTATCACTCCTAACATTCGGGATGGTGGTTAAGGGTTTGCCAAAAGTCACAATCCCCCCACCAAAATTCGCATAGTAAGGCGACACGCCTAAAACCTCGTGATGTGACGTGCGTATACAACACGCCACCTTTGCTAACTGTGCATCCCAAGACCTATGGTTTTCTGAAACGGACGCCCTAAGAGTATTTTTTATTATTTGGTTAATGGTTTCTGAGCGATTAGCCTGTATGTGGTAATTCGCAATAAATCTAATTGTGGAACCATAGCTATCACACAAAGATTTCAGTTCCTAGCTTTTGAACTGCGGACCGTTATCACAAACAACACATTTTGGGACACCAAACAATAGGAAGACGTTGTCTTATAACTCCTTTAAAACAGACTTCGCCGTTGCAGATCTCAACGGGAACAACAATGGAAACTTCGTGAAATAGTCGACAACAGTTAAGATGTAGACAAAACCTCTAATTGCATTCGGAAGTGGATCTACCAAATCAATACAAATCATCTCCCACGGATCGGTTACCAATTTCCTCTCCGTCGTCAAATCAGCTGGCTATTCATTTTTTGGCTTCAAAATTTGGCATATCTTGCAGTTCCTAACGTATCCAGTAATATCTGACCTCATTTTTGGCCAGTAAAATTTTTCTTCTAACATACAAAACGTTTTCTTATCACCCATATGCCCTGCTAACGGAGGGTCATGATTTTCGTCTGAAATCGTTTTCCTATCATTTTTCGCTACTACTAACTTCCACTCACTATAACTATCATGAACTACTACATGATTTGCCTTAACAGACTGAAACAATTTTCCCTGTTCTACTCTCCAGGCTGGAAAAAGACAATAGTTTCTTTTCCACCTATCCAATCATCTTTTCTATCCAAGGATCCTTTCTAGGCTCTGAAATCCCAGATAAAACTGGTATGCTCCTAGAGAACATATCCGGCACTACATGATCCTTCCCTTTGCGGTGAACAATGTTGAAATCGAACTGCTGCATACGTACAGCCCATCGAGCCAGCCGACCTGCTGGGTCTTTTAACTTGCTCAACCATATCAGAGAGTAGTGATCGGTAATAACCGTGATCTTAACTCCCTCTAAATATTGCCGTAACTTTTCTATCGCACACAAAACAGCCAATCACTCTTTTTCTGTGGTCGAAAAGTTACGCTCCCATCGATTAATTGATCTGCTCAAATAGCAAATAGCTTTTTCGCCTTCGTCAAAATTTTGACTAAGGACCGCACCAATCAAAAAGTCCGAAGCATCCGTCTGAACGACAAATGGCTTCGTGAAATCCAGGCACGTAAGAATGAGTGTCGCTACCAAACATTCTTAAGCTTTTCTAAAGCTATCCTCACATTCACTACTCGAGACAAACTTCCTATTTTTCTTCGTTAATTCCGACAACGGTTTCACCAAACTAGCAAAGTTAGGAATGAATCTCCTATACCAGGAAACCGTGCCAATGAAGCTCCTAACTTCCTTCTTCCTTCACATTTTTAGGTGATGGAAATCCTAACATACTCTCTATCTTTTTGCGGTCCATGTGGAGACCGTTTCTGTCAACAACATAGCCCAAAAATTTTACAGAAGACCTAACAAAATGATATTTTTTCCTAACTTCTCTTAAACCCGCCTTTCAAAAACCTCATTCAAAATTTCCAAATGCTTCTCAAAAGTGTCTGTCACGATGATAATATCATCGAGATAGACGAAGACATGTGGCTCTAACTCAGGTCCTAGGACCGTATCTATAAAACGTTGCCAAGTTGCGGGTGCATTATACAAACCGAACGGCATTCTCAAAAAATGAAATAGTCTGCGACCTGGAACTGTAAATGCAGTATACTTCTGCGAATACTTCCCCACGGGAATCTGCCAATAAGCAGACTTAATATTCAGTGAGCTTAAGAACCTAGCGATATTTAACTTATCTAAGATGGCCGTAATATATAGGAGGGGGTACGCGTCCCTATCTGTTACCTCATTCAACTTCCTATAATTTACGCAAAACCTGTACGTGCCATCTTTCTTCTTAATCATGACAATGGGTGAAGCCCATGGACTGTCAGATTTTTCGATGAGTCCGTCTCATAGCATCTCTTCTAATTCCCTATCTATAAATGTTTGAATAGCTGGCGACACCGGATAGAACCGCTGTTTAATCGGCTCAGTTTTTTTGTGCGTCACCATCTGTGTGCGCCCTTATCCCTGTTAGATTCCAGAAACCAATTAAAATGACCGTGGTTATTTGCTTGACACTTTCGACTGCTAGTTCCACGCCGCGGAAACACCTTTCAAACCCAAATCCATACTTCACCTTGAATACCGCCATATGAGATACGTATTTTGTATTTCCATTAACAGGTTCAAGGTGACGTATCGCAAATCGTTGAAATCAAAGTGAGTCTTTTTACTTCACCTTGAACGCCGATATATGAGATACATATTTTGTATTCCCATGCACAGGTTCAAGGTGACGTATATAGAATTGGAGGAATTCGCCGAACCCAGACAGCATAAACTGCAACTGTGCAATTTATCAAGCTATGAGTGAATGTAACAATTTCCTCCTCCTCTTAAAAATAGAATTATTCTTTGAAGAGGAATAATTCAACCAATTTGCGTTCCGGCCGAAGATGCCTCCGCGCCGTAGAATCTTTGCATACCTCCTTTATTTATTTTTTTTTTTACATATTTTTGATAAATTTTTAGTTTAGAATTTATTTTTCTTTTGTTATACATTTTTTTTATGTATTACTAGCTGACCCGGCGAACTTCGTTCCGCCTTAAATTGATTAAATGTTCCCTTCGAAAGTCGAGCCTCTCTTAAGAAATAATTAAACAATTGATATTAAATTGATTAAAATTACTTTTATTTAAACAGAAATGATTAGGTCACTGCAACGCTTTGTGATAAACAACGTTGTTTGTTTTGTTGTCCGGTGCATAAACTAACAATGCAGATGGCTTTCCGACACGCGAACACGCCACCTACAGTTGTCCATGTGAAAAGCAAGGGAATTCAAGATTAAGGCCACACACTTGTAACGATTGGCCTTGCGATTTGTTAATTGTCATGGCGATTGCGGGTCGAACGGGAAACTGAATCCGCTTTAACTCGAACGGCAAGTCGTTCTGTATCATAGGAATTCTTGGAATGAGAACTTCTTCGCCTTTGAGCTTGCCTTTGATTATTGTTGCTTGGATGACGTTGTTCATGAGTTTCTTCACTGTCAACCTAGTTCCATTGCATAATTTTGGTTGGTTCAGATTGCGCAGCATTATGATGACAGAGCCGACTTTGAGTTGCAAATTGTGTGGTGGTAGACCAGGAACATCCAACGAATTCAAAAATTCAATTGGATAGTTTGTTGCTTCATCATCATTTATTACGCGATCCACCGATTAAAACGAATGCGATTTTATTTTGAATGATGAAATTCAAATCATCGACGTCCTTATTTTTCGCAGCTAATATCGCGCGTTCACTGAGCCAATCGTGGTTTAAATAATTGTGACCGATGTTAGGGAACACTTTACTGATGAGCTCTTCCTTCGATGATGTGAATTCACAAAAATTCAGCGGGAACGAAATCAGGCCAGTTGCAGCATCAACGGTAATTTGACCATTTCCAATTGCCAACAGTTGTTTTGCAAAATCATCGGCTGATGGATCGTTCTGCAACGCAACTCGCATGTTCGTCGTCAACTGCAGCTTCTTTACGTATCGCCAGAAATAAGATAATTTCAGGCAAGCGTTGAGTTCATCTGCAGGCGTTGATCGCGGGATTACTGGTAAAATTTGACGGAAATCACCGGCTAGCAATATCATTGCTCCTCCAAAGCGTCTCACATTGTTCCGTAAATCTTTCATTGTTCAATCAAGAGCCTCCAATGCTCGCTTGTGTGCCATTTTGCATCCCAGATGATAATTTTGCAAGTTTTCAACACTTGTGCCATAGCTGAATTTCTTGAAATATTGCATGTTCGTTCGTCATTCAACTGCAGATTCAGTGGCAATTTTAACGCTGAATGTGCTGTGCGACCACCTTCCAATAACGTGGCCGCTATTCCAGAAGAGGCAACCCCAAGTGCGATGTCGGATCTTGACCGAATTGAAGCCAAAATCAAGGAAAGGAGAAACGTTTTGCCAGTTCCACCAGGTGCATCCAGGAAGAATATTCCACCGTTACCGTCGTCAACCGCCTTCATCAAAGAGTCGTACACGTTCTTTTGCTTGGGATTGAGCAGTGGGACATTGGTGCGAACTGTTTCTGTCAAAGCGTCTTGATCGAATTCTGGCTCGCGTTGCAATTCTCTATTAAATGCATCGTTCATTGAGCGATTGGGGGTTGGCATTCCCAGTTTACTCAACAGGTTGCTGCACATGAGCATACACATGTCTTCGATCAATATCAGCGCCTCGTTGCGGATCTCATCGTGCATTTGAAGTTCGGGATTTGATGTTGTTTTTCGAACTCGATGCAAAATATCGTCAGCCATGTTGTCCTTGTACTTGTCCCACAATATGAGGGGGTTCGATGGAAAACATGTCGAGATGATGATGGCAAACAATGTACGAATTTGAGTCGCAGGCGCAGAAACTGTAGCATCGGCAAGTGTTGCGTCCCAATGATTGTCGTTGGCAAGCAAATTCATCCGCTGACAGGCTTCTCTAAATGTGGCACACAGCACACCATCAACAGTCCGCAGGTTCTCGTACGAAGTTGGACCAGGCACATTGACCAAAAGCAATCGCAGATAGAAGCAGTCGTCATTTTTTGGATGGACAGTATAGATACGACCAACGCATCAGTTGAGTACACATCCGCATATCCAGCAACAGCTTGCCCTTGTTTTCGACGTTGAAATTTTTTGTACGACGCATTCCAAATATAATAGCGAGGCATTTCCGAGTAGAGCAGCCTTCTAGCGAACGGGTCACTTGCGCAGGTGGAGAAGAAACTCGTTAATGTTGTTGCTGGTGCCTGTTCAGCTCGCTGAGCTGCATTCTCTTCCCTGAAATATACGCGCTGACCATTCTCCAAGTGAACCGCCAAATGGCGGATGGCGTTCGTGTATCGAAAAGGAAAATATTCTCCAAATTGCCTCATTGCAACTCACATAACGCCCTAATTGATAGCACGACACTTCGTCATTCTTATCTGGACACTCAAGACCAAAAACCGCCATGTCGCTTCCTTTGTTGACGTACTTGCAAACGTACTTGATGGACTTCACCGAATTGCAGTATTCAACGTTTATGTGCGTTTTAAATACTTTAGAGAGAAGAGGACAATATGGAACAATTCAAGTGTTGTCCACCAAGACATCTTTCCCTTTCACTTTCATTGCGACTGTTCTGCCATTGTCATCTGGTGATCGCCGCCTATACAATGGGTATCCATCGTTGATAGTGATTGTCTCTCCCAGGAGGGAATGTGGATATAGCTTAGAGCATTTATTTGCAACCATGCAAGGCGAATCTGGATTGTGATTTCCGCAAGGCCCATGAATCATCTGCGTAGTTACGACTTCACACAATTCCGGGTCGGCTTCTGTACTGAGTATTTCGGTGCTAATGATTGAATCGACCTGGTCTGGTCGAATTTTTTCAGTCAACCAAAGCAGAATGTGGGCATGCGGCAATCCGCGCTTCTGCCATTCCACCGAATACATCCAACAACGCGGCTGTCCAAAAATATTGCGTTTCGTGATGAAGTCAATGATCATTAATAGTTTTTGTTTGCAAACTCGTGCAGTGATGTCGTGGCGGTCGCTCGAAGTTTGTCCGCAAAGTAAGAGTTGCGTATTGCGTAATTTCTGGCCATTTTGGATTGCAGGTGAATGTTATGAATAAGTCGGGGCGTCCGTAATGCCGCACATATGTCATTGCATCTTGCGCATATTCGTGCATATGCCTCGGACTTCCAACATATGTTGCTGGGAGAATAGTCAACTGGCCGATGTTTGCTGCTGCTGCATCTCCATCCAAATGTATGGCATCTCTTAAGTTAATGTATTCTTCCGAACGCAATTTATTTTGATTTAATCGGATGAAATTTAGGCGTTCTGTTTCTATCTTAACGTACATGTCGACGCAATACTGTTGAAACAATCGGCGATATCTTAACAGATGATTGTCGACATCCTGGCGAATCATAAAGCGATATGCGTAGAAGTTCATGCTGCTGACTTTCTTATTTGTATCATGCCCTGAAAGATAATCCCATTAATAGTTGACGAAAAAGATATGTCGGAAAACTGAGGAACTAACCGAAGAGTGGGCTTACCATTTTAATTTGAAAATGGTAGCCATCATCGCCTTCCCAAAACATAGGCGGATATTGTAATGCGTCGTATGACCGGTGGGTCTCCATCACGCGTTGAAACTGTCCATTATCACGTCGCTTGAGGACTATGTCGCGTGATTGAACATTTTCGCCAGCAATTAGCACCGCTACCTAGTCAATTGTTGGAGCATTGAATTGTCGTGCATGGGTACCACTTGGTCTTTTGTCTGTGCTGATAATAATCTTATAATGATCAGAAGGCATCGCTTCCAATGCAGTTTTGAATACTTTAACCAACGTATTGCGTTCGTGTAGGAGTTGTTGCAATTGTTCGATGATCTCACGTTTCATAGCACGAAAAATAGCACAACGCTGATCGAGTTCCTCAATTGCGGCAAAAGAGCTCCCACACGATGGTGGATTTGTCCTTGGATCTGAATAGTAGAAGGATAATGTGACAATTTATCCACACTGGACATAATGTTAAAGTTCTTCTGACGACATTACCTTAAAGGTGGGATTGTAACCACGTTCTTGGATAACAGTGGCTCCAAAAGACGTCATTTGGAAGCAGCCGTTGTATTGTTGAATGTGCGCGAGGAAATGCCGTGATTGCGTTGTATCTTCATACAGAAGTGACCGCAATGGCTGCGGTGGCGGGGCCAAAACAGGTAATTTTACTTTTCCTCCTGCACAACACAACCCAGGCGTTTCCGCCGAGAACTTCAATGCATTGCAATGCTGACAGACGACATTCAATGGCCCAATATTTACGCACGGAAGATCATTGTACGTTAGTGTGGAATCATATCTGAATGCAGCTCGATTTAAATTATAAGGTGGCGCTCGTGTCCTTCGCTCTTTACGTCGAATAAAGTTACGTTCATCTAGATCATCATTTGTACGACGGGTGGCTCTTGCTACACGATCTGCTTCCATATGATTGGCTAGTCATTCGTAAACGGACTTGTTCATTCCGATGTGCATGATGTTCATCCATTTGATTCGCACGTAGATTAGCCACTCGTCTCGTATTTTTATTGCGCGCTCCAATATTTGATTGCCTTATTGGTGGCATAATGACACCTACGTGATCTGCTTCCATATGATCGGCTATCTCTTGTGATTCTTGATTCGTATTCGCACGCAGAATAGCCACTCGTCTCGTGTTTTTATTGCGCGCTCCAATGTTTGATCGTCTTATTGGCGGCATAATGACACTTATAGAAAAATCCTGCAGGGACAATATCATTAGCATAACCATCTGTATCAATTGCATTACACACAAATAGGTCGTTCACAAAATACCTTATTAAAATTCGTTATCGATAAAATTAAAGCCTCAATTTTAGTTATCACAATGTTCTAAAAAAAAGAAAAAAAATTAACACTAATCCATTAAATTTCACTTCGCACTTGGTAACTTAGTAGATACCTTTATACACTGTGTTGGTCACCAAACAAAATACTATTTAAAAGTTAAAAAGTTAAATTAATTTACGGACTATATTGAAGTTCAACTAATTTTACGTTTATTTAATTTTTTTTGAATTATAGATTGAAAAATTTGTCAATTTATGTTTTTTTAGCTTATTTTTATTGTTTTTGCTTTTGAAAAAAAAAATTGAAATTAAAAAAAAAAAACCGGCTCTATTGTGAGTTTACCTGGTTCAAAACAAATCCAACAAAAAAAATCCTCATGCAAATCGGATTATATTTAGCCAAGTAATGCTTGTACAAAGAACAAAGTCATTACTTGGCGATATTTGTTCCGCAATTTTTTGTTTTAACGATTTTTAAAAATACCGTTCAAAAATTGAAAAATTCGGCTCCGCTATTCGTTTACCTGGTTTAATACAAACCCAACAAAAAAATCCCCATGCTTACCCGGCGAACTTCGTTCTGCTCTAATATTGACTAAATGTCCCTTTCGAAAGTCGAGCCTCTCTTAAGAAAGAATTAAACAATTGATATTATATTGATTAAAATTACTTTTATTTAAACAGAAATGATTAGGTCACTGCAACGCTTTGTGAGAAACAACGTTGTTTGTTTTGTTGTCCGGTGCATAAACTAACAATGCAGGTGGCTTTCCGACACGCGAACACGCCACGTACAGTTGTCCATGTGAAAAGCAAGAGAATTCAAGATTAAGGCCACACACTTGTAACGATTGGCCTTGCGATTTGTTAATTGTCATGGCAAATGCGGGTCGAACGGGAAACTGAATCCGCTTAAACTCGAATGGCAAGTCGGTTGGTATCAAAGGAATTCTTGGAATGAGAACTTCTTCGCCTTTGAACTTGCCTTTGAACTTGCCTTTGATTATTGTTACTTGGATGACTGTAAACTTAGTTCCATTGCATAGTTTTGGTTGGTTCAGATTGCGCAGCATTATGATGACAGAGCCGACTTTGAGTTGTAAATTGTGTGGTGGTAGACCGGGAACATCCAAAGAATTCAAAAATTCAATTGGATAGTTTGTTGCTTCGTCATCATTTGTTATGCGATCCACCGATTTGAACGAATGCAGTGGAGCTGCGATTTTATTTTGAATGATGGCGCATTTCAAATATAATAGCAAAGCATTTTCGAGTAGAGCAGCTCTAACGAACGGGTCACTTGCACATGTGGACAAGAAACTCGTTAAAAAAAAAAAAAAAAAAAAAAAAAAAAAAAAAAAAAAAAAACCGGCTCCGTTGTGTGTTTACCTGGTTCAAGACAAATCCAACAAAAAAATTTTCATGCAAATCGGATAATATTTAGCCAAGTTATGCTTGTACAAAGAACAAAGTCATAATCTGTCGATATTTGTTCTACAATTTTGTGTTTTAACGATTTCTAAAACTTACCATCCAAAATTTTAAAAATTCGGCTACGCTATCTGTTTACCTGGTTTAATACAAACGCAACAAAAAAATCCCAATGCAAATCGGATGATATTCAGCCGAGTTAGGCGCGTACAAACAGACACAAATTAATTTTTATATATATACTAGCTGACCCGGCGAACTTCGTTCCGCCTTAAATGGATTAAATGTCCCTTTCCAAAGTCGAGCCTTGCTTAAGAAAGAATTAAACAATTGATATTAAATTGATTAAAATTACTTTTATTTAAACAGAAATGATTAGGTCACTGCAACGCTTTGTGATAAACAACGTTGTTTGTTTTGTTGTCCGGTGCATAAACAAGCAATGCAGATGGCTTTCCGACACGCGAACACGCCACGTACAGTTGTCCATGTGAAAAGCAAGGGAATTCAAGATTAAGGCCACACACTTGTAACGATTGGCCTTGCGATTTGTTAATTGTCATGGCAAATGCGGGTCGAACGGGAAACTGAATCCGCTTAAACTCGAATGGCAAGTCGGTTGCTATCAAAGGAATTCTTGGAATGAGAACTTCTTCGCCTTTGAACTTGCCTTTGAACTTGCCTTTGAACTTGCCTTTGATTATTGTTACTTGGATGACTGTAAACTTAGTTCCATTGCATAGTTTTGGTTGGTTCAGATTGCGCAGCATTATGATGACAGAGCAGACTTTGAGTTGCAAATTGTGTGGTGGTAGACCGGGAACATCCAACGAATTCAAAAATTCAATTGGATAGTTTGTTGCTTCGTCATCATTTGTTATGCGATCCACCGATTTGAACGAATGCAGTGGAGCTGCGATTTTATTTTGAATGATGGCGCATTCCAAATATAATAGCAAAGCATTTTCGAGTAGAGCAGCTCTAACGAACGGGTCACTTGCACATGTGGACAAGAAACTCGTTAAAAAAAAAAAAAAAAAAAAAAAAAACCGGCTCCGTTGTGTGTTTACCTGGTTCAAGACAAATCCAACAAAAAAATCCTCATGCAAATCGGATAATATTTAGCCAAGTTATGCTTGTACAAAGAACAAAGTCATAATCTGTCGATATTTGTTCTACAATTTTGTGTTTTAACGATTTCTAAAACTTACCATCCAAAATTTTAAAAATTCGGCTACGCTATCTGTTTACCTGGTTTAATACAAACGCAACAAAAAAATCCCAATGCAAATCGGATGATATTCAGCCGAGTTAGGCGCGTACAAACAGACACCAATTAATTTTTATATACATACTAGCTGACCCGGCGAACTTCGTTCCGCCTTAAATTGATTAAATGTCCCTTTCCAAAGTCGAGCCTCGCTTAAGAAAGAATTAAACAATTGATATTAAATTGATTAAAATTACTTTTATTTAAACAGAAATGATTAGGTCACTGCAACGCTTTGTGATAAACAACGTTGTTTGTTTTGTTGTCCGGTGCATAAACAAGCAATGCAGATGGCTTTCCGACACGCGAACACGCCACGTACAGTTGTCCATGTGAAAAGCAAGGGAATTCAAGATTAAGGCCACACACTTGTAACGAATGGCCTTGCGATTTGTTAATTGTCATGGCAAATGCGGGTCGAACGGGAAACTGAATCCGCTTAAACTCGAATGGCAAGTCGGTTGCTATCAAAGGAATTCTTGGAATGAGAACTTCTTCGCCTTTGAACTTGCCTTTGATTATTGTTACTTGGATGACTGTAAACTTAGTTCCATTGCATAGTTTTGGTTGGTTCAGATTGCGCAGCATTATGATGACAGAGCCGACTTTGAGTTGTAAATTGTGTGGTGGTAGACCGGGAACATCCAACGAATTCAAAAATTCAATTGGATAGTTTGTTGCTTCGTCATCATTTGTTATGCGATCCACCGATTTGAACGAATGCAGTGGAGCTGCGATTTTATTTTGAATGATGGCGCATTCCAAATATAATACCAAAGCATTTTCGAGTAGAGCAGCTCTAACGAACGGGTCACTTGCACATGTGGACAAGAAACTCGTTAAAAAAAAAAAAAAAAAAAAAACCGGCTCCGTTGTGTGTTTACCTGGTTCAAGACAAATCCAACAAAAAAATCCTCATGCAAATCGGATAATATTTAGCCAAGTTATGCTTGTACAAAGAACAAAGTCATAATCTGTCGATATTTGTTCTACAATTTTGTGTTTAAACGATTTCTAAAACTTACCATCCAAAATTTTAAAAATCCCAATGCAAATCGGATGATATTCAGCCGAGTTAGGCGCGTACAAACAGACACCAATTAATTTTTATATATATATACTAGCTGACCCGGCGAACTTCGTTCCGCCTTAAATTGATTAAATGTCCCTTTCCAAAGTCGAGCCTCGCTTAAGAAAGAATTAAACAATTGATATTAAATTGATTAAAATTACTTTTATTTAAACAGAAATGATTAGGTCACTGCAACGCTTTGTGATAAACAACGTTGTTTGTTTTGTTGTCCGGTGCATAAACAAGCAATGCAGATGGCTTTCCGACACGCGAACACGCCACGTACAGTTGTCCATGTGAAAAGCAAGGGAATTCAAGATTAAGGCCACACACTTGTAACGATTGGCCTTGCGATTTGTTAATTGTCATGCCAAATGCGGGTCGAACGGGAAACTGAATCCGCTTAAACTCGAATGGCAAGTCGGTTGCTATCAAAGGAATTCTTGGAATGAGAACTTCTTCGCCTTTGAACTTGCCTTTGAACTTGCCTTTGATTATTGTTACTTGGATGACTGTAAACTTAGTTCCATTGCATAGTTTTGGTTGGTTCAGATTGCGCAGCATTATGATGACAGAGCCGACTTTGAGTTGTAAATTGTGTGGTGGTAGACCGGGAACATCCAACGAATTCAAAAATTCAATTGGATAGTTTGTTGCTTCGTCATCATTTGTTATGCGATCCACCGATTTGAACGAATGCAGTGGAGCTGCGATTTTATTTTGAATGATGGCGCATTCCAAATATAATAGCAAAGCATTTTCGAGTAGAGCAGCTCTAACGAACGGGTCACTTGCACATGTAGACAAGAAACTCGTTAAAAAAAAAAAAAAAAAAAAAAAACCGGCTCCGTTGTGTGTTTACCTGGTTCAAGACAAATCCAACAAAAAAATCCTCATGCAAATCGGATAATATTTAGCCAAGTTATGCTTGTACAAAGAACAAAGTCATAATCTGTCGATATTTGTTCTACAATTTTGTGTTTTAACGATTTCTAAAACTTACCATCCAAAATTTTAAAAATTCGGCTACGCTATCTGTTTACCTGGTTTAATACAAACGCAACAAAAAAATCCCAATGCAAATCGGATGATATTCAGCCGAGTTAGGCGCGTACAAACAGACACCAATTAATTTTTATATATATACTAGCTGACCCGGCGAACTTCGTTCCGCCTTAAATTGATTAAATGTCCCTTTCCAAAGTCGAGCCTCGCTTAAGAAAGAATTAAACAATTGATATTAAATTGATTAAAATTACTTTTATTTAAACAGAAATGATTAGGTCACTGCAACGCTTTGTGATAAACAACGTTGTTTGTTTTGTTGTCCGGTGAATAAACAAGCAATGCAGATGGCTTTCCGACACGCGAACACGCCACGTACAGTTGTCCATGTGAAAAGCAAGGGAATTCAAGATTAAGGCCACACACTTGTAACTATTGGCCTTGCGATTTGTTAATTGTCATGTCGAATGTGGGTCGAACGGGAAACTGAATCCGCTTTAACTCGAACGGCAAGTCGTTCTGTATCATAGGAATTCTTGGAATGAGAACTTCTTCGCCTTTGAGCTTGCTTTTGATTATTGTTGCTTGGATGACGTTGCTCATGAGTTTCTTCACTGTCAACCTAGTTCCATTGCATAATTTTGGTTGGTTCAGATTTCGCAGCATTATGATGACAGAGCCGACTTTGAGTTGCAAATTGTGTGGTGGTAGACCAGGAACATCCAACGAATTCAAAAATTCAATTGGATAGTTTGTTGCTTCATCATCATTTATTACGCGATCCACCGATTAAAACGAATGCGATTTTATTTTGAATGATGAAATTCAAATCATCGACGTCTTTATTTTTCGCAGCTAATATCGCACGTTCACTGAACCAATCGTGGTTTAAATAATTGTGACCGATGTTAGGGAACACTTTACTGATGAGCTCTTCCTTCGATGATGTGAATTCACAAAAATTCAGCGGGAACGAAATCAGGCCACTTGCAGCATCAACGGTAATTTGACCATTTCCAATTGCCAACAGTTGTTTTGCAAAATCATCGGCTGATGGATCGTTCTGCAACGCAACTCGCATGTTCGTCGTCAACTGCAGCTTCTTTACGTATCGCCAGAAATAAGATAATTTCAGGCAAGCGTTGAGTTCATCTGCAGGCGTTGATCGCGGGATTACTGGTAAAATTTGACGGAAATCACCGGCTAGCAATATCATTGCTCCTCCAAAGCGTCTCACATTGTTCCGTAAATCTTTCATTGTTCAATCAAGAGCCTCCAATGCTCGCTTGTGTGCCATTGTGCATTCATCCCAGATGATAATTTAGCAAGTTTTCAACACCTGTGCCATAGCTGAATTTCTTGAAATATTGCATGTTGGTTCGTCATTCAACTGCAGATTCAGTGGCAATTTTAACGCTGAATGTGCTGTGCGACCACCTTACAACAACGTGGCCGCTATTCCAGAAGAGGCAACCGCAAGTGCGATGTCGGATCTTGACCGAATTGAAGCCAAAATCAAGGAAAGGAGAAACGTTTTGCCAGTTCCACCAGGTGCATCCAGGAAGAATATGCCACCGTTACCGTCGTCAACCACCTTCATCAAAGAGTCGTACACGTTCTTTTGCTCGGGATTGAGCAGTGGGACATTGGTGCGAACTGTTTCTGTCAAAGCGTCTTGATCGAATTCTGGCTCGCGTTGCAATTCTCTATTAAATGCATCGTTCATTGAGCGATTGGGGGTTGGCATTCCCAGTTTACTCAACAGGTTGCTGCACATGAACATACACATGTCTTCGATCAATATCAGCGCCTCGTTGCGGATCTCATCGTGCATTTGAAGTTCGGGATTTGATGTTGTTCTTCGAACTCGATGCAAAATATCGTCAGCCATGTTCTCCTTGTACTTTTCCCACAATATGAGGGGGTTCGATGGAAAACATGTCGAGATGATGATGGCAAACAATGTACGAATTTGAGTCACAGGCGCAGAAACTGTAGCATCGGCAAGTGTTGCGTCCCAATGATTGTCGTCGGCAAGCAAATTCATCCGCTGACAGGCTTCTCTAAATGTGGCACACAGCACACCATCAACAGTCCGCAGGTTCTCGTACGAAGTTGGACCAGGCACATTGACCAAAAGCAATCGCAGATAGAAGCAGTCGTCATTTTTTGGATGGACAGTATAGATACGACCAACGCATCAGTTGAGTACACATCCGCATATCCAGCAACAGCTTGCCCTTGTTTTCGACGTTGAAATTTTTTGTACGACGCATTCCAAATATAATAGCGAGGCATTTCCGAGTAGAGCAGCGTTCTAGCAAACGGGTCACTTGCGCAGGTGGAGAAGAAACTCGTTGACGTTGTTGCTGGTGCCTGTTCAGCTCGCTGAGCTGCGTTCTCTTCCCTGAAATATAAGCGCTGACCATTCTCCAAGTGAACCGCCAAATGTTGAATGGTCGGTGTATCGGAAAGGAAAATATTCTCCAAATTGCCTCATTGCAACTCACATAACGCCCTAATTGATAGCACGACACTTCGTCATTCTTATCTGGACACTCAAGACCAAAAACCGCCATGTCGCTTCCTTTGTTGACGTACTTGCAAACGTACTTGATGGACTTCACTGAATTGCAGTATTCAACGTTTATGTGCGTTTTAAATACTTTAGAGAGAAGAGGAAAATATGGAACAATTCAAGTGTTGTCCACCAAGACATCTTTCCCTTTCACTTTCATTGCGACTGTTCTGCCATTGCCATCTGGTGATCGCCGCCTATACAATGGGTATCCACCGTTGATAGTGATTGTCTCTGCCAGGAGGGAATGTGGATATCGCTTAGAACATTTATGTGCGACCATGCAAGGCGAATCTGGATTGTGATTTCCGCAAGGCCCATGAATCATCTGCGTAGTAACGACTTCACACAATTCCGGGTCGGCTTCTTTACTGGGTATTTCAGTGCTAATGAATGAATCGACCTGGTCTGGTCGAGATTTCTCAGTCAACCAAAGCAGAATGTGGGCTTGCGGCAATCCGCGCTTCTGCCATTCCACCGAATACATCCAACAACGCGGCTGTCCAAAAATATTGTGTTTCGTGATGAAGTCAATGATCATTAATAGTTTTTGTTTGAAAACTCGTGCAGTGATGTCGTGGCGGTCGCTCGAAGTTTGTCCGCAAAGTAAGAGTTGCGTATTTTCTGGCCATTTTGGATTGCAGGTGAATGTTATGAATAAGTCGGGGCGTCCGTAATGCCGCACATATGTCATTGCATCTTGCGCATATTCGTGCATATGCCTCGGACTTCCAACATATGTTGCTGGGAGAATACTCACATAACGCCCTAATTGATAGCACGACACTTCGTCATTCTTATCTGGACACTCAAGGCCAAAAACCGCCATGTCGCTTCCTTTGTTGACGTACTTGCAAACGTACTTGATGGACTTCAGCGAATTGCAGTATTCAACGTTTATGTGCGTTTTAAATACTTTAGAGAGAAGAGGAAAATATGGAACAATTCAAGTGTTGTCCACCAAGACATCTTTCCCTTTCACTTTCATTGCGACTGTTCTGCCATTGCCATCTGGTGATCGCCGCCTATACAATGGGTATCCACCGTTGATAGTGATTGTCTCTGCCAGGAGGGAATGTGGATATCGCTTAGAACATTTATTTGCGGCCATGCAAGGCGAATCTGGATTGTGATTTCCGCAAGGCCCATGAATCATCTGCGTAGTTACGACTTCACACAATTCCGGGTCGGCTTCTTTACTCTGTATTTCGGTGCTAATGATTGAATCGACCTGGTCTGGTCGAATTTTCTCAGTCAACCAAAGCAGAATGTGGGCATGCGGCAATCCGCGCTTCTGCCATTCCACCGAATACATCCAACAACGCGGCTGTCCAAAAATATTGTGTTTCGTGATGAAGTCAATGATCATTAATAGTTTTTGTTTGAAAACTCGTGCAGTGATGTCGTGGCGGTTGCTCGAAGTTTGTCCGCAAAGTAAAAGTTGCGTATTTTCCGGCCATTTTGGATTGCAGGTGAATGTTATGAATAAGTCGGGGCGTCCGTAATGCCGCACATATGTCATTGCATCTTGCGCATATTCGTGCATATGCCTCGGACTTCCAACATATGTTGCTGGGAGAATAGTCAACCGGCTGATGTTTGCTGCTGCTGCATCTCCATCCAAATGTATGGCATCTCTTAAGTTAATGTATTCTTCCGAACGCAATTTATTTTGATTTAATCGGATGAAATTTAGGCGTTCTGTTTCTATCTTAACGTACATGTCGACGCAATACTGTTGAAACAATCGGCGATATCTTAACAGATGGTTGTCGACATCCTGGCGAATCATGAAGCGATATGCGTAGAAGTTCATGCTGCTGACTTTCTTATTTGTATCATGCCCTGAAAAATAATCCCATTAATAGTTGATGAAAAAGATATGTCGGAAAACTGAGGAACTAACCGAAGAGTGGGCTTACCATTTTAATTTGAAAATGGTAGCTATCATTGCCTTCCCAAAACATAAGCGGATATTGTAATGCGTCGTATGACCGGTGGGTCTCCATCACGCGTTGAAACTGTCCAATATCACGTCGCTTGAGGACTATGTCGCGTGATTGAACATTTTCGCCAGCAATTAGCACCGCTACCTAGTCAATTGTTGGAGCATTAAATTGTCGTGCATGGGTACCCCTTGGTCTTTTGTCTGCGCTGATAATCTATATATATAAAAATGAATTGGTGTCTGTTTGTACGCGCCTAACTCGGCTGAATATCATCTGATTTGCATGCGGATTTTTTTGTTGGGTTTGTATTAAACGAATAGCGGAGCCGAATTTTTCAAATTTTGAACGGTAATTTTTAAAAATCGTCAAAACACAAAATTGCGGAACAAATATCGACAGATTATGAATTTGTTCTTTGTACAAGCATAACTTGGCTAAATATTATCCGATTTGCATGAGGATTTTTTTGTTGCATTTGTTTTCAACCAGGTAAACACACAACGGAGCCGGTTTTTTTTTCAATTGCAAAAACAAACGAGTTTCTTCTCCACCTGTGCAAGTGACCCGTTCGCCAGAGCTGCTCTACTCGGAAATGCCTCGCTATTATATTTGGAATGCGCCGTACAAAAAATTTCAACGTCGAAAACAAGGGCAAGCTGTTGCCGGATATGCGGATGTGTATTAAACTGATGCGCTTGGTCGTATCTATGCTGTTCATCCAAAAAATGAGGACTGCTTCTATCTGCGATTGCTTTTGGTCAATGTGCCTGGTCAAACTTCGTACGAGAATCTGCGGACTGTTGATGGTGTGCTGTGTGCCAAATTTAGAGAAGCCTGTCAGTGGATGAATTTGTTTGCCAACGACAATCATTGGGACGCAACACTTTCTCACAAAACGTTTCTCCTTTCGTTGATTTTTACTTCAATTCGGTCAAGATCCGACATAGCGCTTGCGATTCCCTCTTCTCGAATAGCGGCCACGTTGTTGGAAGGTGGTTGCACAGCACATTCAGCGTTAAAATTGCCACTGAATCTGCAGTTGAATGACGAACCAACATGCAATATTTCAAGAAATTCTGCTATGGCACAAGTGTTAAAAACTTTCAAAATTATCATGTGGGATGAATGCACAATGGCACACAAGGGAGCATTGGAGGCTCTTGATCGAACAATGAAAGATTTACGGAACAATATTAGACGCTTTGGAGGAGCAATGATATTGCTAACCGGTGATTTCCGTCAAATTTTACCAGTAATCCCGTGATTAACGCCTGCAGATGAACTCAACGCTTGCCTAAAATTATCGTATTTCTGGCGATAAGTAAAGAAGCTGCAGTTGACGACGAACATGCGAGTTGCGTTGCAGAACGATCCATCAGCCGATGATTTTGCAAAAAAAAACAATTGGCAATTGATAATGGTCAAATTACCGTTGATACTGCAACTGGCCTGATTTCGTTCCCGCTGAATTGTAAATTCACATCTTAGAAGGAAGAACTCATCAGCAAAGTGTTCCCTTACATCGGTCACAATTATTTGAACCACGATTGGCGCGATATAATGATGAAGCAACAAACTATCCAATTTTTGAATTCGTTGGATGTTCCCGGTCTACCACCGCACAATTTGCAATTCAAAGTCGGCTCTCTCATCATAATGCTGCGAAATCTGAACCAACCAAAATTATGCAATGGAACTAGGTTGACAGTGAAAAAACTCATGAACAACGACATCCAAGCAACAGTAATCAAAGGGAAGTTCAAAGGCGAAGAAGTTCTCATTCCAAGAATTCTTATGATACAGAACGACTTGCCGTTCGAGTTTAAGCTGATTCAGTTTCCCGTTCGACCCGCATTCGCCATGACAATTAACAAATCGCAAGGCCAATCGTTACAAGTGTGTGGCCTTAATCTTGAATTCCCTTGCTTTTCACATGGACAACTGTACGTGTCGTGTTCGCGTGTCGGAAAGCTACCTACATTGTTTGTTTATGCACCGGACAACAAAACAAACAACGTTTTTTATCACAAAGCGTTGCAGTGGCCTAATCATTTCTGTTTAAATAAAAGTAATTTGAATCAATTTAATATCAATTGTTTAATTCATTCTAAGGAGAGGCTCGACTTTCGAAAGGGACATTTAATCAATTTAAGGCGGAACGAAGTTCGCCGGGTCAGCTAGTAATCTTATAATGATCAGAAGGCATCGCTTCCAATGCAGTTTTGAATACTTTAACCAACGCATTGCGTTCGTGTAGGAGTTGTTGCAATTGTTCGATGATCTCACGTTTCATAGCACGAAAAATAGCACAACGCTGATCGAGTTCCTCATTTGAATTTCCAAGAAAATAAATCTGAAGGAACTTATGATGCTCGTTCAATTGCGGCAAAAGAGCTCCCACACGATGGTGGATTTGTCCTTGGATCTGAATAGTAGAAGGATAATGTGACAATTTATCCACACTGGACAAAATGTTAAAGTTCTTCTGACGACATTACCTTAAAGGTGGGATTGTAACCACGTTCTTGGATAACAGTGGCTCCAAAAGACGTCATTTGGAAGCAGCCGTTGTATTGTTGAATGTGCGCGAGGAAATGCCGTGATTGCGTTGTATCTTCATACAGAAGTGACCGCAATGGCTGCGGTGGCGGGGCCAAAACAGGTAATTTTACTTTTCCTCCTGCACAACACAACCCAGGCGTTTCCGCCGAGAACTTCAATGCATTGCAATGCTGACAGACGACATTCAATGGCCCAATATTAACGCACGGAAGATCATTGTACGTTAGTGTGGAATCATATCTGAATGCAGCTCGATTTAAATTATAAGGTGGCGCTCGTGTCCTTCGCTCTTTACGTCGAATAAAGTTACGTTCATCTAGATCATCATTTGTACGACGGGTGGCTCTTGCTACACGATCTGCTTCCATATGATTGGCTAGTCATTCGTAAACGGACTTGTTCATTCCAATGTGCATGCTGTTCATCCATTTGATTCGCACGTAGATTAGCCACTCGTCTCGTATTTTTATTGCGCGCTCCAATGTTTGATTGCCTTATTGGTGGCATAATGACACCTACGCGATCTGCTTCCATATGATCGGCTATCTCCTCTTGTGATTCTTGATTCGCATTCGCACGCAGAATAGCCACTCGTCTCGTGTTTTTATTGCGCGCTCCAATGTTTTATCGTCTTATTGGCGGCATAATGAAACTTATAGAAAAATCCTGCAGGGACAATATCATTAGCATAACCATCTATATCAATTGCATTACACACAAATAGGTCGTTCACAAAATACCTTATTAAAATTCGTTATCGATAAAATTAAAGCCTCAATTTTAGTTATCACAATGTTCTAAAAAAAAAAAAAAAAAATTAACACTAATCCATTAAATTTCACTTCGCACTTGGTAACTTAGTAGATACCTTTATACACTGTGTTGGTCACCAAACAAAATACTATTTAAAAGTTAAAAAGTTAAATTAATTTACGGACTATATTGAAGTTCAACTAATTTTACGTTTATTTAATTTTTTTTGAATTATAGATCGAAAAATTTGTCAATTTATATTTTTTTAGCTTATTTTTATTGTTTTTGCTAGTGAAAAAAAAATTGAAATTAAAAAAAAAAAACCGGCTCCATTGTGAGCTTACCTGTTTCCAAACTAATCCAACAAAAAAAATCCTCATGCAAATCGGATAATATTTAGCCAAGTAATGCTTGTACAAAGAACAAAGTCATTACTTGGCGATATTTGTTCCGCAATTTTTTGTTTTAACGATTTTTAAAAAATACCGTTCAAAAATTGAAAAATTCGGCTCCGATATTCGTTTACCTGGTTTAATACAAACCCAACAAAAAAATCCCCATGCTGACCCGGCGAACTTCGTTCTGCCTTAAATTGACTAAATGTCCCTTTCGAAAGTCGAGCCTCTCTTAAGAAAGAATTAAACAATTGATATTAAATTGATTTAAATTACTTTTATTTAAACAGAAATGATTAGGTCACTGCAACGCTTTGTGATAAACAACGTTGTTTGTTTTGTTGTCCGGTGCATAAACTAACAATGCAGATGGCTTTCCGACACGCGAACACGCCACGTACAGTTGTCCATGTGAAAAGCAAGGGAATTCAAGATTAAGGCCACAAACTTGTAACGGTTGGCCTTGCGATTTGTTAATTGTCATGGCAAATGCGGGTCGAACGGGAAACTGAATCCGCTTAAACTCGAATGGCAAGTCGGTTGGTATCAAAGGAATTCTTGGAATGAGATCTTCTTCGCCTTTGAACTTGCCTTTGATTATTGTTACTTGGATGACTGTAAACTTAGTTCCATTGCATAGTTTTGGTTGGTTCAGATTGCGCAGCATTATGATGAAAGAGCCGACTTTGAGTTGTAAATTGTGTGGTGGTAGACCGGGAACATCCAACGAATTCAAAAATTCAATTGGATAGTTTGTTGCTTCGTCATCATTTGTTATGCGATCCACCGATTTGAACGAATGCAGTGGAGCTGCGATTTTATTTTGAATGATGGTGCATTCCAAATATAATAGCAAAGCATTTTCGAGTAGAGCAGCTCTAACGAACGGGTCACTTGCACATGTGGAGAAGAAACTCGTTAAAAAAAAAAAAAAAAAAAAAAAAAAAAAAAAAAAACCGGCTCCGTTGTGTGTTTACCTGGTTCAAGACAAATCCAACAAAAAAATCTTCATGCAAATCGGATATTATTTAGCCAAGTTATGCTTGTACAAAGAACAAAGTCATAATCTGTCGATATTTGTTCTGCAATTTTGAGTTTTAACGATTTCTAAAACTTACCGTCCAAAATTTGAAAAATTCGGCTCCGCTATCTGTTTAACTGGTTTAATACAAACCCAACAAAAAAATCCCAATGCAAATCGGATGATACTCAGCCGAGTTAGGCGCGTACAAACAGACACCCATTCATTTTTATATATATAGATTTGTTATATATCTTTAAGAACATAATCTAGATTTATTTATTATTTATTTATTTTTCATTGGTTATACATTTTTGTATGTAGGTATTATGTTATATATCAAACTATAATGTAGATTTTTTTTCTTATTTAACATGGATGTTAATAAATCTGTTTTTAAATTTATTTTTCTTTTGTTATACATTGTTTTTTTTTTTGTATTTTGTTATACATATCTTCAAAAATATAATCTAGATTTATTAATTATTTATTTATATTTCTTTTGTTATACATTTTTGTATGCATTATGTTATATCTTTAACTATACCTAATGTAGCTTTTTTTTTTTATTTAACAAATGAATGAATGTTAATAAATCTGTTTTTAAATTTATTTTTCTTTTGCTTTACATTTTTTTTTGTATTTTGTTTTACATATCTTCAAAATTATAATCTAGATTTTTTAATTATTTATTTATTTTTCTTTTGTTATACATTTTTGTATGCATTATGTTATATCTTTAACTATACCTAATGAAGATTTTTTTTTTTATTTAACATGAATGTTAATAAATCTGTTTTTAAATTTATTTTTCTTTTGTTATGCATTTGTTTGTTTTGTTTTAATGTTATATTTTAAACTATAATGGCGATTTTACTTAACATACATTTTTTGTTAGTTTATTTTCGTTGAATTTTAAATACAAGACACGAAAAAACTTTAAACTATAATGGCGATTTTACTTAACATACATTTTTTGTTAGTTTATTTTCGTTGAATTTTAAATACAAGACACGAAAAAACTTTTTGAAACTGTTTTGAAAGAATTGAGGGTAAAATTAGGATAGGTATTTAATTTTCAATGGTTGGGATGTTCACTTTGGGACGATCAAGTTCTGATTTTTTACTAGCTGATTTTAAATGATGAAAAAGAAATTTAATCGACCTAATCATTTTCATAAAATGATTTTAGACGGTTGTTATGGACAACCGGGTTCTTCTTGCCTATCTTTATTTTGCAGTTTACTTCGCATGTTACTTGTGTAATCGTATAAGGACCTCTCCACAAAGGGGATAACTTTCCTTTGCGGGTTTCGTTTCTGAGTAACACCTTGTCACCAATGTGAAACGTATGGGTTCTCAAAGAACGATCGTGATATTCTTTAGATCGTTGTTTACTTAAGAGAATATTGCGTCTGGCTATCTCGTATGTTTTTTGGAGCTTATATTTAAGTAAATGATAGTAGCTTTCATGGTTGTAAAGTGGATCAGGCTCTCTTTTTAAGTTTGATGGGACCTCTGCAGAAAAACCATATAGACAATCCATCGGGGTTAATTTGGTACTGTCATGTACACTATTATTGTATACAAACGTGGCTGTCCGCAAATATTGGTCACATGATTGTGGGTTTTCATCCACTATACTGCGTAAGTACTCAACAAGGGGTCTACATATGTGTACGTTCCACAGCCCCATTTGACTGAGGATGGTACGCAGAGGTTTGCATTTTTTTAATGCGTAGTAGTTTGCATAGATTTTTGAATAAATCGCTTAGGAAATTAGTACCCTGGTCTGTGACCAGTTGTTTGGGAATACCGTAGCGAGTTATAATTTGGTCAAAAAAAACCTGTGCAACCGTTATTGATTCTGCGTTTTGTAACGAATGACAATCGAATATTTTTGTTAGATTATCTTGAAATGTTAAAATATATAGGTTATTGGAATGTGTTTTTTCGAGTGGACCTACAATATCTAAGTAAACTTTTTCGAAGGGTTTTTCGGCAATGTCCGTTATTACCATTGGCATTCGTAGCATCGGTGAAGCTTTCATAATCTGACATTTTTTACACGCTCTTATATGGTGTTTAATGTCTCCTAACATGTTTTTCCACCAGTATTTCTTTCGAATTCGTTTATACGTTCTTATTATACCCTGGTGTCCACCAAAAATCGAATCGTGATAGTCCTTTAGTATGGTTTCAATTTCGTTAGGGCAAGTGATTACTTCTATTTTCGATTTAGCATTAGTATGTGGTGATGAATCGTTTGGTAGCAGGGTTGGTGTATCCATCTCTAACTGTGGTTCCGTAATACAGTCATCTGAAGCTTTTTCTTGGTTTTTAGGTGTGTCTACTACTTCTGAGTTGTCATTTAGTACATCCGACTTAGACCTTTTAGTTTTTGAGTGCGTTACTGCGTTGCAATGCATTGGTTGTGTACACTTGTTGTTCTCTTCGCCCTTGGGGGGCGCATGGATTTCAGCTTTCGTTAAAATAATTCTAAACTCTGGTGTCTCTTGTATAGTTGGATTTGAATTAGCATTTTCTAAATAAATTTTGTCTTCAGTTTCCATGGGATCTTTGAATTTGAGTTTGTATTATTTGATTCTTCTTTAAAGTTCGTAATTTTGTCTAGCTCCGGATTACACCTGTGTTTATTTTCAACTGATTGTGACGACTCGTTTTGCGAAGGGTTTTGTTGTTGCGGAATACGACTTAGTGCATCTGCATTGGTGTTATATTTACCTGGTTTTTATTCAATTTTATAGTCATATTCCGACAATTTGTGGTGGAATCGGACCAATCGAGTTGTAAAGGTCTTTCACATTAAAAACGCCCTTAAGGGGTTTATAGTCGGTGTAGATCTTAAATTTCCGCCCTTCAAGGTAACACCTAAAATTTTTCACAGCCCACACTATTGCAAGCAACTCCTTCTCTATGGTAGAGTAATTACGTTCCGACTTATTCAGCGTCCGGCTAGCATAAGCAATGGGCCGATCTTTACCCACGTCTCCTTGGGACAAAACCGCACCAAGTGCTTCACCACTTGCATCAGTTGTTAGGTTAAAATCCTTGCTAAAATCGGGGTAGATAAGAAGGGTTGGCGAGACTAAACGATTTTTAATATGTTGGAATGCAATTTGACATTTTTCTGACCAAGTGAATTTAACGTCTTTTCTGAGGAGGTTTGTAAGGGGCCTTACTATCTTTGAAAAATTGGGAATAAATTTCCGGTAGTAATTAGCTAACCCTAAGAAAGATTGCACCTGTTTGGTCGAATGCGGAACTGGAAACTCCTGTACATAAGCTATCTTGCCAGGGTCTGGGTGTGCTCCCTGTTCAGAACATATATGTCCTAAGTACACAACTTCTTTTTGTAAGAATCTACACTTTTCTGGTTGCAGTTTGAGGTTGGGCATTCTTAACCTATGGAACACCTTTCTGAGTTTACTATTATGGTCTTCCAGGTTCTTTCCATAGATGACTATGTCGTCCAGTTAAACGAAACATTCAAGACCCTTTAAACCAGTGAGGACATAGTTCATCAGACGTTGAAATGGAGCAGGGGCTCCCTTTAGCCCGAAAGGCATGCGTACGAACTCATAGTGTCCGTAATTGGTACTAAAAGCCGTTTTTGCTCGATCTTTAGGCTCAACCAAAACTTGGTGATAACCACTGGCAAGTTCGAGTGTTGAAAAATAACGTGAATGGCCGAGTTGATCTAATATGTATTCTATTCGAGGAAGTGGGTAAGCGTCGCCAATGGTTTTTTCGTTTAATTTCCGGAAATCAACCACTACTCGCCACCTTCTTTCACCATTTGGTCCCGTCTTTTTGGGATCTACTAATAGAGGCGAGTTCCATGGACTTTTACTCGGCTGGACTACGTCATTTTCTAACATTTCTTTAAGCTGGTCATTAATAATTTGTCTTTGGGCTTCAGGTAACCTATACATTTTTTGGTTTATAGAGCCCTGAACTTGCGTCAAAGGAATTTCATGTGTAATAGCTTCTGTGTGTGAAAGTTTATCCCCTCTTAAGTGGAAAATATCTGAGAACTCATTGCAGAGTTCTGTTATTGATTGCTTTTCTTGGAAACTAAGGTTTCGTGCAATCTTCAGTCCACCTCCAACTGCTTGGTACGAAAGTTAATGTCATCGCCCCGCGATATTTAATGTTGGATTTTTTTAGCTTCTGAGTACTCTGAATTTGTTTTGTTATATTCAAGAGGTACTATCGCAAATTGATTTAAAGGAAATGTTGGTTCAACTACCGTTGACATGGGATCCTTATATTTATCGACAATAGACATTGTAGAAGGAATAAAGTCAATAAACTGTAGTTATAGTTTTGGACCCGATGGAATTCCTTCAATAATGTTGAAAAAATGTTCTCATGCACTTATTACTCCTTTAAAAATAATTTTTAACTTGTCTTTAGCCACTGGTATATTTTTGGATGAATGGAAACTTTCTTTTGTAACACCTATATACAAAGCAGGTCCTAGACAAAACATTGAAAATTATAGAGGAATTTCGAAGCTATCGGCTGTTCCTAAACTCTTTGAGCATATTGTGACTAAGAAACTATACTTCAATGTTAAAGAGTGTATATCTCCATTTCAGCATGGTTTTGTGTCAGGTCGGTCGACAACTACAAATTTGGTGTTATTTACCAAGTATCTATCAGATTCTTTGGAAGCTGGCAGTCAAGTTGATGTAGTTTTCACAGATTTTGTCAAAGCGTTTGACACCGTTTCTCATGACATTTTAATAAATAAGCTGTGCTCTTTGGGAATCCACTCTTTCTTATTGAAATGGATCTCAAGCTATTTAAAAGATAGAAAACAAATTGTTAAATTAGATAATGTTTATTCTAGAACTATTGAGGTTTTATCTGGTGTCCCGCAAGGAAGTCATTTAGGCCCATTGTTGTTCATTTTGTTTATAAATGAAATTTTGACTTTATTAAAAAATTGTTCGTGTTTAATGTATGCCGATGATTTAAAGATATATTCACGTGTGAAAAGTATTCAAGATTGTGACTTGCTCCAAAATGATTTAAATGTCATAGTTGAATGGTGTAAACGTAATTATATTAGTTTGAATGTAAATAAATGTCACTCATTGACTGTTTGCCGCAAAAAGATTCCTCTTGTATATGAATACAAAATCTCAAATCATGTATTGTCTCCCCAAAGTTTTGTGAAAGATCTTGGGGTTGTGTTTGATACAAAATTGACCTTTTCGTATCATATTGATTACATTGTTGCAAAAGCGAATTCTATGTTGGGATTCATAAAGCGAAATTGCGAGGAATTTTCAAATCCTTATGCTATTAAATCTGTGTATGTGTCTCTGGTTCGTCCATATCTTGAGTACTGTTCTATTGTTTGGTGTCCCACTTATGTCACTTATCAGACAAGATTGGAACGTGTTCAAAAATCTTTCACAAGATTCGTTGTTAAGCAGTTGAATTGGAATTTGTCTGAAAAGCCTGTGTATTCAACCAGGTGTGCGTTAATTGGCTTGGATTCATTGGAAACCAGACGAAATGTTAGTTGTATTGTATTTGTTCATGATGTTTTTTCATACCGTATAAAGTGTCCAAACCTTTTGGAACATTTTCAAATATATGCCCCTCAAAGAGAAATTCGCCAACGGAATTTTTTGTATGTTCCTCGACATGTTTGTAGATATGGCTTTAATGAGCCAATTACCAAATGTATTCAATTATATAATTCCAAATGCTTTGCCTTAGACTTATATGATGATAGAAATAAATTTAAACTTAAATTATATGATTTATTTATTCTTAGATAAGAAATGTATATTTGTAAAAATTATAAACCTATTCTTAAGAACTTATTCCATATCTGTAAGAGTGTAAGAGACTCGGTAGATAAATAAATAAATAAATAAATAATTGAAGATTTATTGCGGCAATGCTAACAGGTTCAGTTTTTGCGTTAAGCACACTTATTAACCCAGTTGGGCCGGGGGACAATAAACCGTTAGCGAGGAAGACCCCTTCACCTATATCTTGGTTTAGACAGATCATTTCCTCTCTTATAGCGACCGGGATTTTTATTAGTTTCTGCGACCTTGCAGGGATACAGACAGGTTTTGGAAACACTCGTCCACTACTGTAGGTGAGGTTTTGCAACCAGCTTCCTTAGAAGGAGCCTTGAGGATACCACCAAAGATTTTTTTACATTTCTGTGGATGGGATCCCACTTCGGATGCCCGTGTACAGTAGTTTTGTGTTGGACCTTGTTCAGTTGTCACTTTATTTGTATTTATTGCGTCAAGTGGGATACTAAAATCTTGTTAGTTGGTTTCTGTAAATGGAAATTTTAATTGCTTGTTTGGGCCTTCAATATTGCAATTTTTTGATAGAAAATCATTTCCTAGAATTCCGTCTTCATCTAGAGCAAATGAACCTTGAACAACTTGTAACGAAGTTACACATTTTCCTCACTGCCACCAACCGCCACCAACCGCCACCGACCGCCGTCACCATGATGAGTGCATCAGCATGTGACCATTATCACCGAAGACCACCGACCGCCACCGACCGCCGTCACAATCACCACGACGATTTTTCACAACATTAGGTTTACATCAGTGGCCAGCAAGTGAAGCAAAATCAACCACCCCTCCGCCCCGTACCGCTGATTTGGACTACCAACCAACTCCGAACACACACATGATAATAACCAGCAGAAATATCCAACAAACAGAAGGAATTATTTTAGTACTAATATTTGTTGTCTTTAATTTTATAATTCACACTTCCTTATTACTGTAATATTCCATAAGTATAAGCAAAATTTGTATGGAAAACCAGACTCGAGCTCCCAGCCATTGGTATACGATTCTTTTTAATAGAATACCGGGAAAACGAGATCTCGAAGGTACGCTGCGGGGAATACCAGCAGAAACCTTAATATATTTTGAAGTAAAGGCATTAGGCCATCAGTTTCTTGTCGTGGGGTAGCTGCCATTGTAAGCTGCAACACAGACCTAATTTGTTTCTTGTCGTGGAGCTCTTCTTTGTAAGAATCTCTACAGACCTAATCCGTTTATTGTCGTGGAGTTGCTGCAGTCGTAAGCTTCACCACAGACCTAATCAGTTTCTTGTCGTGGAGCGCTTCCTTTCAGGAATCTCTGCAGACCTAACCAGTTCCTTGTCGTATAGCTCTTCTTTTCAAAAAATCTCTACAGACCTGATCAGTTTCTTGTCGTGGAGCTCTTCTTCCAAAGAATCTCTACAGACCTAATCAGTTTCTTGTCGTGGAGCGCTTCTGTTCAGGAATCTCTGCAGACCTAATTCGTTTCTTGTCGTGGAGCTTTTCTTTTCAAGAATCTCTACAGACCTAAAACCAATTATTGTCATAGAGGCAACTCTATAGACCAAATATAGTTGGAATCGCTTCTTGTCGTAGGATAAACCCTAGAGGCCAAATTATTTAAGCTATGTAATACTATAATGTATATCGAATCATTAATTTAGTTTTATTATTAAGTCCATATATGACGTAACTTGTTAAGGATATTTTGATAAATAAAAAACATTGTTATTTCGGAGTTCAACACTCTTCAACCCTGAGTTTCCGCTTTCTTTGGGGACCACCCTGGACCTCGACGAGCCCACCTCAGCCTAAGTATAAAAAAGCATAACAAATTGTTACAAGGAATTTTTGTTTTAAGGTCAATGTTTCCCTGGCAACTTCCTATTGTTTTTCTTGTGCCATATGGCGTTTGTAAAGTACACGCTTTATTTTTATTTATGTTAATTTTTCTTTTGATTTGGTTTTCTTTTAATAAACTTATCTCAGCACCCGTATCCACTAATAATTTTACGTTACCGTTAAGGCTTATATCTAAAGGTAAATCAACCGAATTGATACATGTTGTGGATGGCTGAGAACGCCCTTTACTGGTTTTTGTTTTAAATGTTGTCGGGTTGGGGATTTTTGGCCCGACCGTTGGGAGTTTCCCGAATCCGATTCAAGAGATTCCAATCTAATTTTTTGACGGCACTGCGACACCTCGTGATTCCAACGCCCGCAGAAGTCACACATTTTCCTTATATTGTAAACCCATGGGGGGTTTGGACTTCTTTGGTTATTAAGAGTTCTTTCAGGGCCCCGATCCCTAAAAGGATTTCTTTTTGACTCAACGTTGTTAGTGAGCGCTCTCCTGCAATTCTTTGCATCGTGATTACGCAATTTGCATAAGGTACAGAAAGGTGTATTCTTCCTCGAAACACAGTCCGTATAGGTATGACCCTTTACTTTGCAGTAATTACATATCACGTCCTCAACTAAACTTCTGTTGAGGTTTTGGCTGCGTTGAGCAGGAACTTGGGTCTGGGTGAGTGGGTTGACCACTTGTTGATCATTATTGGGGATCGAGAGGTTGTTTTTTGTGTCAAGAAAGTTGTATGTGGGATTCGGAAAGTTTTGATCGTTATTTAAAAGATTAAAACCCTGGGTCAGATTGTTAGGGATGGGTGGAACCATTGCGTTTGTATACGCATTAAATTGTGTCGGATTGCTAGGGATGGGTGGCACCATTGCGTTTGTATACGCATTGAATTGTGTCAGATTATTAGGGATGGTTGGTAATGTTGCATTTGCATATGCATTGAATTGCGTATGAAAGGCCATTTGTTGGAGTCGTTCCATATCCAGAGCCTTCTGTACAATATCTTCAAAAGATTTTTCGCCTATTGTTAGAAGATATTGACAGAGGTGAGGATTTGTTACACCCCCTTTTAATGTGCTTTTGGCAAAGTCTTCCAGCTGTGCTACCACAGCTGGAACTGCCTTTTCTTCATATTTATGGCCTGCGGCCTACTTGCAGAGTGCTCTCCTGTGTTTTATCCTATGGATAAATGACGAGAGAGTTTCTAATGGAGATTGTCGCATAGTTATTAATTGGTTAACTAGGCCCTCATATGTTTCCCTGGGAAGGTAAGCTTGGTTAAGAAGCTTTTCGGCTTCTTCAAAAGATGTTAACGTGTTAAAGGCTATCAGTTGGTATGCCTCACCCCTTAGTCTTGTTGGGAAAACTCCGAGGAAAGTTGCCTTTTCTGCCTCTGACAAGCAACTTATGACCCTTTTGCAACAGCCCAGGAATGTATGTAAGTCTCTTGTTGTGCAAGAGTTTATTTCCCCATTAAAGATTGGTACCATTTGGGATACTAATTTTGCCACTTTTGCGCAATCAACCGACATTTTTTCTTCGTTTATCAGACTTTTTTCGGATTCCGTAAGTGAAATACTCAACCAATTTAACAATATTTCCGCCTCAGATTCTTTTGAAACTGAATCAGTTTCAGAATTTAAAAATATCTCACCCCCTTTTTCTTTCAAAATCGAATCAATTTCACAATTAGTTTCGTTGGTAATTGTATTGCTAATAGTTTCGAGCGAGCGCGAGTGACAATTAAATTCGGCTAATTCTTTTTTAAATTCTTCTGTACCTTGTTCGAATGCTTTTACTTTTTTAAGGCGTTCTTCCCTTTTATTTTTTAGTGCCCTATCAAGTGCATCCAGTTGGGGAAGTGTCAAATTATTTGTCTCTTGCGCTTTCTCCTTTAAAAAACTTAAATATTGTTCTAAACTTACTTGTTGATTAAATCTTAACTTGCCGCTTCACAAAATATTTAGTCCTGCCCAGGTTGATGACGTTGGTGCTTCTGTTGTTGTTGTTGCTGTTGTTGTTGCTGTTGTTGTTGTTGTTGTATTTGTTGTTGTTGTTGGTGTTGTCGTTGTTGGTGTTGTTGTTGTTTTTTCAGACATAAATAGTTAATTTCTTTATTTATACAGGGTGATTCACCAGCGTTGTGCCAAAAAGCTAGAGCGTGTAGGTTGAGTTGAGACAAGAAAAAAATCGTATGGGAGGGGGGGTCTATTCCCCCCCGTTTAGCCGGGAGGGGCAATTTTCTGAAAAATTGACTTATTTTGTAAAAAAATATATTAAAAATCAACGGCTTCGTTTACAACACCGTGTTATACCTTTTTGGAAAGCCAAAAACTTCTTCTTTCATTTTATTTTTAAATTAAATTGTTTTAACGAATAGTTTAAAAAATATAAATTTTCAAACTCAAAATTTTGAAAAAATAATTTTAAAACTAATTTTTTTCAAAATTTTACGTAATTAGGTATAATTTTTGTTCTCATAATTCAATGCTACCATTAATCTTTAATCCAACACTGAAAGCCGTATGGCTCTACGACTTTTTGTTGCCAAGGTATTCAAAAATAACCGAACCTACTTCTTCACAAAAACACGAAAAAATTGGCTAAATGATCACTTGTGCCATCCCGTAAGGCTAGATTTTCTTGCTTTTGTGAAGAAGTAGGTTCGGTTATTTTTGAATACCTTGGCAACAAAAAGTCATAGAGCCATACGGTTTTCAGTGTTGGATTCAAAATTTATGGGAGCATTGAATTCTGAGAACAAAAATAATACTTAATTACGTAGAATTTTGAAAAAAATTGTTTTTAAAGTTTTTTTTTTATTTTTTTTTCAAAATTTTGAGTTTGAAAATTAATATTTTGAAAACGGTTCAATAGAATAACTTTATTAAAAATTACAATAAATAAGTCAGTTTTTGGCTTTACAAAAAAGTATAGCACGGCTTTGTAGGAGTTACCGTTATTTTTTAATAATTTTTTTTCAAATTAAGGTCATGTTTTTTGAAAATTACAACTCCCGGCTAAACGGAGGGGAATAGACCCCCCCTCCCGTACGATTTTTTTCTTGCCTCAACCCATCCTACACGCTCTAGCTTTTTGGCACAACGCTCGTGAATCACCCTGTATATTACGATTACAGTGACTAACAATATTATATAAATACAATTTATTGAGTATGTTATATTTCTGTGAATATTAATATTTGTAATCTTTCCTTGAATTAGGTTTAAGTTATCAATGTGTTCAAAGTTTATTTCTTTATATTCAAATATAGCGGACAAATTTGTGTACAATGTTGGGTTGTTCATGTAAATAGCTTGTTCTACAATTTCATTTTTTTTTTCGTACAGAGTTTCATTTATATTTAAAACACAATTTTCAAAATTTATAAGAACATTATTAGTGATGTCAATTTTATCTTTGTCATTACAAGTATTATTTAGCTTAAAACTTCCATTTTTTATTAATAATATGCCTCGGCTTAGTTCTAATATAATATTATTATTTAGGTTTATTTGCTTTTTGCAATTTCTTAAGTGTAGACAGTTCATGTATGGCTTTAACTTCTTATATTCTTTTTCTTCGTATAAATATTCTTTGTCTTGGTATTGAATAATGTAATCAATTTTAATTAACAATTCTTCTTTATTCAAATTAGGCATACTTGTTATGGAATATTTTGTAAATGTTACAATGTTATCTGGAGTGCTTATTATAAATATTATTTCTTCTTTATATAATGCTGTAGATAATTTTATCTTACTAAGTTTTTCAAAAGTAATATTATATTCATTGATTTCGTAATTAGTTAACACTGAATTAACCATAATATTAATTTTACTAGCCAAAATATTATTTTGTATTTTTTCAATTATTTCTTTCACTTTGCGAAGTTTTTCGCGAATTTCTAATACAATAATTCTATGCACAAATAGCATACCAGTGAGGTTAAAGTTAATAAAGTTTGTGGATTTGTACAATGTATTAAATTCACTTTGAATTTGGTTTATCTGTTTTTGAAACATGTTGTTAATTTTTATTTGCTTGTTTAAGTTTATTATTACATTATGATTTTTTATTTCATTTGCTTCCAATCTTTTTTCAATATTCACCCTATCTTCTTCGTCCATTGTCCCAACAAGAACTTTAACACATTTCCACCTAGATTAAACAAACTTCTTTTTATTCTGTGTTGTGTGACACTCTCGATTTCCGATCTTATTAATTCAATTTCCTCGAATATTTCCTCGGGAAATTCCACTTTAGTTAAATTTTTCATATTATTTTCTATATCATTCAGAACATTATTTATCTGAGTAATATTTATTTTATGTAAAATGTGTTTGTAGTCTTTTACTATTTTTATTGTATCCAATCTTATTTTTGCGTACCCTTCTTTAATGTTCATATTTTCAATTGTTATTTCACTTTTTATAAATCCGATTAGTAAAATTATAACTATATAATTTTACAGATACAGGGTGTGATATGAAATATTTTTTTTTTCTTATTTATTTTTAAGGTTTGCTAGAGGAATATTTTCGGAGTCTTCCTCTTCCCTCGATGAAGATTTTCGCGTTACTGATCTTACTTTTGCTGAAGAACTTCTTTGTCCTTGGTCTGACGTATTTTCTGAGATTTTATTCGTTTGTTTTCTTTTGCGTTGAATGTTTATAGGGTGGACTCGAGTTGTGCTTTTTAACTTAAATTTCGGTAATATTTTATCTCTCCTACCAGGATTCACTACGTAGTATACATCTTCAATCTCTTTAATATCTTCTCTTTTTTCATTCAATTTAGATATATTTTTTTCTTTATGTTCGACAAATTTTTTATGTAATTGTATTTTGTCTACTCTTCCTTCTTGGATTTCAAATGGTTTCTTTTTACTTAGTGTTTGAATAGCATTGTTGTAATAATATACGGCTTTATAACTTATGTTGATTTTTTCTAGATCTGATATATGTTTACCATCTTTTAAACACTGAATTTTATATAAAATTGAGCTATGTGCTCTTTCAATAGGGCTATTCCCAGTGTGTGAATTAGGTGTTGTAAAGTGTCTTTCTATATTAAAATCGTAAAATAAGGCGTTAATAGAAATTTGATCAAATTCATTATCCATAACAAATTTTTGAGGTTTCCCATGTTGAGAAACATACTGCAATAAAGTTGTATGTATGCTTTCTATGTTTTTATTAGGAATTGAAGTAAACGTGTGACTTTACTGAATTTATCGATAGTAGAAAGGAATATAAGTTTGTTTAGGAAAAATAAGTCTGCGTGTACAATTTGATTAACATCGCTAGGAGTCTCAGTCAATTTAAACTTTGGCTTGACAGGGTGCCTATCATATTTATTTAGACGACAAATGCTGCAATTATTTACAACAGTAGTTACAATGTTTTTTAATTTTGGGAAATAAATGTATCTTTTTATTCCTGTGTAATTTTCTTCTATGCCAGAGTGACTGGTCTCTAATTAGTGATACAATTTAATTTTGTCTTCAGTTTCTTTCACTGTTTTCATTTCTTCTGCTAAATAGCTGCATCTATGAAATGTTATGAAACTTTTGTCAAACAGATTTATTAATTTTTGCTGTAAGATATTAAATATTTTATCATTTCCACAATATATATTCCTGTTTGTTTTGGTACAAGTATTTTTTTAAGTTTTCTCTCAAAGCTTGGAGACTCCATTAGTTTGGGATAAAGTTCAATTAGCTTTCTTATTTCAGTAAGGCGTTTAATTCCTAATTGTCTACCTTGGTAATTGGGATTTACTACGATTTGTTGTTTATATGAGTTTATAGCTTTTTCTACAATTATAAAATGGTCTAACAATTCTTCTTCTTTTGAGTGTTGGGTTTGTAATTCTTCATCATTATCGAGGTGATTAATTTCGTTATCTTTTACCTCTCTGCTCAAATAATCAGCTACTGTGTTCTGAGAGCCTTTTAAATAGTTTATATCGAAATCATACTCTCTAAGAGAAAGTATCCATCTTTGTAACCTTCCTGAAATGTCCTTTCCTAAACTTTTTGTTTTGAGCCATTTTAAGGGTTGGTGGTCAGATTTTAATTGAAATTTTCGATCGTAAAGATATGGCCATACGATGGCTTAGAGCTCCTTTTCCGTAGTGGAATATATTCTTTCATGCTCGTTTAGCGTTCTGCTAATAAATGTTATGGGATGTGTATCGAATCGCATGAGTCCTGGCAACTCTGCATTCGATGGTCAAATAAGTATAAGAAAATACAATCAAACGCAAATAAAACTTAACGTAAGAACTTAACGAAAGAGTGCTTGTTCTGCGAACAAGCACGAGTGAGAGTTCGTCTTAAGCAGGTTTTTGAACTGTGAACATATAACATTTTTTCCACTATAAATTATCGTGTTTTATTTCTTTCCACATATTTATTAATTGATATTATACAGTCCATTTGAGTTACGATATATTGGTCCATGTCGAGCGTCGGATATTGTGCCAGTGTCGGAATGGTGCAGGTTTCGTTTTCTTAAAAAAAAAACAATAATAAATAAAAAAAAATAAGTGCAGTGATTGATTGTGGTTCGTTTTATAACGAACAAAATATTGTGAATAATAAAAATGTGCTCAATTGTGTCACAAAAAATTAAAGTGTGCGCAGCAGTTTGTCGCGAGCGACAGGAGTATGGGCAGGAAACAGTGTGTGTATGTGTATCATCAGCAGGCAATGTGCAAAACGGTACTTCATTATATAAATGATCAACATGTACCAACCAGCACGTAAGTAGATCAATAATTATTGTTGTTGTTTTTCCCCTTTTTCAAACGGCGGCGACCGATGAAAATTCTTCGTCAAGAGAACAAGAGCAGGTAAGAATGTACGTATTCTCTCCTCAGAGCAAGAATACACAACACACTTACGAATTACGACTCATGACTCATGAGCAGTGAGCCGGAATGAAGGAATACGCATACACAAAACACATTATGTATATGCGCAACTGTGACAAAGAGAAGGAGAAGAATGACAAATTTCGTCATTCAAAAAAAAAAAAACAAAAGCGGTCTTTCGAAAGAAAGAAAATTAAAAAAAAACAACAACAAACACAACAACAATAATATCTATACAATAATAATATTAACATATTTACATTTTAAATAATATTTATTTAAAGCAAAAAAAGGATGAGCTGAAATATAGTCCTAAAACAGGACAAAGTATTTTTTATTGTTAAGAAGTGCAAATATTTGATTGTGTGAATGGTGGTGGTTTTTTGGAGTATTTTGCAACGGAGCAGGTTTCTTTTTTTTTCTCTTCTTTATCTTTTCCCGTTGTATTGAATGTGTTCCGATGGATGTGTGCAGTGTCTATGAGCGATTTTGTTTTGTTTTCGGTAAATGCAAATGTGAATGAATGAGCAATGATAGCAATGATGATAGAAGGGGCAGGGGGCGATCTGAGTTTATTTGTTTTCTTATGGAGAATGAGAATTTTTGAAATGAGTGGAGTGCGCAGGATGTTCTTTTTCCTCTTTTGGTGCGTGTGTGATTTATATACCTTTTTAATATCATTTTTTTATGAATAAGATATATTTTCAATATTACCTAGATATATTACGGTGATGTTGCTGCTTTGTTGTTTGCTGGGATCAAAAATTAATTTCTTTTATAGTTGTTAAGTTTTTTTTGTGTCACTTTTTTTCTCATGACAAGCCTTGTTGCTCGAGATATAGCAGGGGCGAGTGGAACTCAAAGCACATTTGTGCGAGTTACCAAATATGAGAGAGAAGTTGTGAAGGACTCGAAATATAGTAGTGGCGAGTGGAACTCAGAGCACATTTGTGCGAGTTACCAAATATGAGAGAGAAATTGTTAAGGACTCGAAATACCTATAGCAGGGGCAACTCAAAGCACATTTGTGCGAGTTACCAAACATGAGAGACCAGGTATGAAGGAGGAACTTGAGTGCAATTGCACCAGTTGCCATGAACAAATTATTATTAAAAAAAAAAGGGACACATATCTGGGGCAGGAAAAACTCAAAGCACGACGGTGCTAGTTTTTAGAGAAGGAAAGCTTGCAAGCGGCAGGAATAAAATATTTTAAATTCAGGAAGAATAAATATTTTGATAGCAGGAATATGAGCCACAAAAGAATTTCTTCTCGATGCAACATATATTTTCTTATAATAAATAAACTTTATTGGCAACGACAAAAGCAGCAACAACTAGCCGACCTTTTTTTTTTATTATATCTACTATTTATTTTATTTTATTTTTGCATACTGGGAATTTTAGTACCTACTGCAAACTATTATTTATTTATGTATCTGCATATTGGGAAATTGAAGTACCTACTGCAAACGAGTATCTCTTTCATTTTCAGGGTAGGACATTTTTGAATCATCATTTCTAATGCAATACGATTTTATATATTTACAGAAAAGAGCAGCGAATAAAAAAGATTGACAACAAGCAGGAGAAAAATCACCAATATGTATTTAATGCTGGTGTAATTTCAGTGAGCATAATGCTTGCCTTTGTGAAATCTCCAGATTTTGGAATTTGTACGATGGCAGCAGCGCAGGTCAGGCTTGAGGCCTTGCAAGAAGCCTGGTCGCAGGTCAAGATCAGCGAGAGCAGGATTGCGTTGGCCGACGATATGTTGGTCAACGTGGAGATACAACGCAGGATTGGTGGAGCGGAATAAAATTACTTTGCTGCCCACGCAGTGTTGCAGGAAAAGCTAAAAAAAATATCTCCAAGAACACGCATAGCAGGCATACCAGGTAGAGCAGAACAGGCATTGAGCGGAGCGATGGCAGGAAATTTGAGCAGCCGTTGTCACAACTTCAGGCGCATTCAAATTTGAGCAGGTATGAGGACATGCGAGCAGCTGGCATTAATGCCCGAAGAGCAGGAGCACCAGGTGACAAGAGGCTGTTGCCTTGCCACTCGTACAAATTTCTGAATTATCCAATGTGACGTTGTCCAGAGTTTGCAGTACTGAGCATTCGTGCTAAGCAGGATCTCGTGAAGAAAAAGGCACTTTACCCCAATTGTCTTAAGACGTGCCATGCTCCAAAGTACTGCTTCTAAGGGCAGTGTTGTTGATGCCCCGGGAACCAAATGCACAATAGTGCTATGAAAGAGATGGGGAAAGGTGCAGAAACTGTTTTATATGCGCAGGAAAAATGAAAGAAGAGAGGGAGCCAGACAAGCGAAAATAAGCAAAAGGCAGATTGACTAATTGTGCCTCCCAGGAAACGCCCTCGGTTGGAGAAGGGCAGGACGGAAGAAGTAGCAGGAACAGCAGGAAGAGAGAAAGCAGGAAGTGATTGGAAGAGGTGATGTCCTGGGGGATTTTAAGAGAGCTAGGCGTTTGCCTTCTAAAAACAAAAATAAAAATATGATTAAAATTTATTTCGTCTTTTTATGTCTTTTAATTATAATGAGCAAGAGCAGGAGAGAGTTACTTTGATGCCTACGGCACAAGTAAGAATTGAGATGGATAACAGGAAGTATGGGCCGGTAAGAGCACTTTTAGAGACGGGCGCACAGCCCAATCTGGTTTTAATAGAGCAGGACTTTTGGATTCTTCCTGAGCAGGTTAAATCGCAGCCAGATATTCCAACACACAACTTGAAATTGCCACGGATGAGCATTGCTACAGCATCTCTTGCTGATCCACATTATTGGAAAGCAGGTACTGTAGATTTATTGCAGGTTCATAGCAGAAGCATTTACTTCTGTCTTAGAGCATCGACGAGGTGATGTCCTTGAGATGGAAACTGTTTTCGGCAGAATAATATTGGGAGAGTATGGATATGAGAAGGATAGCATGAACAATGAATCGCTTAAGCGTTTTTGGCATTAATGGTTTAAATGACATAGAATTGTCGTTGAGCAGGTCAAAAGAGCAGGAGGAGCAGGTGGAGCGAAATTTCATCAAAACAAATTCACGTGATGATTTTTGTGACGATTCCTTTGAAGGAAGCAGTGAAAGAGCTTGGAAGTTCAGAGCTACCAGCTAAGCGTAGGTTCTTTGCTGTGGAGAGAAGGTTGGCAGGAGATCCTGCGTTAAAAAAAAAGGTACCAAGAGTTTATGAGAGAAAATGAAGAAGCAGGACATATGACACCACTGACTGGCACAGTGCATGGCAAAACAATATACCACATCATTTCGTCACCAAAAAGTTAAGGGTCGTGTTAGATGGGAGCTGCAGGACAAATAAAGGTACTTCATTAAATGAAGTGCAACTTCTTGGAGAAAATTTACAAGGATCTGCACGAAATTTTAATGCGCTTCCGCAGTCATCGTGTCACTTTTAGTGTGGACATTAAAATGATGTTCAGAAAATTGAAAGTGGCGAAGGAACAATGGGATTTGCAGGGTATGTTCTGGAGAGAAAACCCGCAGGACAATTTCAGAGAATATTGGCAGGACAATTTGAGAGAATATTGGCTGACAGTAGTCACCTATGGTATGACCTCATCAGCTTATAATACTGTACAATGTGCAAGGGAGGCAGGAGTTTCCAGAAGCAGCAAAGACAACTAAGCAGGAATTTTATATGGATGACTGCACTAAAGGTGCTGATTCCGAAGAGAAGGCGATCAAGTTATCGAAAGATATCGATCATGTTTTGAGAGGGGCAGGTTTTGAGCTTAGAAAATGGAAATCCAATTCCAAAGCTCTAGTGAAGGACAAAAACTATGAAGAGCAGGAGTCAATAATGTTCCAAGATGATGAGAAAACATTAGTTTTGGGCCTTAAGTGGCTGCTTGAGAAGGATCAATTCACGTTTGTGGTAAAAACACCGGAGACTCAGCAGGCAATAACCAAGAGAAGCGTAGTGAGCTGTGTTGACTCCCTAGAGAGATAAATGAGAGATGGAGAGATTTCTGGCAGGAAATAATATATTTAGAGAACGTGAAAATTTGGAGATGGAGAAGTACGAAAAGAGCTACATGGATCTTCGGATGCTTCTGCGAGGGCATATAGAGCAGCGATTTATCTGAGAACGATACGTACGGCAGGATTACAGCAGATCTCATCACAGCAAGAACACGGGTTGCACCACTTACAACGGTGGCAATACAGCGCTTAGAGCTAGCAGCAGCAGAGCTAATTATAAACGTCATTAAAACAAGGGAATGGGAAGGTATCGAGTATGATCTTTGGACAGATTCACTCGTAACGCTGCATTGGATAAATAAATTAAAACGTATGAAGCGAATAGAGTCCCGTCTATAGAAACAAACACCGAAGTCAAAAGGTGGAGACATGTTGGAACGAATGATAACCCGGCTGATATTCAAAGTATAGGAATAAAGCCATCAGCATTGTTTGATAGCAAGTTGTGGTCGCTTGGGCCGGAATGGTTGACAAAACCTCCGTCGAGCTGGTCATCTGAAAAGTTTGTGCCAAATGTTTCAGATGGGGGGAGGGATGAGATGAAAGTTTTGTGATAACGAAATTTACAGAGCCCTTATATATTTATGTGAAGTGCTGGAGAAGCAGTATTCCATTGATTGAATACACGTCTACATAAGAGAAGGTGATTAATGTAATCAGCTATGTAATTTGCTTTATCAACGCAACCAAAGCAAAGATAAAGCAACGAAAAGAAGATGAAGAGAGAGATGGAAAGAGACGCAGACGTTCTGTCTTCTGTGCGTCAAGTGAAAAGAAGAAATAGAGCAGGTGAGAGTGCAGGAGATACAGCAGTACTTGGGCAACCATCTGAAGAGAGGATGAAGTCAATCGGTCACCTGTTGACAAAAGAGCAGGAAAAGTATTTTGCGAATGAAATCATATGTATAGAGAAGGACAGGTGTTTGCCTGAAAAGATCAGGATAGAATTCTTTAAGCCAATCTTAAATGGTGAACAGATTCTGAGAGTAGCAGGGAGATTGGAAAGAGCAGAGATGGAATACGAGAGAAGGCATCCAGCTATCGTGCCATATGGTTCTCGATTGGCTTGGTTGATCATGGATAATGCGCATACAGCAACGAGTCATGGAGCGGTGCAGGTCATGATGCAGGACATTCGTCAGAGATTCTGAATTCCGAAGCTCCGAAGTCAGCTGAGGAATTACTTACATAAGTGTTTGGTTTGCGTGTGGCATAATCATTTTTTTGAGATGCAATTGATGGCTGATTTGCCATCAGAGAGAGTAACAGCAGGGAAGGCTTTTCTACACACGGGTAGATTATGCAGGTCCATTCAAAATAAAGATGATCGACAGAGCAGGTGAGCAAATAATAAGACAGAAATGTTGGGTTTCCATCTTTGTTAGCCTTAAAACTAGTGCAGGGCATATAGATTTGGTATCAAATCTGACGTCAGTGGCGTTCATTGCTTGTTTCGAAAGATCCATAGCAAGAATAGGTGTGACAAGGGTACAGCATTTGTCGGTGCAGCGAAGGAATTGCAGAAAGCCAAAGAGCGTTGGTTAGTGAAGGATACATTTGAACACTTAAGTTTGAAAGAGAGAAGAGACGGAATGGAAGTTTATGACTCCTGCGGCACCACATCAAGGTAAGATATACGAAGCAGCGGTGAAGTCGATGAAATATCATTTGACGAGAATTGTTGGAGCGAAGGTTTTGGCATATGAGCAGGTTTTGACATTAATTACTGGGATAGAAGCCATCTTGAATTCAAGACCGCTACATCCATTAAGCAATGATCCTGATGATTTGCAGGCATCAACGCCGGGACAGTTTGGTTGGTGAACCGCTTGTTTTACCGTTAAGGTTTATAACCAATGAAATGCCAAATACCAACGGTATACAATTGTGGAAGGAGCGCAAGACTATGCTTGCACACTTCTGGAGCAGATGGAAGGAAGAGTACTTATCTCCTCTATAAGAGAGGAAGAAATGGCGAAAGGAGAAATATGGCTTGAGAGAAGGACAACTTTGCATAATCAGGAGAGACAATTTCCCATCATCGGAGTGGGCGAGGGTGCGGATACTAAAACTAATACCAGGCAGCGATGGACCAATAAGGAGCGTGGTTCTGCAAACAGCGAGCAATCAACTTACGACACCGGTACAGAAGATCGGCATCTTACCAATCAAGGAGCTGGAATGATTTATATCTATATATATAAAAATGGATCGCAAAAATGTATGTTTAAGGGGAGGAAAGCAGCTGGCTAAATAAACTGAGCATTTTTGCAAAAGAAGAGGTAAAATAAGGAAAGACATGAAACATTTCGACAATGTTCAAGTGATGGAAATGTTTAAACAATCCTTTTCTCCCCTATCAATTATAACGCTTTTTTTCAACTCTATCGAGCATATGTAAAGATGTTTGAGAAGCAACTGATGAGAGATGGGATTTATACTCGAGTTTAGGGCGTATAAACGCTTTGTAAATTGTAGCCAGATCAGAAGGGGTGATTAACAGGTTAACCACTTTCTATACATCAAACGCATCAAAATGTAGAATTTTTGATAGTTGAACTGATTTTAATTTACTAATCATTTAAGTGTGTGAAGCTTAAAACAAAAAATTCAGCCATTTCAAAAATGTTAAAAAAGGCGGTACGGAGTTCGCCGGGTCAGCTAGTATTACAATAAATTTGTATTTAGCAGAGATATATTTAAAATAAAAGCGAAAGGGGTGGAAAACCGTAGGTTTTCGCCGGGACTGTATCGAATCGCATGAGTCCTGGCAACTCTGCATTCGATGGTCAAATAAGTATAAGAAAATACAATCAAACGCAAATAAAACTTAACGTAACAACTTAACGAAAGAGTGCTTGTTCTGCTGAATTTTTTGTTTTAAGCTTCACACACTTAAATGATTAGTAAATTAAAATCAGTTCAACTATCAAAAATTCTACATTTTGATGCGTTTGATGTATAGAAAGTGGTTAACCTGTTAATCACCCCTTCTGATCTGGCTACAATTTACAATGCGTTTATACGCCCTAAACTCGAGTATGAATCCCATCTCTCATCAGTTGCTTCTCAAACATCTTTACATATGCTCGATAGAGTTGAAAAAAAGCGTTATAATTGATAGGGGAGAAAAGGATTATTTAAACATTTCCATCACTTGAACATTGTCGAAATGTTTCATGTCTTTCCTTATTTTACCTCTTCTTTTGCAAAAATGCTCAGTTTATTTAGCCAGCTGCTTTCCTCCCCTTAAACGATTACCCCGTAATAATCGTCTTGCTAGGAATGCTCATCAGTTAAGATTTGATCCCGATCTCGGACGTACCGAGCCGAAAAATTTATTTTTATCAAAATCTCAAGCCCCAAGACCACTGTCACACGTTAGGGCAAGTTCGTGCGACTTAGTCGTGCATTTTATTTTTCCGTCCGGAGAGTGCCGATAGGTTGCCGACTCTCGAACACACAACTAACATCTCTCCAGGCGTAAAACACAAACTTCGTACCGCCTCCCACCTAAAAATTTGTTTACCTGGTTCAATTCAAATCCAAAAAATTCACCCAGACACCCACCTTTCTAAAACTTTTTGTGTACATTGCAATCCAGTACCTAAAGTACCTAAATCAAATTTAATTTTCATTATTTTAAAACTATGCATTCCAAATTATTGGCAATTTTGAAGATTTGTGACGAAATGCACCAAAAATGCATTTCTGACTAACTACTTCACCGATTTTTGACCAATCTTCATAGAAACCTTCGAGGGCATCCTCAAAATCTCCTTCCAAAGATTTGTTCTTAATTTGACAAAATGCACTTAAAATGCATTCTTGGCTTTTTTAAATTTTCTTTTATACAAACCTTCTACTACCAATAACAAAACCACAAAATAAAGAATTATCCATTTTGGCCGAGTCGTTGGAAAGTTATGAGGGAACATACATTTTTGCGATCCATTTTTATATATATAGATTATATTAATACATTGTGCAAAAATAGTAGCTTTTCCGATATACTTTTCATTTTTTTATTGCAATTTTTCTTACCTGTTTTTCCTTTTTCTTTGTTTCTGGTTCTGATTCTGAATCAAGGCGGGTGAAATAGGAAAACAATGTCCTCTTCATATTGTGAGGCGTGTTTTCTCAGTAAGAGAACTTGAAACACAGATTAGTTTAAAAGGGAGATGGGAAACCGAGCTGTCTAACTGACAATGTCTACAAGCTGCGGTCAAAGTTTTCTAGTATTTTCGTGGTGAGTTTAAGAAAAACGAGTTTGCCAATTTGAAAATTCAATCTAGCAATCTACGCTAAATTTGAAATTGCGAAAACAAACAAAAGAGAACTGAAAAAATATAAAAATCCCACCTCATCTCTTTGTTTTTGTATTTTTCATGTACAAGGAAGAAAATAAAATGAAAGAAAATGAAAATTGCGGGATCTAGGGAGTGAAACGTAAGTCAGTTTCCGATCTCCTTTTGTCTCTGACTTAAAAACAGATTTTTCTCACTTGAAATTATACTAACCACTTGTCAACTTCGGCATGTTTACACAATGCGTGTTGAAAGAAACAAATAAATAATTAAAATACGCTCAAACACGCTCATAGACGCACGGCGCAAATATCAACAGAAAAACTTAAAGAAAAATCGCACGGCGCTGTCATCGCGACTAGGTTGGCGCGCAGTTTGAATTTGCGAACAAACTATATGCACTGCCATAACGACTGGACATCACCAATGGCTTTTCTATAACACGGTAGTCCAGCCGTTATGGTGACCTGTATATATGTACGTGGTAATTATGCATATATCTCAAGGAAAAAATGTCTACCCCCCCCCTTAAAAAAATTTTGGACCCCCCCCTTATCAAAATCCTGGATCCGCCACTGGGTGGAGGGAAAAGAAAAAGGTGACTTCGTCACAAATGCATTAATTTTTTAACGTTTTTTAACTATCAGTCGCAGTTTTGAAGTAAAAAGATGAACACTTAGATATATATTCCTTGGTTATGTAGCAGAGTGTGGTCCAAGAATTGTTAAAAACACCCGTAATCGCTATTTATATTCAAAATCTAATTTTTAAAAATTTAAGATTTGTCTTGTTTTGTTTAAATCGATCTGCAAGAATAAAATTGAATGTCACTGAGCTTATACTAATTACCTTGGCAATAAAAAGTCTCAACTTTGGGCGTGCCACACAAAGAAGAATTTTGTCTGAAACTGGAACATCGGCTGGCTTCGGGAGGCAGACGCATACACATACAAAAATATAGGGAATCCAACAGTTCGTTCCAAATACCTTACAGCCGCTTTTTTTTTTAAATAAATCGAAATACTTTAACATTTTTGTTATGTATTAAAATATAAAGAATAATGGGTTTTATTAATTGAATTGCTGTTTTACTATGAACGTGCATGTTCATATCTTAAATAATACAGAACAGGAAAAGATTTAACAGGTGGCGCTGTAGTTGCATTAAAATTGAAAACTAATATATCGAATTAGGCACTTACTCTTACATATGTGGGTTTGCCCGTAATTGCTAAGTTAATGTTTAGGAAAAAAGAAAGTTAAATAATTTTGAACAGATGGCGCTGCAGGTGCACATTTCGTTTTTCAGTTAATTTTCATTTATTTTTGGGGTAAAGTAACTTATATTTACGAAATATGTATGTCTTGTATGTAAGTTCATTCCGTTATTTCTGATTAGCCTACTAATATTATAAATGTGAAAGTTACGATGTTTGGATGTTTGTTGCTAACTAACGCCAGAATGGCTAAACGGATCTGAATAAAATTTGGCACAGAGAAAGCATATAGCATTTTAGCATTTTAAAAAAATGGCGTCCAAAAACAGTTTTTTGACAATATTTCCTTTTCTACTCATTTTACGATAAAAATAGCTATGTACTGAATTAAACTAGAGAAAATTTCATACAATTTTTGTTACAAGCTTTTTTCGTCAAATGCCTGCATGGTTTAAGTGTAGGATTGCTGCGAAATCGACTCAACAGGCGTTTTATTGAAAAATCTCATTTCCACACCGAATTATTTTATCCTAGTAGGCATAATCAATATACAATGCATTATTACAATATGTCAAACAAATCTTTAGTACATGTTCATCTTTTTGAAATGTGTTTTGCATTTTTAAAGCTATGGCTTCTAACAAAGGAAATTGTTTTATTTGTGAAAATCCGTTAGAAGAAAGTGAAAAGATTGAGGTTAAGGAGAAAGGTTTAGAGACTTTTCGGAAGTCAAGTTTTAAAAGAAAGGACAACAAAGACAAACTATTGAAGGGACTGAGATCGATAGTGGTTCACGATGTATGCCGAAAACGTTATAATAAAGATTAATTAATCGCTGCATCCTTACGTAGAGAAAGAGATGTCGTCACTTCTCATCTACAACTGCGATCCAGTTACCCCACATTTTCATTTAAGGACCACTGTTTTTTGTGCGCTGCTGAGCTAACAGGTGAGTCCAAATCAAAACAAAAGCCAGCACAGCTGTGCCACCGAAATATTGTGTACAAAGTACGCAAATTATCTATGAAAACCAGTATTTCAGAATTAGCTAGAGCTCGTAATGATATTTGTGGAAAAGCGATTGTTGAGCGTTTCGAGCTTGTCAATGACTTAGTCGCAGTCGATGCACAGTACCACAATTCGTGCATGAAAAAATTGTACCAATCTCCACCGGCTAATGAACTTAAAAAAAGAGGTCCGTATTCGAACGATATCAATACTGCAATGCAGTATATTTTTTCATATCTCGAGCAGAATTCTGAAGAATGTCAGTTTTCTCTGACGAACTGATATCCAAAATTGAAGGTGATTACCGCCCACACATAAAAACGGTAAAAGCACAACTGCTAAACAAGTATGGTGAAGATATTGTAATTGCTGTCACTGCAAATAAGGCTCCTGTTATATGTTTTCGAAACACAGGATATAAGGTATTGACGGAAGCCTGGTACAATCAAAAAATCGGAAACAAGACTGAAGAACGTCGGCGTTTTGTTAAGACAGCTGCAGCTATCGTTTTAGAAGATATTCGATCTACGGTCTTTGAGACAAAACATTATCCTCCATCAGATAATTTTTTTCAAGGAATCGAGTCAGATATACCTGAAACCTTACGTGTCTTCCTGGATGATGTGATCTTGAAAAACAAACGTGCATCTGTTGAGAAATGGAAAAAAAGAGTATTGCTCTCTCTTATTCTATTATTGCTGCAGCAAGGCCGAAATCTTTCGTGTCACCAATGCAAGTAGGAGTAGCAGCATTTTTGTATCAAAAGTATGGGTCTCGGAGATTAATAGATATGTTATCATCTCTCATATTTTGCTCGTCATATACCGAAGCGATGCTTTTTGAAGTTTCAACTATGATGCGCCCACCGTTGGATATTGACGATAATGCATTTTCGCAATTTGTTTTTGACAACGCTGATTTCAGATAATTGTGCCGTCCGCTTCAGACTTACTGTGGCTTTATGGAAAATGGGTTGACCAGCCTAACATACCTGGATGGAGTGGATTCATGGAACAAGCGACAGCGGAACTTCAATTCAATAGATTGTTTGTAGGATGCTTGCCATTCATTAATGCTCCACCGAGTAGTCACGACACAATTTTAACTGCTCTTTTATCTGCTTCTGAAAAATGTGAGTCATTACACCAGAAAACATGTTTCGTTACGTTTGATCAGCCCCTGTATTTCAAGGCGCGGGAAATTATAAGCTCGTACGGTAAAGACTCCAAATTAATTAATGTTGTTGTAAGACTCGGTGGATTCCATTTATTAATGTCGTTTATGGGATCGATCGGACACATAATTACTGTAAGCGATTTAAAAAAACTCTTTAGTACCATATACGCAATGAATTTAATTGAACAAATCATGACAGGGCACGCGTATACGCTTAGAGCACATACACTTACTCATCTTTCGATTGTTAAAATAGTCCTGCAATCAATAGATTTCACACCCGATCTCAAAGAAGAATTCGAAAGAATTCTTAACAACTTCGACAGGTCAGTGGTACTCACGGCGAAACAGGAAGAATGTCGTAAAGAATTTCTGGAGAAATTTAGGAATCAACTTGTTAAATTTGAACAACGCGGTGGTACAGCGAAACTATGGGTACAATATTTTCAGATGGTTACGCTTATAAAACAATTTATGGAGGCAGAAAGAATGGGCAATTGGAATTTACATCTTGACACTGTCCGAAAAATGCTGCCTTATTTTCATGCCAGCGGCCCCTTCTTATATGCAAAGTCACTTATATTTACAAGATATGTTTGATTTGAACTAAAAAATGACAGTTGAAGAATACGAATTGTTCACAACCAAAGGATACTTCACAATCAAACGTTCCGACAAATTTTGGTGTGGTACGTGGTCAGACATGACAATTGAGCAATCGTTGATGAGGACGATGAAATGTCTTGGCGGGCTCACTCACGGACGAGGATTAAAAGACAGCGTTCTATCTAAGTGGACTTTAGGTATGGTATTCTTGCACAATGTTTGCGACGAAGATGAAAAGTTTTGCAACGTAGCTTTTTGCAGTACCGAGCAGCATGTTGAAATGAGAAGCTCGCAGGTTAATCGTGACAATGACGACGTAGAAAACTTGCAGATTGGTTATGCCAACACTTTCCGTTTCCAGAAATAAAGGAAGTTATGTTAATAAGCACTGGAGTTATCGAAGATGAAACGATAAACTGTCAAATGTCTCAAGAAGTTGGTAGTGCTAGCATTTCAAAAATCATCGGCAACGATTTCTATTCCGTAAAATTCAAACGGAATGACAGAATAAAATCACTTGGCGTTATGAATGCAGGCATCCGGATAGAAGACGAAACTGTCCCGATTAATCCTTTATTAATTTTTCAAAGATTGTGCATTGCAAAAGAATCTGATAAGGAACTTGAAAAGTTCCTAACGTACGCACTTGCTCCATTTCCGTTATCACTTTTCAATGACGAAGGCATGCGAAAATGCGTAAAATCTGCGATGTATAAGGCATTTGAGCAATATTCTGGAGACATACATTTTGAGGAAGCAATGTTTGTTATCGATGGGGGGGATATTTATTGCACCGAGTCGTTTGGCATGACGGCGAATCATTTTCATCCATTTGCAATAATTACGTCACATTTGTTAGAGCGAGCTATACATCCAACTCCATTGTCGTATTTGATGTACATATATCCGGAAGATGTTAAAAGCCGTAGTACCAAATTTGTTGAGCCATCCCGAAGATCAAGAAAAATTGCTTCAGTAGACATTCTTTTTGACGAGACAATGATCCCCACTGTGTCGCAAGATAAGTTCCTGAGCAACGACATAAACAAGAAACGCTTCATTGGAATGTTGAAGAAGCTGCTAACTTTGTAGTGAAACAGGCCACGGAAGATGCGGATACGCTAATTATTAATACCGCAATCAGCGTTTCACCCACATCCAATTCCGTAATAGTTGTGGGTGAAGATGTAGATCTTCTTATTCTGTTGACGGCTCTATCTAAGCTTTCAAACATATATTTCCTCAAACCAGGAAAAGGAAAAATTTCGCAACGAGTATATTGAACAAGAAGTATCAGAGATAAAACAGCTGCATGTCACATATTGTTCTTGCACGCCTTCAGTGGCTGTGATACAACATCAGCGCTCTTTAATCAAGGAAAAATGAAATTTCTTAATGTACTCCAAAAAAAGACCAGATTTGAACGAGATTGTGAAGGTATTCAAAAACCCAAATGCTGATCCCGAAATCATTGCTGAAGCTGGAGAATGCTTCCTTCTTGCGTTGTACGGTTACGGTGGCGTGAAAAGTATGTCTTTAAATAGCTATAGACATGCATGCTTCACAAAATCAGCATACAAAAATAAATTCAATATTGCATCTCTACCACCAACAGAAGCAGCAGCACGACAACATTCGTTCCGAACCTATCACCAGGTTCAGCAATTGTATGGATTTAAACAAAATGCAGAGCGCTGGGGATGGAAAACGCACCAGAATGGGTTAATTCCTGTCACTTCACTCGAGCCCCCAGCTCCGGAAAGTTTATTAAAACTTATTTCTTGCAAATGCAAAGAGGGGTGTGAGAAAGCTTGTGGATGCAGAAAGGCTGGATTGAGGTGCTCCGCTATATGCGCCAATTGCAATGGCACCTATCATAACTCGCAAGTTTCATCACAAGATAGCGACGAAGATGATGAAACGGAGACTGCTCTCTAGCAAATAAATGTTGAAAGCGAGGAACAAGAGGATTGCGACGAAGCTGCGTATCCAATCGCGGATGATCTAGAAGAACATTTTACCGTCGATGTTTCGATCAGTACTCAAGACGATGAACCCGTAACCCCTGGTCCATCAACGATAGCAAAACGAAGGAAAATGCGCTAAATATTGCAATAGTTTATTGCATGTGGATTATGCCTACTGAGGATACCACAATAAATAAAAACGCACCACTAACTCTACCTCTTGGTGGTGTGGAAATGAGTTTTTTTTTAAGGAAAGCGCCTGTTGAGTCGATTTCGCAGCAATCCTACACTAGGAAATATTGTCAAACAACTGTTTTTGGATGCCATTTTTTTTTAAATGGCGGCTCTAGCGGAAACGATACGAGGTCGCAAAAAAGAAATTCGGAAAGAGCATGTCGAAATCTATAAAACCACCAATTTTCAAAACTCCCGGAAAATGTTTCCAGGTAAAACTACCAAATGACTGTACTATAATGGCAAAGTGAGATATCGATATTGATATATATTGATATTTATTGGATAATTTATAATTTCACATTAAGATTGGCTTAGTTTTTATAATGCAATTTATTTAATGTACTATAATACATTTTATATAGATGTAGGTAAGTGTTTAATTATTTACATGTACATAACATTTCTGCGTTTTGTTATTTATAATATTTAAATTGTATTTTAATTAATTTACTAGCAAGCCCGGCGAACTCCGTTTCGCCACCAGATGGCTTCGTTTTTTTGTAACATTTCGTTTGGGGATTAAAAGACGAAGAAAAATGATTTTTTTTGTTTTATATTTGAAAAGGAAACATTTTATATCATTTCACAACAGTAATGAATTCATTTCGATTACAAAAATGAAGTGTAATTTAGTCGAACTTCTCTAAGAAAAAAATGAAAGTGAATCCAAAGTAAATACTGAATTGAAGCGTTATACGTGTCCGCAAATTATCGGTTTCATTGAAGTGCTCTTTGGTAAACCAAATTTTTTGTTTTTTGGTCTGACGTCAACACAAACAAAGCGGATGGTTTCCCAACTCGTGAACACGCAACGTAAAGCTGCCCATGTGAAAAACAATGATTTTCTAAATTTATCCTGCAAACACTAAGCGATTGGCCTTGTGACTTGTTAATTTTCATTGCGCACGCAAGGCGAACCGGAAATTGCAATCGTTTGAAGTCAAACGGAAGATCAGTCGGAATCATTGGTGTTCAAGAAATATATACATTTTCACCTGCGTCCTTTCCGTTAATAATGGTTGCCTCAATCAAATTCGGCATGTCTTTTCATCGCAAGTCGAGTACCGTTGCAAAGTCGCGGTGGATTCAATTTACGCAATATCATAATAACTGAACCAACTTTGAGCTGCAAGTTATGTGGTTGAAATCCTGGTTACTCCAGAGAGTTCAAAAACTCCGTTGGATAATTTACTACATCATCGGGATTTGTTATGGAATCAACGGATTTGTATGTCACCAAATAACCATCGATTTTTGATTGAATATTGAAATTCAGTGCATTTGCATCATTATTCTTTGCGGCGAGAATAATTGCTCGTTGACTTAACCAAGCATAATTCTGATAATTCTCACTAATGTTTGGGAAAACATTTTCAATAATAGCTAATTGAGAGTCTACACATCGGCAAAAGTCGTTGGTAAGATTAATTAATCCAGATGTCGCATCAACTGGGACTTATTGTATCTCCTTGATACAATTTTGTTTCACCAATATAAAAACGCGATTGAAGAAAGGCGACACACTTTTATAACTATTCAATTTAATTTTATTTTATAAGAACTTATTGTTACGGCTTACATTGATCGAATGAGATTTTACAAAATGTAGTTTTTTATGTGCAAACCTGCAAGGTGACAGCTTTGACATAATGAAGTGCGTTCTTGGCTAATTGAATCTACGGAACTTTGTCTAACGCCCTCTAGCTGTCATGGGTGGTGGATGTAAAGTTTGGGTGGTAGATTAGATGTGAAGTTTGGGTGGTAGATGGAAAGTTGCCACTACAACACTCCCCTCCCAGTGAAACGATTATTTTTTAAGATTTTAATAATGAAAATGTTGCGAATTTTGGAAAAAAAAAATTTTGTTTTACGGGCTGAAATATGGTTTAACTCGGTCGATAGAGACTGAATAATTTTTACCGCTTTTACTAACTATTACTTGTTTTCGAAGTTTTCTGATTATTTTGAATGGGCCTTCATATGGCGATTCCATACTCTTTCTAACCTTATCGCTTCTGATCAAGACATGGTCGCAAGTGTTTAGGCTGTTCGGAATGTATACTTGTTTTAAAGTTTTTCTTGTTTTCAATTCTGATGATGGTACATTTTTGAAAAAAAGTTTGAGTTGGTCTATGAACTCGTGTTCATTGGTGTTCTCAAAAGAACAGGTTGATAGGTCTAAGGGCAATTTTACGTTTTCTCCGTAAAGGAGTTCAGACGGTGAATATTTGAGTTCATCTTTAACTGTCGTGTGTAATCCTAGTAGGATTATAGGAAGTTGTTGTGACCAGTGAGTTTTGTCACCTGAGGCACGGATGGAAGTTTTCAGTTGTCGATGGAATCTTTCCACCATACCGTTTGCTTGTGGGTGGTATGCAGAGGTTCGGATTCGGTTTGTCCCCAGAAGCTTTGTCAACTCTTTGAACAACTTGGATTCGAATTGCGAACCTTGGTCTGTTGTTATGACGTTTGGAACGCCGAATCTGGATACATGTTCTTGCACATACTTTCTTGCTATTGTCTCTGTGTTGATGTCTCTTATTGGGTATGCCCCTGGCCACCTAGAAAATCGGTCTATAATTGTTAATATGTACTTGTATTTGTTTGATGGGGGAAAGGGACCTACGATATCCATGTGAATGTGTTGGAATCTCCCTGCCGGTATTGGAATTTGTTCGGATGCCGATTTTGTGTGTCTCTGTATTTTTTCTGTCTGGCATTGTTTACACGTCTTAGCCCAGGAGTTTATGTCCTTATTCATTTTGGGCCAAAAGTATATTTTGGCAATTTTTTTTCGAGTGGCACGAACTCCAGGGTGCGCAATGGAGTGAATCTTTTGGAAGATTGTTTTTCTGAGTTGATGTGGGACATACAAACGGTTTTGTTGGGTGGACGTTTCACACCAGAGACTAATGCTTAATGCCGGTATTTTGATGAATTCGAGATTGACTGTTGAACTTGGATTTGGGTTTTTTTGAAGTGACGCCAATTCTTCATCGTTGGATTGTGCTTTTGCTTAATCCTCTAAGTTCGTTATTGGTAGACTTTCGATTTCGTCAGAGTTCGGACGGGATAATGTGTCTGCTACGACATTTAATGAACCTTTGACGAATCTTATGTCACTGGTGAATTGTGATATAAGATCCAGATGTCGTTCTTGTCTCGGACTGCGTTTGGCTTTGGTAAAAAGTGCTGTTGTGAGTGGTTTGTGATCTGTGAGAATGCAAAAGTCTTGTCCCTCTACGAAATTTTGAAAGTGAAGGATGGACAGATATATTGCGAGCAATTCTCTATCAAAGGCTGAATATTTTGCTTGTGAGGGCGATAACTTTTTACTGAAGAACGCGATGGGCTCCCAATCTCTTCCGTTTTGTTGTTGTAGGACCGCCCCAATGTCCGTGTTGGACGCATCAGTCGTGATGCTTAGTTTTGCGTTTTCGCGAGGGTGGTTTAGTAGTGTTACCTTTGCTAATTCGGATTTTGCTTTTGAGAAGACTTCTTGACATTTTGCAGGCCAAGTGAAATGTTTCTTGTTCTTTTTATCGAGACTTGAAAGGTGATCGTATATTGTGCAAGTATGCGAGCTAGGTGTGGTATGAAACGGTGATAATAGTTCACCATACCCACGAAACGCTGCGCACCTTTAATCGAGGTTGGTTGTGGGAAATTGTTGATTGCCTCAACTCTTTTTTGTGAGGGTTGAATGCCTTCTTTTGAAATATCAAAACCTAAAAATTGGAGTTTTGTGACACCGAAAATGCATTTTGAGGTTTTGATTCGAAGCCCGTATTCTTTTAGGCGCTGGAAAAGGAGTCTCAAATGTCTTCCGTGTTCTTCGGGAGATTTGCTTGAGACTAAGATGTCGTCTACAAAAACCCACACGAAATTGAGATTTTTTGTTACTTGAGACATAAAGCGTTGGAACGTTTGGGCTGCATTCCGTAGCCCAAATGGCATGCGTAAAAACTCGAATAGCCCAAACGGTGTCGTGATGGCTGTTTTGTGAATATCGTCTTCTGCCACGGGTATGTTGTGGTAGGCGCGAATTAGGTCAACTTTGGAGAAGATGGTGCAGCCGTGTAAGCTTGCGTTGCAATCGTGGATGTGGGGTAGTGGATTTCGATCAGGAATAGTAACGGCGTTCAGCCGTCGGTAATCGCCACATGGCCTCCAATTGTTTGCCTTGTGTTTGGCCGCCATATGCAGAGGTGATGCACATGGGGATGAAGATGGTCTGCAAATGCCGATTTGCACCATGTATTCAAATTCTTCCTTAGCTATTTTAAACTTGACGTTGTTTAGACGTCTGGGTTGCGAATTGGGTAATGGGCCTTTTGTGAGTATGTGGTGTACCACTGAATGTTTTACCGGAAGGGTGAAATCTGGAGGCTGCATTAACGAGGAAAAGTCCCTCAATATCGAATTATATTGTTCTTCGATTGCAAAAAACCGAGTGCTGGCAATGTTTTGTGTACATGGTGTGCTTCTGACGTTTGAATTGGTGAGAGGATCGATAAGCCTTGAATTTTTTATGTCTATTATTAATCCCGTTTGTTTGAGAAAATCTGCCCCTATGATAGGTTTAGTGACAGAAGCTATAACAAACGTGTGGTTGAACACTTTTCGAAAACCAAGTGTGGTCTTGAGGTATTTCGTACCGAAAACTTCTATTTTTGAGCCATTGGCTGCAGAAATTATTTGATCAGGTTTGTGCTGATGGGAGTGTTTAACTTTGTTTGGTGGGATTGCTGAGACGTCTGAACCGGAATCCATTAAAAACGTTAAGTTTGAGATTGGATCTTTTATGAATATGCGGCTTTGTGTCTTTGGCTCGTTACTGTCATTCGCCGCAGTAATGGCAGTAGAACCTAGTTTGGGGAATTTCCTTTTTGAAAACTACAGGGACTATTGCATTTCTTTGCGCGATTTCAATCAAACTACCTGAGTTTTGGACAAAAATGCCTGCAATATGGTTCATTCAGATCGAGTCTCAATTTTCAACTCGAAATATACTCTCTGAACAAACGAAATTCCATTATGTCGTTCAAGCGCTTCCTCAAGACGTGGCCGCAAGTGTTTTTGATATCCTTGTGCAGGAAACAGCTACGCCATACACAATGCTCAAAAAAGCTCTAATAGATCGACACTCAATGAGTGAGAGCAAGCGCATCGAAGCACTTTTATCGGGAGAGGAAATAGGGGACAGAAAACCATCCGAGTTCTACAGAAGACTACAAACTTTAGCTGGACAATCAATGATTGACACAGAAAGTCTAATTCTAGAACTTTGGAGACGACGTCTGCCCGCCCTCGTCACGAGCTTGCTCTCACTCATTGAGTGTCGATCTATTAGAGCTTTTTTGAGCATTGTGTATGGCGTAGCTGTTTCCTGCACAAGGATATCATAAACACGTCTTGAGGAAGCGCTTGAACGAAATAATGGAATTTCGTTTGTTCAGAGAGTATATTTCGAGTTGAAAATTGAGACTCGATCTGAATGAACCATATTGCAGGCATTTTTGTCCAAAACTCAGGTAGTTTGATTGAAATCGCGCTAACTACGCCGGGAGCGGGTGCTGAAGGAGCTGTAGGAGCTGTAGGAGCTGTAGGAGCTGTTTCGTTAGACGCGTTACCGTTTCCAGTCATTTTAAAAAAAAAAATTGTTTGATTTTTATTGAATGTGATTTTCGCGATGAAAAAAAAAAGAAGTTCACGTTTAGGCAAAACAAAGACGAAGTTCCGTTTACAAAAGATGGGAAAATTGAATTTTGGATTCACAAAATTGAATACATAATACATATGAATATAGTGTTGAATAATGTTGAAAATTTTATTTTAGTGTCACCCGCAGTTGATAGAATTTAGAAAAAAAATTAATGGAAATAAATAAAAAAATAAATGTATTTATAAATAAATGAATTCAAAAATAAGTGTTTAAGAAATAAATATATATATGAAAAACCTTATATATGTACATGCATATATGTGAAAATGATTATAAAAATGGATGATATGTTATAGGTATGTGTTGATAACTTGCTTGAAGGTTACTTAGTCCTTTGTTCTTTTCTGCGATGTGTCTGGTGGTGGTGTTTTTTTATGGCGTTGGACCTTTTGTTCTGTGACGATGGCGATGGTGCGGCTAGCACGAGGTCGGTGAGAAAGATTTCTCGTTGGCTCGTTTTCTGTGGGTTGGTGTGGTGCGACGTTTTGTGGATGTTTGGCGGTGGTGGTTTGAAGAATACAAATTTTACTGTCAGTCGCACGGGATTCAGTGGTGGTGAATCGTGGTGGTGCTTTTGAGACTGTGATAGCGGTGGATTATTGCGGCGTTGCGTATTGCCGGCCAATGTCGCGTGATCAGCTTCTTCACGAATCGTAGCGGTGCTTTTTGAGACCGTGGTAGCGGTAGATTATTGTGGCGTTGCGAATTGCCGGCCAATGTCACGTGATCAGTTTCTTCGCGAATTGTAGCGGTGATTTTGAGACCGTGGTAGCGGTGGTCTTTAGTGCCGTTACGATGTTTTGTGAGAGGAAAAAAAATAATATGATGGCGTCTTTTTTTTTTTAATTTTCTGATGAATAATTTTGTTTCCACCACTGTTCGTCGGGGTCACCAATATTGTATCTCCTTGATACAATTTTGTTTCACCAATATAAAAACGCGATTGAAGAAAGGCGACACACTTTTATAACTATTCAATTTAATTTTATTTTATAAGAACTTATTGTTACGGCTTATATTGATCGAATGAGATTTTACAAAATGTAGTTTTTTATGTGCAAACCTGCAAGGTGACAGCTTTGACATAATGAAGTGCGTTCTTGGCTAATTGAATCTACGGAACTTTGTCTAACGCCCTCTAGCTGTCATGGGTGGTGGATGTAAAGTTTGGGTGGTAGATTAGATGTGAAGTTTGGGTGGTAGATGGAAAGTTGCCACTACAGACTTTTCCATTTCCAACAGCTAACAATTGTTTTGAAAATTGTGCAGCACTTTGATCATTTTGAAGTTGAACTCTCATATTAGTGGTTAGGGATAATGTTTTTACGTTATTCCACAAAGGTGATGCCTTCATGCAAGCATTCAATTCATCTGCAGGCGTTCCACGGGGAATCATTGGCAACGTCTGCCTGAAATCGCCTGCCAACAATATCATCAAGCCGCCAAAGATGTTGTTATTTCGCCATAATCCTTCAGTGTGAAGTTAAGTGTTTCAAGTGATTTCTTATGTGCCATTGTGCACTCATCCCAAACAATGAGCTTGCATTGCATCAACATTTTTCCCATTGCACTGGATCGGGAAATATTGCATGTTGGAATATCAATTGTGTTTAAATTGAGTGGCAACTTAAGCGAAGAATGTGCAGTACAACCGCCATCTAGAAGAGTCACCGCAATTCCAGATGATGCTAACGCTATGCTTTGTCACATCTTGATCGAATAGTGGCTAAAATCAATGACATGACAAATGTTTTCCGTGTTCCTCCAGGTGCGTCCAGGAAGAATAGACCACCAGTATTATTGTCCACCGCTTGCATTAATGCTTCGTATACTTGTTTTTGCTGTTCATTCAGCAACGGCAAATTATTTCGAACGAATTTCTGCAATGTATCAACATTGTATTGCAGCTCTCGATTTAATTCTTGGTTGAATGCATCGTGCATCGATCGATTTGGCGCAATCATTCCTACTTCAATCAGTAGCTTGTTTGCAATAGTCAAGTATTGATCCTCAATAAGAATCAATATTTCATTGTAGATTTCATCGGTTATTTGCATGTCAGGATTTTTCGTTCGAATGCGCAAGCGATGCAAGATATCTTCACATATGTCGTCTTTGTATTTGTTTCATAACTGAATTGGTTGTGAAGGGAAACATGTGGTGCTGATACTTGCGAACAGCGTTCGTATTTGGTACACATTTGATGAAACAAATAAATCCGCAAGTGTTAAATCCCAATGAGAATCGTTCTCCAGCAAACCCAATAGTTGACATGTTTCTCGATATGTTTGGCATTGGTGGCCATTCACAGTTGTCAAATGCGCAAATGATTTTGGTCCACGTACATTAACCAACAGCAGTTGCAAATAAAAACTTTCATCATAGGATAAACAGTATACATGCGACCTAGCGCATCAGTGGAAAACACCTGTGGCCAATCTGGAACTGGGGTTCCTTGTTTGCGACGTTGGAATTTCTTTGTTGATTGATTCCAAGTGTAATACTTGGGCATTTTAACGTACATCAGCGTCGCTGCGAATGGATCTGCTTCACATATTGCAAAGAAGCCAGTCAATGTTGTCGATGGTTTTCTCTCAGCTCGTTGTGCCGCATTAGCTTCAGTGAAGTAAACTCTTTGTCCATTTTCCAAATGCACTGCTAAATGTATAACTGTGGGAAATCTTTCATGAATATGAAATGAAAATAATCACCACAGTGCTTCGTCATTTGCATTTTGAGACGCAATACCAAACACAGTAATGTCGCTGAATTTTGTGACGTACTTCCACAAATATTTGACTGATTTGGCCGAATGACAACTCTCAACGTTCGCATGTGTTTCGAAAATTCGTGATAGCAGCGGGCAATATGGTACAATGAATTCATTTCCGATCTCAATCTCTTGATTTTGAACTTTAATTTTGATAGTCGACGATAAACTCGATATCCATTGTTCACTGTGACTGTTTCTGTACCTAACGGTCGCGGATATCGTTTTTTTCACTTTCCATCAGCCATGCAAGGCGATAATGGATTAAATGCAACGCGCGGTCCATGCACCATCTGTGTCGTCACAACATCGTGTAGATGGGGATCAGTGACTGGATCAGGAATTTCAGCTGATATGATGTCATCCACTTCATTTGAATGTAATTTGTTCAGCAACTAAATCAGGATATGAACATGCGGTAGTCCACGCTTCTGCCATTCCACCGAGTACATATAACAACGTGTGTCACCAAAAACTCGATACGTAGTGAGCACATCCATCATAACCTTGAGTTTTTCTGAAATACTCTGGCGATTATGTCATGGCGATCTAGCGGTTTTTGGCCCGGGTCCAACTCACGTTCAATTTCCGTCCACTTCGGATTGCATGTGAAAGTAATAAATAAATTCGGAGTTCCATAATTTCGCACGTACGTCATAGCGTCTTGAGCGTATTCGTGCATGTGGCGTGGGCTTCCGATATAAGATGATGGGAGAATCGTCAGGCGTCCAATATTCTGAATATTACCATCTGAATGAATAGCATCACGGAAGTGTATATAGTCCCAGATCGTAGCTTTGCCTGATTGAATCGGATGAACGCTAAACGTTCGGTCTCGACTTTGACATACATGTCGACAGCGAATTGCTGGAATAGCCGACGGCACTTCAGAATGACATTATCCTCATGTGTATGAATCATCATACGATACGCATAGTAATTCATTGCGCTTAGATTTTTGTTCGTTGATACGCCTGAAAATGCAAAATTAAATGGATTGTTAATGAAAACCAATAATAGCAATATTTAGTGTGAGAATATTGTACCTGTAATTGAATCGACCACCTTTATCGTGATGGCGTATCCGTCTTGCCCTTGACAATAAATGATTGGATATTGTAACGCATCGTACAAACGATGTGTCTCGTTTACACGATGCATGATATTGCTTCTTCGCTGAACGACAATATCTCGTGATGTAGTTGGATCGCCAACAATAATTGCAGCAACATCATCAACGATGGGTGCATTGAATCTTCGCACATGTTAACCTGTTGGGGTACGATCCGCTCTTATGACAAGTTTGTGCGTATCCGATGGCATTCTTTCCAATGCTGTTTTGAACATATTAACCACAGCGTAATTAACGTGAAAAAATGCTTGCAACTGTTCAATAATTCGTCTCTTTAACTGTTGTGTTCCCTGTATATTGCACCGCACATTCAGCTGATCCACCATCGACGAAATGAAATATATTTGCAGAAATTGATGCGGTTCATCTGGTGTTGGGGTGTTGGCACCATTGAACTATGCAAATGATATATTTGTCCTTGTATCTGTGATGGCAAACAATTAAGATAGAAAAATTAATTTATTTATTTTTGAAGAATACGGTGTGACTTCTGATCATGTGATGGTGTAGGGTGTGGTGTATGTATATTTGTTATGTGCTGCAATTGATTGTGTTGATGTGATTGAATGGTGTAAATGATTGGTTGTGTGTGTTGAATCCTTTACCTTGCAAGTCGGCATGAAGTCGCCTTCTCGAATGAGGAAGTCATGCGAAAGCAGTTATTGTATTCAAGGATACGTTGAAGAAAATGGTTGGAATCGGGATCAGTTCCATCGAACAATGGTTTCAGTGGCTGTGGTGGTGTAAGTAATGGATCCAGTTTGACTTTTCCACTTGCGCAGCACAATCCAGCCGTTTCTGTTTTGAACTTTAACGCATTGCAATATCGGCATACAGTCGTCATTGGTCCAATATCTAAATTGTCATCATCACTGTAGTTCGCAGTGGGATCATATTGGAATGCCAAGCGATTGTATGATGCCAATGATCTTCGTGTGCTCACGCGTTGTCTCAATCGGGCATTTTCAAGTGTATTCACAGAACTTAAGCGAAGAACAACAAAATATAGTAAGAATTTTGTTGTTCTTCGCTTAAGTTCTGTGAATATACTTGTTGATGGCTTGCATGTCTTGTGCGGCAGCCAATGTTCGCACGTCGTCCTCTCGGCATTTTGGACTATGGACAGACTGGTGAATTTAAACTCAAATGCACGGTCCATATAATTTACACAGTTCAACTTACCACCTTAAGGACAAATGCCTGCTGTTGAAGTTGAATACAAATTTGCACAATACGCGTGAGTGATTTGATGGTTTCCAATTAAACTGTTAGGAAACAAAATCCTACGCGCACCTAAGATTCTTTACCTCGATGAAAGAGACGATTTTGTAATTCTTAGGTCAACTTAAGTTGTTTTACCATTTTTTTTTTATTTAAAAAGAGAAATAATTTTCAAAATCATAAACAACTTGTGTAAGTTAAGCGATTTTACCGAATTGCTGTTGCCAGAAGTAACGGCCTTAGGTAGACATTAAGTGTTTTACCGTGTGCAAGTGAAGTTCATATTGTAACGTAAGTGCTAGAATACTCTTATAATAAATTGCAAAGTTTCTTTTATTTTAAAAGTGAAAGAAACTGAAAAGACATAATTATAAAGTGAAGAATAATTTATCAATCAAATTAAAAAATTGATAAGTGAAACGAAATTAAATATGAATTGCGCACATCAAATGTTGATGCTAGCCTTAGCATCACAAAAAATAAAACGGTTATGGAAAAATGTTATGAGGATTACAATGAGCGCATCAAGGGCCCCGAAATTGAAGGATTTGCTGGGTCAAGTTCTGCTGAAAAAGGTTTGTTTGTTGTCATATTACTGCTTTAGTTGTTGTTATTTGTGTTGCTTTAATTTTGATCGTAATATATATCATGGTATTCGAAAAGTCATCGTAAACGTAGTAAAATTGTAGACTTCGTAAATCTGTCACAATTTGTATGGAAAATTACACAGATTTACGCAGCTAAGAACTTACTATGTTTACATACTATTGTATGTGTAATTTCATTTGTTTGCTTCTAGATGATCCAAACAAGTTAGTTAATGCGAACACATTGGTTGAAATCCAGGAATCTGATTTTGATTATGCCAACGATCTACCAGGTGCAAGCAGTGAATTTCAAAGGCAATTGAAAAATCTATTGAATGTTGATTCTATCGAGAGTGAAGCCGATCAAGGAAAAGATTTTGATTCTGACGATGTTTTTGCTGATCCCGACTTTCATTTGAATAGTGATAGTGAATTGAGTGAGGAAACTGAAGGTGCAGTACAACTTTTCGAAGAAAATCTGAGGGGTCAGAATGGCAATCGTGGGATAAGAAAATTAAAACGGAATACTGGGGAAGGATACTTTAATAATTCAGGTAAATTTATAGCAAAAAAGAAGGTTAAGAAATTGGAAAATTGTCACATGAAGTGCAAAGAAAAAATTTCACCAGAGGTTCAAAGAAATATATTTGAACAATATTGGAAGCTAGGCAATTATAATTTGAGAGTAGCATTTGCTGCTGGGCTGATAATACTTTCAGAAAAAAACACGGAGAAACACAACAACATATTTGCGGACCAGGACACATATGAACATATATTTCTTGGAAGTTGATGGCCAAAGAATACAGGTCTGTCAAAAATATTTTCGCTGCACACTATGTGAAACTGAACAGTTTATCAAAACAGTGGTGAAGAAGAAACTCGAGTCTCCGGGTACAACCATTTCCCAAGACAAACGAAAATACTAAACTTATAATAGGTTCTATGTATATGGCTCCAGATGTTGCCAATTATAGGTTTGTTGAAAGTGTTTTAGAAGAGTTAGCTGGATATGAACCAAATATTGTTCTATGTGGTGACTTAAACTTAAATATTGTAGGAAATCAACAAGTCCTACTGTGTAACATGATTCAATCTCTTAGATTTTACCTTGTTAATTCCCAGAATCCAACTCACTTCACGCCTAACAAAAATCCCTCGCTCTTGGATATTTTTCTTGTTTCTCGTACTGATTGGTTTCGCATTTCGATCAAATGTCTGTCCCAGGTTTTTCCCATCATGATTTGATCTTTTTGACTTTAGACATCTTCCCAAGTAACCTATATGAGATGACATTTAGCTATCGGCATTTTCAGTCAATCAATATTGATCAGCTTTTTAACGACTTTCTCAATAGCAACTATGCACTTATGTATGAAACTTCTGATGTTAATGAACAAGTAAAGATCCTGTTAGATAATCTGTGCTTTCTTTAAGATATACATGTTCCTATTCGTTCCAAAACTGTAAGAAATATACGTATACCATGGTTTTCCAATGAAGTGAAAAAAATGCTTGAAGAAAGGGATCTAGTTTACGCCCGATGGAGACGATACAGATGTCCTGCAATATATGAGGAATTTAAGCGAATTCGTAACAAAGTTTTCTGTTTGATTAAAAGAAATAAAAGAACTCATTATGAAAAAACCTTCAAAACTAATCAATCAAGCTCATCATTCTGGAAAAATAGTCGGGACATCGGAATCAATCCAAAAAAAACAATCTTGTTTAAATCTGAGTGGTGTTGAACTCAACGAATTAAATACAAAATTTGTTAATTTATGTTCAAATAATAATTCGAACTTTATACATGAAAATGATTATGAGTCTCATAATATTATACATACCCTCGGACTTATTTGTGTTGATGAAGTAAGTGTAGGTGAAATCTAAAGCCGTAGGACTTGATGGTATACATCCTGATTTCGTGAAAATTCTTCTACCCGTTAATCTGAAACCAGTAACTCATATTTGAAATCTTAATATCTAAGCAAATCAAAAAATAAATTGAAAATAATAAGTTAATTACCGAAAGCCAATCCGGGTTCAGGAGTCAACATAGCTGCATTACAGCTCTCTTAAAAGTAAGTGAAGATATACGGTCTGGCATCGACAGTGATATGATGGCACTTATGGTTTTTCTGGATTTCTCAAAGGCATTTGATTCTGTTGATCATAAAATTCTTCTTCGAAAACTCTCATGTCAATTTGGTTTAGAGAGTTCTGTGGTTAGATTGGTAGAATCTTATCTTGAAGATCGGTTTCAAGCGGTATCCTATGAAAATAAGTGATCTTCAGCTTTACCAGTGCGCCTAGGTGTTCCCCAAGGATCCGTTCTTGGACCATTATTATTTACACTTTTCATCAACGATATTTCAAAATCTATACAAATCTGCCCGCATCATATATTTGCCGATGATGTTCAAACGTATATTGTTTTCCACAAATCCTCCATTCAATTCGCTTTTTCAATGAATGATAATCTTTCTTCTATATACCAATGGTCAGAAAAAAATAACTTAAGACTTAATCCTATCAAAACAAAAGCGTTAATTACTAACTGAATTAAGAACAATAACCTTGAACTGCCTCCTTTATACCTTAATAACAGAAATATTGAATTTGTAAGCAATTTTAAAAATCTGGGTGTCATATTTAATCAACTGGACTGATCACATTTATAACCTGGCTTATAAGATTTACGGAATACTGCGAGGTCTTAGTCCAACAGCTAATTTTCTGTCATCTTCAGTCAAAATCAAATTGCTTAAGACCTTTGTTTTACCAATTTTATCATACGGTTGCGAATTATTCGCGAACATGAATTAAGAATGCAATAGAAAGCTCAATCTTGCCTACAATAGTTGTGCAAGATATGCCTTTAATTTGAAACGACGTGAACATATTTCTGTATATGTAAGTCAAATCTCTGGTTGTTCTCTAAATGCTTATTTAAATTTTCGTACAGTTCTCACTCTGCAAAAAATTGTTGTTAATGAAACTCCTTCTTATTTGTTTAACCAACTTAAATGCGGAAGATCTGAAAGATGTCTGCAATTAATACTACCCAGATATAAATACTTAATAAGCTCTCGACTCTTCGTTATATATGCGATATATCTTTGGAACAACCTTCCCCAAGACATAAAGCGTGCTATTCATTGAAGCCAATTTAAAAAAATACTATTTGATCACTTAGCAAGAACATATTGATGTTTATGTTAATTCTGATACTTCAACTTAAATATGTTATGCTACTATTAATAATATTTCTCTCACTAAATTGAATTTTCCTTTTCTTTACCTATTATGTTAAGCAAATTGTAAATTTTTACCTGTACTTATAAATAAGTTAAACTTACATGTACAGTCGATTAAATAAATAAAATACAAATACAAACGAGGTCGAAAGCCTCCTCCAAATAAGCTTAATGATGATAAAGAAATGGAGGTCCGTAGCCATATACAAAATTTTCCAGAATATGAGTCACACTACACTAGAAAGCAATCAGCGCAAAAGTACTTTAATGCCGATTTAAGTCTTTCTCAAATGTATCGGTTATTTACTGAAAAATATGGCACAACGGTATCCCTTACTACATACTCCAAGATTTTTAAAACTATGAACATAAAATTTAAAAAACCACAGCTCGACACTTGCAATAAACGTAAAATCCTGCATATGAAATTAAAAACGAGCAGCGGAAATGAAAAAACTCATTTCGAAATAGAATTAAAAAAGCACCAAGAAGATGCTGATCTGGCAAACGAAACTAAAAAAGGGGACAAAATTCGTTGCCAAAATGATAAAAGTACAAAAGTATTTACTTTTGACTTGCAGCAATGCCTTCCCACTCCCTTCCTGAGGACAAATGTTTCGTTATACAAAAGGCAGCTATGGACATTTAATTTAACGATTCACGATGGCGTTACTAGTCAGCCTTTCTGTTTTATGTGGCATGAGGGTGAAGGTGGCAACGAACTCGCTTCTTGCATTTTTGAGCACCTTAAGACTTTACCCGAAACCTGTAATGAGGTCATCTTTTATAGTGATTGTTGTGGAGGTCAGAACAAGAACTCTTTTGTTTCAACGATGTTCCTAGTGTTTAAGCAAACAGAATCAAGTATTCAAATTATTGATCATAAGTTTTTGATACTAGGTCACACTCATATGGAGTGTGATATCGACCATGCGGCAATAGAAAGGAAGAAGAAAATAACATCCGTAGATATACACCATCCGCGTGACTGGTATCAATTCGTTCGCACAGTGGGAACCAAAAAGGGTTTCATCGTAAATGAAATGACTAGAAACAAATTTCTAGACTTTTCCAGAACTTCGAAAGAAAAATTTCTCTGGAGAAAAGTTGATGAAAGTGGGAATAAATTCTTATGGCAAGAGATCAAATGGATTAGATATGAAAAGAAGTTCGGAGTTCTTTTGTATAAAATTTCACTCTCTGAAGAAGAGCCATTTAAAGTATTAAATTTGAAGCGTCGAGGTGTCTCAATCGCACAACTCTCTGATGTGCCATTGTGCCACTTACAACCTTTACCCCTCAGCAAAGAGAAGAAAAATGATCTGATGGACCTACTGTCACTAATCGATACCACTTTTCACAGTTTCTATAAAAATTTACCTGTTGATAACATACCAAATTATCATCCTGATCTAACTGAGGAAGCTGATGACAATGAAACTTCATAAGCTATCATATTTCTCGTAATTTTTTGTACAGGCACCAGCTATGCCTAATTTACATGTTAAACTTGTCTCTTAAGTTACTTTCAAAAAACTTGTATACAAATCTTAATATTCAATGTATTAACAACAACACAAACATTGAAAGTATTTGTTTATTTTTTATATTTAAATAAATTATTTTATTTTTAATAAATTATTCACTTTGACTAATAGAATTACTTGCGTTTTTTAATATAAAAGAGAGGTTAAAGTGTAAAGAAATATAGCGTATATTCAAAAATTCTTCCTACCACGTTTCTTAAAAAAAAACTTGAGTCGACTGAAGTTTTCAAAACAATTAAGTGTTGATTTGGAAAAATATCTTATGTTACTTAAGCTCAAAAATGTGCTCATATGTATGTAAAAAAAGCATATTTTGCTTACCTTATTCTTCATTATATCAAACAAAATTGGTTTAAATATTTTGAATAAGATTTCCCTACTTTTCCGAAAAAAAATTAAAATTCCAACACTTAATTTATTTCAGAGCACAATTAAAAATTAAAAGTTGCTCTACTGAAAAGTGTTCAAAATCGACATAAGATGTTTTACCTTTTAACCACAGAAGTGATCTTAATGTTGTTAAATCTTCGAGTTTAAGGCCTGTTATTTGACTGGAATAAGAAGATATATTGTTACGCTTAATTTTACCGCAACAAAAATCTTATATTTTGTGATTGGCTTAATTTATGTAATGCAATTTAATTAATATTCTATCATAAATTTTATTTAGAAGTAGGTAAGTGATTTTAATGTTATTAAATCTTGGAGTTTAAGGCCTGTTATTTGCCTGGAATATGAAGATATATTGTTACGATTAATTTAACCGCAACAAAAATCCTTCGTTTCGGTTCTTAAAACCTTGTCAAATCATGTGAACTCTCGATATTTGTTTCCGCTCCATCCCAACCATTCCTTTGTCTTACCCAGATTTTGAGTCCGTTGTCCTCTGGGAGTTTTGAGAGTGACTCAGACAGGATAACAAAGCATCGGGTCGAGCCAGCGGACGAGCTGGAGACTTGTCCGCAACGTATTAGAATCTAATCGTTCTGAGCCAGGGGATGAGCTGGAGATTCACACGCGACTTTATGCTAACAATGTGTCGAGCCAGCAAACGCGCTGGAGACTCACACGCAACTTTAATAACTAATCTATCGTGTTGAGCCAGCGGAGGAGCTGGAGACTTACAAAACCTTCAAAAGCATACAAAAAGATTTCAGATGGAACGGAATGCTCAAAGACATCGAGAAATACATCAGGAAGTGTACAAAGTGTCAGACAAATAAAATAGGAAGAGAACACAAAATGTCGATGGAGATTTCAGATACTCCTTACAAACCATTTGAAAAGTCTTATATGGATATTGTCGGACCATAACCAATTACCGAAAGAAGGAACTAGTACATACTTACCTTTGAAGATGATCTAACAAAGTTTATGGATGTGGTACCAATACCTGATATGGAAGCAAAAACTGTTGCTGTAGCTTTTTTCGAAGAAATAATTAGCAGGTATTTAATACCAAAAGTTCTCGTAACCGACAATGGCTCTTAAAAAAAATATCTCCTTCTGAATGTCTTTTTGGTTTCAAAGCAACAGTACCCAATAATTTAAGTAGAGAACCACAACCCTTGTACAATCATGAAAATAATTTTTATGTTTTAAGAAATAATCTCCAAAAGGCGCACAAGATAGCTAGAGAAAACAAAATAGCTAGTAAAATGTCGCCAAAGAAGTATTATGACGCAAAAACTCGTCCAATCAGTTTTCATGTGGGGGATAAGGTTCTACTTAGAAACGCCGCAAGGATCAACAAGTTTTCTTCTCATTGGCAGGGACTTTATCTAATTGAAGCCTTAAATAGCAAAGTCAACGCGACACTTATAATAGGCAAACGAAAACGCCGCCGCCGTGTTCATTTTAACCGGTTGAAGCTTTACCATGAAAACTGATTGAACCAGCTTTTACAGGTTTCTCCAGGAAATCACGACCAACCAAATTGAAAACTTTTAATTAAACTTGTGCCTTCTTACAATTAAAGATTTTTTATATTAACTTTTTTACGAATCAATTTTGTACAACAAAAAATAAAAAAATAAATAGCACGACTGGGTCGTACGAACTTGCTCTAATGTGTTAAAATGGTTTTGGGTGCTTGAGATTTTGGGAAAAAAGCGTTGAAAAAAATCATATGAAATTTTATAAATCACTTTAAAATCAATACCTAAAATGTTTTTTGGAGAAAATGAAGTAAGCCATCAGGTTTCTCTTACGTTTTCGAATTTTGACGAAATTTTTTTTCAAAATCGTTGGACCAGTTTTTTCAAAAAACAGTTTTTTTTTGAAAAACTTTTCGAAAATATATTCCAAATTTTTTTGAGTACGCCAACTTCTTGCACTTTGTTGTTTTTATCAGAAAAATAAAATTAAAAAAATATAGATTGAACCGTTTTCGGAAAAAACAAAAGTTAAAAAAAATTTTTGAAACTTTTTTTAAAAACTCAAAAAAACATTTTTTGGAAAAATTAAGAGTTTATATTATTTCGTTTATAAAAGGGCTTCTACATTAAAAATTTCATCGAAATCCGTCAAGTGGCTTACGAGAAAATCGGATTTAAAAAAACCGGTAGAATGGGAGGTACCGTTATAAGACTTTTCCTGAAAAATCTATTCCAACCAAAAACATAAAGTTTGCACAGAAAACATCATTCAGAAACTTTTATCAAAATCGTAGGAGCTGATTTTGAGAAAATTTAATTTTTCACAAAGAATCGTATGGCAGGTACCGTTATTTTTATAGCTAGGATGCTAATTCCAAAAACCCCTCTGTAGGACGTCATAATAATACTATGTACCAAGTTTGAAGCAAATCGGTTCAGCCGTTTACAGACAGACAGACACGGACAGACAGACAGACAGACAGACAGACAGAATTGTCGGACCCACTTTTTTCGACTTCTCTGTCATCGTAATGTCATGTTTGATTGTTAGAATTTTTTTTTTTACGAATGCATAACTTGCCTTATAGTACCTATAATCGCAAGTAAAAATGCAATTAAATCAAATAACATACATTTGTAGAATTTTAAAACTAAAACTAAAAGCCACGATTTAAAAATATAATAATCAATATCTTTGTACAAAACTGCTTATGAAAATTAATACAATTTAGCTAGAAGTAAGAAAAGAAAACAACAAAATTTTTTTGGGATTCATCAATCATCCGTACAAAATTATGTATATCATTTTTAAGAATAATATCGTTGCGTTAAGATTTATAAGTCTTATTGAATTATAATTTTATTTGTATCATTCTGTTATACTACATGATGTTCATTTATTAATACTCTACAAAAAAAAGAGAAAAAAAATATGAAACATAAAATGTTAAATAAATATAAAAAAAAACTAGCTTTAAGAATAAAAAAAAAAAAAAATTATTAGGAACATCTCTCACCCATCCAATTTTTCTAAGGGGGGGGGGGGGGGGGGGAATGTTAAGTTGCAAAATGCTTAGTTTAAAAATAATGTTAATCAGGTCAAACGAATGTAGTTTGTGCTGTTCGGCAATATTAACATGGTAGCTATATGAATTTCACAGGCGCCAGGTTAATTAAGCTGAATTGCACAGTGCATTGGTTTGGCTTGCCTTAAAAATATTGAAAAAAAATGAGTGCTATTTTAGCAAGCAAACGTGACGGTTGTTTTAATTACTTCGGTTCGGTGCATTAAATAAAAAGTTTAAAAATAAACATTTAACACACGCAATTTGTACCAAAAAGATTCCTTAAGAAGACCAACTGCACCAATTTTTCTTTTAACAGCGGCCCAACAGCGAGCCCATCCTGAAATTAGTTGTAATTATTAAAGTAACGTAGTTTTATTAAATTTTCATCAAAAGACAGTACAAAGAATGGAACGATAAATACTCGTCCCCAATTCCCCAAATCTGCACAAAGTTCCAACGAAGATTAGGTTGCGCGAAAGTAGTTGAATATGTTTTTCCTGTCTCCTTTGATCTTCAAAAAGTATTTTGTTTAATAGCTAGTTTACAAGAAGTTTCTTCCTTCTTTGACTGATTTCCAATTATAATTGTAGAGTAACTGGGAGAATGCCCAGCATGATTGTTTTCAGCTTTTTTTTATTTTCTCAAGATTTTTATTTTTCTCGAAAATATTTTTGTACGTCTAGTCCGACCCCTACCTTAAGGATTCGTCAGATTTTGGGGATGATACCAATAATCTGTGATCGTGAGAGAGAGAGTATTACAGCATTCGTCAAGTTTTGGAATGCCACCAACAACTTGAGGAAATCTGAGAATGTGTGCGGCGCCGAACCTGGGAATTTTGCCGCCCTAGGCAAATTGTTATTTTGCCGCCCCAAAAATAAATTTAAAAAAAAACAAGGAAAACAATAACATTTACATAAAGCTTTATTTAGTAATAATTAAAAACTTTCGACGAAATAAAATTTTTTTTTACAATTTCGAACCTAAAATGCTGCTCGGCGCGATTTCATTTTTGCAAATCTCGTAGCGATTTCTCCTTCTTCAAAGCAATTGAGCATTTCTTTTTCAATGCAGATAGTTGGAAGATCGGTTAGTCTTTCTTGGGTCATTGTTGAGCGCAGATAGGTTTTTATTGGCTTCAGATTCGAGAAACTAGCTTTACCTGTAGCTTTACCTGTGTTGAGCGCAGAGATCTTTCGCTATAATAATGAAAATTAGAGCTCCATCAAATTAATTTTATTTTAATATTAACAACCGCGATTTTGTAACATAGAAGTAAATTTTCAGAAAGCTTGCGCGAACAAGTAACAGCGAGAAAAGTTACTAGGTGAGTTTATTCTATAAACATCAAAATATTTGAGAAAAGTGCAACGATGCGGCGATCACCCCCCTTGAACAACCCATCGAAACGACTGTAAGCAGAAGTTTCACCGCCAAGATCTCATTCATCGAGTAATTCACTTGTTAACAGTACACCTGTTGGAAATGTGCCACTCGCAGAACTGGACAATATTTTCCAAAATTCTATGGCAAAATTGTTAGATGACAAGTTAAAAGACGTTGCAACAAAAACAGACATTGAAGGAATTAGCGCAGAGATTTCTTCGTTAAAACAAAATAATTCAGAACTGAAGACGCAACTGAACAAAATGGAGTCCCGATGTGTGTTGCTTGAAAAACAAGTAGAAATGCTTGAAAAGAAAGCCAACGAGAGGAATTTGGTCGTGCATCTAAAGCCTCCGAAAGCTAATGATACCCAGAATTCAGTGGAGAGAGCCAAAACAATTTGCTTGGATCTTTTACAGACAGCAAACCAATCCAAAATAAATGCGGCACGTCTAATTAGCTCGGGAGTAAAAACGACGAATGTCATTGTGGAAATGTCTAACACAGAAGATGTATTCCAGATACTTCGAGCAAAAACAAAATTACAAGACACTGGTATCACAATACATAAGGACTATCCAGCAGCAGCTAGGGAGCGTAGAAGGCGTCTAAACAAACTAAGGGCACACATTTCATCTATAAACAAAAACATCAAAAGTCAAATAAGAGGTGAAACTCTGTATATAGGAGACAAAAAGTTTTTTTACAATAAGAATGGAAAATTAATTTCGGATGCAGAGGATGGTTTGTTTACGATTCAACAATTGGCTGGTGACACTTATGATTTGACAGCTCTTGAAGACAGAAATGATTATGGTGGAAACCAAAGACAAGATGACACCAGAACTTCTCAAACTGTGGAGAGTGTTCACACGAGACATTTTTAGTTGTAATGCCGTCTGCCATAATAAAAAATATTTAGTTAATTCTACCAGCAATACGAATACTTTTAAGACTTTTAAATATAAAATCCTTTCTTACAATGTTGCAGGATTAAATAATAAGGGTATTTTTATAGATTTTTATAATTTTGTCAATCAATTTGAATTTGTTTTCCTTTATGAAACATTTGTAACCGAAACAAACTTTATTAATTTTGAAAACAAGTTTATTAATTTCGAATTAAAGTGGATACCAGCTATTAGAACGCATGTAAGGGGAAGAGCTAGTGGTGGATGTTTTTTTGGTGTCAAGAAGTATTTAAAAAATTGCAAGTTTGAAGAAAATGAAGACGTTACGTATGTTAAGCTCGAAATTAATGGAAAGAGTTATCGCATCCTGCCAACATACATCAACTGCAACCAATGGAACAACGATTTCGAAGCTCTAGAGAGAGTGATGAACCAAGGTAAAACGTCTGACATGTGGGTGCTAGGTGATTTAAATGCAAGAATTGGAAACGAGAATGGAAATGAAAACGATGCACTTGGAATTGAGCGAAAATCTAAGGATACAATATGCAATGCAAGAGGTCTTAAGCTGATTGATTTTTGTAACTCATACGGGCTAAGAATACAAAATGGTACAAGTGTGTCGGATATGGAGGGTGAACTAACCTTTGTTGGAAGCCAGGGTAGCTCTGTGATAGACTTTAGTCTCATAGGCAACGAATGGGCTGAGCACATTATTGATATGAAAGTTGAAAATGTACTGTATTCGGACCACCTACCGATTGTCTTGACTTTTGGACATACAGGCATGGAGTCTGATGAAGCAAGGGATGTGAATCTCTTGCCTAAACTGAAATGGAAGCAGGCAAAGGCGATGGAATACCAAGCAAGACTTGATAACTTACTGAGTAGACAAGGAAATTGCAATCTTGGACAGCTAGACGAAATAATCAAAGTATCTTACCCAACAGGGATATCCAACTACAACGCTCGGGAGAAATGTATCGCGCCATGGTTTGATAGAGACTGTATAAAAGCCAGGGAATTATCTTTTAGTTGGCTAAGAGCTTTTAGATCTTCAAGTGATGGATATTTCAAGAACCAATACTTGCAAGCTAACAGTGCTTTTAAAATAATCTGTAAACAAAAAAAGGCAGAATTCTATGAATCGGAAGCCAGGCGATTGACGCTTTGTAGGAGCTCAAAAGATTTTTGGAATCTGGCAAAGAGTCTGAACGGCAAAAAATTTACCATACACTGCAGTCTAAGCCCAAATCTTCTAGCATCTTACTTCGAGAACTTGTTAAATCCAATCCAAGAGAACCTTAATTTTCAATATGCGACGCCGAGCTTTGACAATGAAACTCTGGATGCTGAAATAAGTCAACAAGAAGTTATTTTAGCCATAACAAAGCTAAAGGACGGAAAAGCATCTGGTTCAAATGGCATACCAGCTGAATTCTACAAATATGGCACAGTGGAGCTTATTAACAGGCTGGCAGATATATTTAACAATGTTATGGAAACCGGGCTGATACCTCAGGAGTTTAAGGAATCCATCATTTTCCCGATTCATAAGAAAGGAAGTTTGTCCGAACTGTCCAACTATAGAGGCATATCTTTTTTAAATTCTTCATACAAAATCTTCACCCTGATTTTGCAAAAACGCTTCAATAAATGGATCGATGATTGTAAGTTGTTGAAGGAGTTTCAAGCTGGCTTTAGGGCTGGTTATTCGACGATTGACCATATATTCGTCCTTAAAAGTATTGCGGAATCATTCCTTCACAAAGGAAAGAAGCTCTACACGTTTTTCGTAGACTTTAAATCAGCATTCGATATGGTCAACCGGCAAGCGCTAATGTACAAGCTTTACAGTCTCGGTATGTCATGGAAGTTTGGAAGAATAATTCAAAATCTGTATAGAGACACATTGGCTAAGGTATGGAATGGTGAAGAGCTGTCAGAAGAGTTCAAATCGGAATCGGGAGTCAGACAGGGTTGCACATTGAGTCCAAGTTTATTTCCTCTGTTTATTGAAGACCTTGTGGACCTTTTACCCTGTGGCATTGAATACGCTGGTCATGTGATAAAAGCACTGCTATTCGCGGACGATATCGTACTTCTGGCATCATCTCCTGAATCATTGCAGCTTATGATAAATCGACTTTCACAGTACTGCAAGCTTTGGAGTTTGATTGTGAATTTGGATAAGTCCAAAATTTTGATTTTCAAAGGTGGAGGAGGTCGTAACTGTGCGAACGAAAAATGGCGCTACAATGGAGAGGACATAGAAATCGTCAATGAATTTAAATACTTGGGAGTTTTGTTTACGAGAAATCTAAGTATGGAAAGACATCTTAAAGAGAAATTGATGAAGGCTAAAGGCGCTATCAGTGCAACCTGGAATAGATGTTTCTATAACAAAGATATCGCACATAGCAGCAAGTTTAAGATATTTGAGGCGATATCAGAGTCAATATTGTTTTACGCAGCACAAACTTGGGGAGCGAAACAGTATGAAACGGTGGAGAAACTTCTTCGATATTACATCAAGCGAATTTTTCAGCTACCACCCAATACACCCAACTACATCATTATCCTTGAAACAGGTTTATCTCCTCTTTTCACACGAACCCTGAAGTTGCAAATAGATTACATCTTGAAAATAATGAAAATGGAAAATCACCGGCTTCCAAAGATAGCAGCTCTACGAGTTATGCAAACGAAAACAAGCTGGTATAGCGATTGGAAGGATTTAGCTAGGGAATGTGGAAAGGAACTAAATCTTAGCGATCTTAATCACGATGCACTGAAAAGCTCTCTTTACGACCTCATTTCCGCAGTGGACATGAAGCAGCGAGATAAATATTTGACTGACGCAACAGGATCTCTTTACAGGCAAGTCTACTGTCAATTAAATCACAACTTGGAAGAAAAGAATTATTTCAGAGACGAACACAGCATTGCTGAAATATCAAGGATGTTAAAGTTGCGAGGAGAGCTATTACAGCTTAACTTCATACCCCATAGAGAGGACTTACCCATAATATGCTCTTTGTGTAACTTAGACGAAAGGGAAGATGTTTTCCACTTTATCGGAAGATGCCCAATTCTTAAAGAAATAAGAAGGAATGCCTTTGGAAGCGATATCCTAACGCAAAGCCAAATTATACTCTTGCTTAACAATATGGAAGTTAAAAAATTATATCAATACTGCAGACTAGCTCTTCTCTATAGAAATAGAATAATAAATGAAAGTTTTTAAATACTTCAAAACAATAACTCTACTATTTTGGATGTTACTATTATTAAAATTGTTTGATTAAATATCTAATTTCAATGTAATAATATTTATATGTATTGTCAACTAGGCAGACGGCAATAAAGCCATGCTTTTTGTTTTTTTTTTGTAAATTTTGTAATCACTTGAAACCAACGTTAAACAAATAAAAACTATCTAATCTAAAAATCTAATCCTTTTGTACTTTGTTGCCAAGTTTTGCAGTTAATATTGTTTTGAGTAGTTCAAAGTCTTTCAATTACACCTTCTTTGCATAGCAAAAAAATCCGAAATTTTGGCTGATAAATTTATATTGTACAAAGTGCTTATCGAGAGAAGATAACGTAACATTGATAACGCAAAAAAGGAATCAGCTTTAAATTTCAATTTTGGATGGTTGGCCTTAAGAGATTGTTCAGATTGATAACGACGGCTACGTAGGCTTATAGAATCGGACACAATAAAATCCACAATAATGTTCATTTTTGTAGCAATGTTAAAAGCATTCGTGTATAGTGATTCAAACGAAAATTCCTGGGAACGGTTTATTTGAGAGTACTGCTGGAGTTTATCTAAATGCTCTAACCAGTTTAACAAGTCTATTGATTTTGATTGAAGTAGTGTTGATGCATAAAAACTCGTTCCAGATTACCGTTGACAATACAAACTGGAATTTGTGTATGCGTTAACCCTTCTTTACTTTTGAAATGGTTTAACTGATTTTTCCGCTAAGTCAAAGTGCCGCCCTCCTAGGAGTGCCGCCCTAGGCAATTGCCTGTTTTGCCTACAGGCAGGTTCGGCACCGAATGTGTGTGTTATATGAGAATGTTCAGTAGGTAGTCGACAACGGAGGTTCATGGAAGCATTCCATGTTACCAAGTGGTCGGTGTGTGAATGCCCCGGAAAATGAATGGCTGAATGCATGAATGTGTCTGTGGAAGCTCGGACTGAAAAATAATTAAGCTTAGCTGGTTCTTGTTTGCCCAGCCTAGCTGACAGAGAAGATTCCAAAAAAAAAGGAAAATGTTGAATTGGAAAAAGAGAAAAGAAAAAGCTTTTTGAAGGAAAGAAGGAAAGTTGAAAAGAATAATTTTTAAATACTGTATAAGAATCCTTAAATTGTGTGAAATGAAAAAGAAGTAGTGGAAATTAGTGGAAGAGAGATTTGTTGTACTTTTTCTCAAGTTGCCAGAGCGGGGCGACCTAAGAAAGAATTTAAGAAATTGGATTAGGAAGGATGGGAATAAGAGAGAGGAGTTTGTAGTTTGTCGAAAATAAAGATAGAGTGATATTTAAGTGTTGTGCGTAGGTTCCAAAATTGTAAAATTTTGCTTATTCGTTTGGCCTTAGGCTTTTTTTGCATATATTTAAAATCTCAAGATTGTGAGACTCTTGACATCATTTTATTTTATCTTTCTCTTCCGAGAACTTAACTTTCCATTCTTGTGGTCTTTAATCATATGTTTGTCTCTTTTTCGCTTGCCATTTTGTTCTAAGAACAATAATATTAATTAAATTAAATTAATTAATAATAATAATATACGGGCCGTTAATTCTAGCGACCCAAGTATGTTTCCCCAAATTAATAAAATCTTTAGGAGGAATGATCAAAACGATCTTCCTTGCCTTAAGCTTCCGAGAAATACGGACAACGAAGACGTACTTACCATCGCAGGTATAGATCCAGGAAATGCCGTCCTTGATGACGACTTCTTTATGATTGAAGATCCTCAAGAGAAGGTGGAAGCAGTAGGGGCTGCTTTCCAGCAAGTGTATAAGGTGAATGCTAGCATTCGCCCAAATCACGACCTGGAAAACAGAGCTCTGGTTTACCATTTCTACCTTCGAAACAGCATTACGCAATGGCGATCTGAGAACACTGGTTTCACCAGGTTTTATGACGACAATTTGGCAAATGCCACTGTCGCCGAGCTAAATGGGCCCAGTTCCCTGCTTATATCGAAGGTAGAGCTCCAGCTCATCTTCGAATCATTAAAGAAAAAGAAGTCAGCAGGAGTCGATGGTATACCCAACGTTGTACTGCGACATCTCCCTAAGGAAGCAGTAGACATTTACACCACACTGTTTAACAACGCACTGAATAATGCATATTATCCGGTGCGTTGGAAAACAGCTGTGGTTCATCCTCTCCCGAAAAAGGGAAAGGATAGCTCCAATCCGGCAAATCTCCGGTCGATAAGTCTTCTTCCGAGTATCAGTAAGGTATTCGAAAAAGTTCTTAATAGAGCTCTGACCAAGTGGGCAGAGGACAAAAATATTATTCCGGATAATCAATTTGGCTTTAAGGCGGGGCATGACACCATTCATGCTGCGTCTAAGCTAGTATCTGATATTCAATGGAACAAAGCTAAGAATCAATGCACGGGTGCCGTTCTGGTTGATTTGGAAAAGGCCTTCGACACCGTTTGGTTAGAGGGTCTTTATCTGAAGCTGACCAGACTTGGCATAAGTAAACCATTGTTATACATTCTTTATGACATGCTTAATGGTAGAAAGTTTGTTGTCAAAAGTGGCAATGTAACTTCTACCACAACATTTGATATAAGAAATGGTCTACAGCAAGGAGCGGTGAACTCGCCGATCCTCTTTAGTATTTACACCAGCGATCTGATAGGTTGTCTTGCTCATGCGATTGCGTATGCCGATGACCTTGTAGCGTACAGAACGGCTCCAAAAGTCGAGGTCATAAGAATTCTCTTGCAGCGTGACTTCGACAAGATTCAACAATATTGCGATGACTGGAAATTGAAAATCAATTTCCAAAAATGCGAAACTATCCTGTTTAGAACCCCATTGTCTAGGGCTCCTAGGGATACGAGAAAGAACTGGAGAAATCTAGTGATCGTTGGACCAAGTGGACATCCATTGGCGAGTAAAAGTGTAGTAAAGTACCTTGGCATCTGGTTGGATCAGTATCTGTATTTCAATCGACATATAGATGCTGCTCTGGCCAGAGCTAGGGGAGCTTTTGCCCTGACAAAACGGCTGTTTTATAGCAGCCGTCTTGATAGCAGGGTGAAGGTGATTTGCTACATGGCCCTCATCCGGCCGATGATTGCCTATGGGTGCCCTGTGTGGTTCAACGTTGCCCCATCTCAAATGGAAAAGATTCGGGTGTTTGAGAGGCAGTGTCTTAGGACCTGCCTTGGATTACACAGAACACCAGAGTCCGAGTACAAACGTTACTATTCCAACGAGGTCCTATACAATGGGGCCAACATAAACAGGATAGATAACTTCTTGCTGAAGCTTATTCGCGGTCATGTTGCGAGAGCTATGACCTCTTCTAATGGACTCATCTTTGGGGCTTACTACAGGTTTAAGGTAGTTATATAGGGGGCAGACATGGTGGCACAGAAAAAAATAAAAAAATAAAAAATAAAAACAAAAAAAAAACAAAAAAAAAAAAAAAACACAAAAAATACAAAAAAAAAATACAAAACACGAAAAACACAAAAAAATAACAAAAACACAAAACCGCTGCTGTGGCTGTTCTAGTTTTAGGTAGTTTTAAGTAGGTTTAATTTAGGTACAAGGGTAGTGTTAAGTTTTATATAAAAATAAAAAAGATCTTTAATTTGAGTTTTTTAAATAATATTTTCTCAAAATAAATAAATATATGCATGAATTCCTTAAAATAAGTTAGTTTTAAGCCGAAAGGCAATAGTATAATGGTTATGGGATAATTTAGAGCGCCCGCATAGGGCCAGTAAGTTATGTTAAGTAGATATTTAAGCTAGTTTTTAAGGTTTTTGCTCTAGCTGTTAATTTAGATTAAGGAATGAATTGAATAAAAAACTGAATTAAAAAAAAAAAAAAAAAAAAAAACAATAATATTGTATTTGCCATTTTTTGAAGAGACTCTGGGGTTTTATCTTGGCATTCTCCACGGTTTCCCCGACATCTTAACAATAAAATAATATCAATTCTCAATTCGAGAAATAAATCAATCTTCTGTTTATTCATTTTCATCCCATTATATTTTGTCGGTACTTTTTTTATCAACAAAAAATACCTGGCGCCCATTTGAAATAAGGCACAACCTGTACTCTTATTTCATTTTAATTAACGCTTTATTGTCTTCTACATTTTAATATTGATTTGATCGCGTTTAAATAAAAATAAAAAAAAAAATAAATTGTTGGCACAACAGCTCCAAGCGGGGCCGGGGCTTGTGACTTACACTCTCAACCATTCCTGTGTGTGCGTTGATATTCTGCAGGAATGGAAGGGACCTACAATTTACCGCCAAATCCGAACGGCTAACAGAGAAGCACTTTCCATGACATTAATTACTCTTGGAGGATTTGTCACTTCCTCGCAAGAGGCAGTACCCCGGAAAAAAACTTAAGGTGGCAACGTCAGGGATCGAAACTTGAACCTTCGGCGTAGCAGTCCGACACACTAACCACTACACCACGGGGTACTACATCATTTGATCGCGTTTAACTCATTTAATTCATTCTCACCTTATGTGAATTTGTCGAACCCACCCAAGCTGAGCAGTCGGGAGGTAGCAGCATAAAAAAAGGCTGCAAATATTATTGTAGTTGCACTTTAACTTTTTCATTCTCTCCCATTCTCTGTTTTTTATTTGACGTTTCAATTTCAGTATCATTATCGATTTCAACTTTCGGTGCGCCAGCTTCGCAAATTGTTTATTCGTTCTTATTTGCTATTTTGTTTATTTGTTTGGGATTCGATTAATCTCAGTTCGCGGTTTCTAAGTTCGTTTTAATCGTCTTTTAATAATAATTAATCATCGTTAAGTGCTAATTCTTTCGAATTGCAATTGAGCTTATTTTCATTTCCTGGCTGTCACTTTAATTTTTTTTTTTTTTTTAGATTTGGGGAAACCATTTTGACAATTTTTTGTGTGAGTGAAAATATTAAATACTATAGTTTTTTTCAATTTTTTGGGTTAAATTTTGAAATTTGGTTTTAAATTTTGATTTTGATTTTTATACCCTATTCCATAGAATGGGTATATTGTATTTGGTGTGGAGTTTGTAACATAGAGAAATAATACCGTTAGGTATAGAAAAGTATATATATTCTGACTCAGAATCAAAAGCCTAGTCGATTTAGCCATGTCCGTCCGTCCGTCCGTCCGTCCGTCCGTCCGTCCGTATGTATACTCTCTAGAGGTCGCAATTTTTGAGCTAGAAAGCTGAAATTTGGTATATATAATCTTTGGTTCAAGAGTAAGGTTAAGTTCTTGAACCGGTAAAATCCGCCCACAAACACGCCCACAATCACCATTTTTGTTGAACAACCTCAATTTAATAAAATTAAATTATGTTTTTTTGTACAGTTACGATAAAAGCATAACGCTAAAATTTTGCACACGTAAGCTTTAGGTAAACTTTCTTCCAATCAAATAAAAATATTTCAGTTTGGGCGTGGCTTACGCCTATTTTTCATACAAAACCATCAATATTGTTTTTATAAAATAACAATTGTTATATTAAAGCGAACAACATTAAATTTTGTGGGTCTTACTGGCACATAAACATCTTGTGTATGAAATCAAAAAACTTTATCTTGGGTGTGGCTGACGCCCACTTTTCATTAGAAACTATAAAAAATTGTTTTTGTAAATAAACGGTATTTATAATTAATCCGCAAGCCAAAATTTTGCGTCTCTTAATAGAAACGAAAAGGTTTGTGTATGAAAAGAAATTTTTGAATTTTGGGCGTGGCTTACGCCTACTTTTCATGAAAGAACGAAAAACGTAGCCTTAAGAATTTAAGGCATTTCCAATGTTTAATTTAAACCTTTTTCCTTCCGTTCGTTATTTGAGAAATATATCTCTACATTTTCTTTTGTAAATTTTTTCAATACGCCCACTTTTAAAGGCGTGATTTTGGTAAAATACCTTTGTTCAGGTAAGATTGTTTAAAAACTACTCCATTCAGCTGTAGTCTTACACATATGCCTAAATACTGAAAAAAGTGCAGTTAATGCTTCAAATTTTTAAGACACGCCTACTTTTAAGGGGCGTTTTTTAACGTTTTTTAACTATCGGTCGCAGTTTTGAAGTAAACAGATGAACACTTGGATTTATATTCCTTGGTTACGTAGCAGTGTGGTCCAATAATTGTTAAAAACACCCATAATCGCTATTTCCATTCCAAATCTAATTTTTAAAAATTTAAGTTTTGTCTTGTTTTGTTCAAATCTATCTGCAAGAATAAAATTGAATGTCACTGAGCTCATAACAATTGCCTTGGCAATAAAACGTTTTAACTTTGGGCGTGGCGCACTCCTTTTTTTATTGCGCCAGCACTAATTGAACACCGCATAAAATTAATGTTATTGAATTTTTTTCTGTCTGCTAAAGAAGAATTTTGTTTCTGAAACATCGGCTGTTTGCGGGAGGCAGACGCATGCACATACAAAAATTTGGGGAATAGGGTATCCAACAGTTCGTTGCAAACGTACTGTAGCTCTCGCTTATGTTTGTTATTGGTTCTGCGGATTAATTTTTTTTTTGGTACAGGGTATATTTGTAAATATTTTTTTTTATTTTAGTGTGTTTTGTTTTGAAGGGCAAAATTATTTCAATTTGTGAATATGGATATTAATAGGTTGGAGAAAGATGAGTTAGCTTATGAAATGGAGTGAAGGGGCTTAGATGTAGGAACAGTTGACGAGATGAAAAAATCTCTTAGGTCGTCTAGGCTTTAAGAATAGAGGAAATCTTGGGCCATGTATCCGTTCACTTTTGAACAGGATCAAAAGGCAGTAGAATTGAAATTAGTTGAGATAGGTATGTTGCTAGATAATTCCCCAAAATCTAGAAAATCGAAAGAATACTTAAAAATGCTGGCAAAAGTTGAGTGGGGATTAAGTAGAGTAGGTACATCTCAGCCAATAGGGGATGATGAGGTTAAGGTTAGGAATAAATAAAAAAGCAAACTCCTTTTAGCATTGGCAGATTTTGAGGAGGGCCAAGAACAAGAAGTGGAAAAGGAAGGTTTAACCGAACCTCAAAAGTAGAAACCGGCGAGAAGCTCAAATGGAGTTTCTATTAAACACAAAGAAGTAGATGTAGAGCTAAGGAAAACAACACCCAGCAACATTAGAAAAAATGATAGAAGAGAAAGAGATAGTGTAGAAAGCGTTGTAGGTAGTATTGAAAAATTTGAAAATTTATCGAAGTGTTAGGTGAAGTTCACTGGTGAGCGTTGGGGTGCCTCAGTGAACTCATTTCTTGAGCGAGTAGAGGAGATCCGTCTTGCTAGAGGTTACAGAAGGTCAAGTTCTTAGGGCAGCAGTATATATTTGTTTACTGCGAAAGCTCTTATATGGTATAGGGCGATTAGGGTTTCGGTTAATTCGTGGCAAGAACTTATCAGATTGTTGAAGCTGGAGTTCTTACCACCGAATTACGACGATTCGTTATTAGATGAGATTAGGCGTCGCACTCAAGGCAAGGATGAGTCCATTGGTGTCTATGTGGCGACGATGCAGAATTTGTTTGGCAGGCTTTCTGAACCAATTTTGGAACGGAGGAACCTAACAATTATCCAAAAGAATTTACATTGTATTTATATTTTATAGTATTCCCAAGAAGCGGACCGTTTTGTGCGGCATCTATGGACGACGTTCAAATAATAGAGAATATCACAATCTAGCGATCGAACCATTCCAAACGTATATTGGAACACGGGACTTATCGAAACAAAAAAATTATTCACTATTTCCAAACGAATATTGGAATATAAAAACCGGTGGTGTATATATAAAAATCAAATTTTTTTATAAAAAATTAAAGTTCATTATTGTTATTATTGTACTCTTTGTACTAGAATGTCAGCTTATTAGACTTGACCATTCTTTATTCTGTCAATTGAATTTTTTGAACAACAACAACAACTTAAAGGCGCTACCACCAATAATTGTTCTTTTGGCTGGAGATATAGGTATTTCGTGCTTTGCCACTTTTGCACTCATCCGTCTCCTTTATATTGTGGTGCTGAGCTTTAATCCAATTTTATTTCAAAAACTTTTTATGCACACCATAGGATTCGAACCCACGCATATCAGATTTACTCAGTCTTTGCAGTCGTATGCACTACGTATTCCACTGCTTAAGACCACTGACGTCATAGGTCGAGATGTGTTATTTGTTTATCAAATGCGTTTGGAGCATCAGCATTTTTATAAGCGCCTGTAAGTATGTTGTCTTGTTCCGCCTCCATTTTTCTCCATACCTTATTTCGATAGACTACAATTCGTAGTTCGTATCAAAGGGGGAGCGGTTGGAAGATCGGCAACGAACCTAGATTATTAAGTTATTATTGTACTCTTTGTACTAGAATGTCAGCTTATTAGACTTGACCATTCTTTATTCTGTCAATTGAATTTTTTGAACAAATACAACAACTTAAAGGCGCTACCACCAATTGTTCTTTTGGCTGGAGATATAGCTATTTCGTGCTCTGCCACTTTTGCACTCATCAGTCTCCTTTATATTGTGGTGCTGAGCTTTAATCCAATTTTATTTGAAAAACTTTTTATGCACACCATAGGATTCGAACCCACGCATATCAGATTTGCTCAGTCTTTGCAGTCGTATGCACTACGCATTCCACTGCTTTAGACCACTGACGTCATAGGTCGAGATGTGTTATTTGTTTATCAAATGCATTTGGAGCATCAGCATTTATATAAGCGCCTGTACGTATGTTGTCTTGTTACGCCTCCATTTTTCTCCATACCTTATTTCGATAGACTACAATTCGTAGTACGTATTAAGTTGTTGTTGTTGTTCAAAAAATTCAATTGACAGAATAAAGAATGGTCAAGTCTAATAAGCTGACATTCTAGTACAAAGAGTACAATAATAACAATAATAACTTAATAATCTAGGTTCGTTGCCGATCTTCCAACCGCTCCCCCTTTGATACGTACTACGAATTGTAGTCTATCGAAATAAGGTATGGAGAAAAATGGAGGCGGAACAAGACAACATACTTACAGGCGCTTATAAAAATGCTGATGCTCCAAATGCATTTGATAAACAAATAACACATCTCGACCTATGACGTCAGTGGTCTAAAGCAGTGGAATGCGTAGTGCATACAACTGCAAAGACTGAGCAAATCTGATATGCGTGGGTTCGAATCCTATGGTGTGCATAAAAAGTTTTTCAAATAAAATTGGATTAAAGCTCAGCACCACAATATAAAGGAGACTGATGAGTGCAAAAGTGGCAAAGCACGAAATAGCTATATCTCCAGCCAAAAGAACAATTGGTGGTAGCGCCTTTAAGTTGTTGTTGTTGTTGTTAAAAAAATTCAATTGACAGAATAAAGAATGGTGAAGTCTAATAAGCTGACATTCTAGTACAAAGAGTACAATAATAACAATAATAACTTAATAATCTAGGTTCGTTGCCGATCTTCCAACCGCTCCCCCTTTGATACGTACTACGAATTGTAGTCTATCGAAATAAGGTATGGAGAAAAATGGAGGCGGAACAAGACAACATACTTACAGGCGCTTATAAAAATGCTGATGCTTCAAATGCATTTGATAAACAAATAACACATCTCGACCTATGACGTCAGTGGTCTAAAGCAGTGGAATGCGTAGTGCATACAACTGCAAAGACTGAGCAAATCTGATATGCGTGGGTTCGAATCCTATGGTGTGCATAAAAAGTTTTTCAAATAAAATTGGATTAAAGCTCAGCACCACAATATAAAGGAGACTGATGAGTGCAAAAGTGGCAAAGCACGAAATAGCTATATCTCCAGCCAAAAGAACAATTGGTGGTAGCGCCTTTAAGTTGTTGTTGTTGTTGTTCAAAAAATTCAATTGACAGAATAAAGAATGGTCAAGTCTAATAAGCTGACATTCTAGTACAAAGAGTACAATAATAACAATAATAACTTAATAATCTAGGTTCGTTGCCGATCTTCCAACCGCTCCCCCTTTGATACGTACTACGAATTGTAGTCTATCGAAATAAGGAATGGAGAAAAATGGAGGCGGAACAAGACAACATACTTACAGGCGCTTATAAAAATGCTGATGCTCCAAATGCATTTGATAAACAAATAACACATCTCGACCTATGACGTCAGTGGTCTAAAGCAGTGGAATGCGTAGTGCATACGACTGCAAAGACTGAGCAAATCTGATATGCGTGGGTTCGAATCCTATGGTGTGCATAAAAAGTTTTTCAAATAAAATTGGATTAAAGCTCAGCACCACAATATAAAGGAGACTGATGAGTGCAAAAGTGGCAAAGCACGAAATAGCTATATATCCAGCCAAAAGAACAATTGGTGGTAGCGCCTTTAAGTTGTTGTTGTTGTTCAAAAAATTCAATTAAAGTTCAGTTCAAGTGTAGTGACCCAAGTCTTACGAAGAAAATAAAAAAAAAAAAAAAAACTTCAAGCAAACATATGTTACGATTTCCTTAGAGGAAGCATAGAAGATCTAAAACTAAAACACCGGCGAGTAGTAGAAAAAAAAGAACACTATAAAAACTAAACCACAAAAACAACATCAGATAAATAATGGCAACCGTCTAAGTTCCACAAGTTCCACTTACACCAGCTGAAGAAAAGGAACAGGAGTTCCTGTTAAAAGAACTGATACATGTACAACCGTACAAAGGACAAGAGGACAATTTGGCTCTTTTTATATCATCTATACATAGACTACTTAAACAACCAGATCAAAGGTCGAAACAACATCATAAAGGCAACATTCGCTATCCATGCAAAAATACAAGGAGAGGCGGTACGAGCGATAAATTGTCTTCCACATCTGTCACCGTGGAAAGACATAAAGGTAAATTTAATAAGATTATTCTCAGTTAAAGAGAGCTATATTAAACTATCACAAGAAGTAGGTTCTATTAAAGAACAATACAGTAGAGTTATATAAAAAATTAGACTGCTTATTGCAAAAATTACAAACCAATACTCAATTAGAGCGAAATCTAGAAATACATATACACAAGCAAATAATGAAACTTTAATTTTAGAAGCATTTAAGCATAATTTAAGCGCTTCCCAAAAAGCAATTTTAATTTCTTCAAATTGTAAAAACATTGTCTAGGCCTACGATCTTTTAGAATCGAACGGCATGCTTGAAACAAACAAGAATTTTAGTACAAAACACCCAAATTTTAATAATAATTTTAGATTAAATAATAATAATTGAAGCGTTAGGAAGAAGAAGGGGGTAACTAACATCTGCATAGTTTCGAGATATAAAGGTTCAAAGTTTTTTGCTGAGAACTGTTTTCGAAGTATAGACTGAAATTTTTTGACAAGAAAGATAAATAAAGAAAAAAACAGTCTTTCAAAAATATATGCATTATTTCCTAAAAATTGCTCCAAATTATATATATTTCTTAAATTTACCACAAAAAGTGCACTTAACTCCTTCTTACACAAACAAAATATTTCGTTTCTAATTCTTGATATTAAAAAGGGGTTAAAGGCAACATTCGCTATCCATGCAAAAATACAAGGAGAGGCGGTACGAGCGATAAATTGTCTTCCACATCTGTCACCGTGGAAAGACATAAAGGTAAATTTAATAAGATTATTCTCAGTTAAAGAGAGCTATATTAAACTATCACAAGAAGTAGGTTCTATTATAGAACATAATACAGTAGAGTTATATAAAAAATTAGACTGCTTATTGCAAAAATTACAAACCAAAACTCAATTAGAGCCAAATCTAATATATACACAAGCAAATAATGAAACTTTAATTTTAAAAGCATTTAAGCATAATTTAAGCGCATCCCAAAAAGCAATTGTAATTTCTTCAAATTGTAAAAACATTGCCCAGGCCTACGATCTTTTAGAATCGAACGGCATGCTTGAAACAAACAAGAATTTTAGTACAAAACATCCAAATTTTAATAATAATTTTAGATCAAATAATAATAATATTTTATTCCAAAACAAAACAATTTTGTACCTCGGGATAATTTACTTAGAAATAACAATAATAATTTGCAAAATAATTTCCAAAAGAATCATTTGGGCATGAATTCAGCTCAAATTCAACATAACAATAATCAAATATTAGGAAATTATAGAACAAACCCATTTAGACAATATGGATTTGTATTTCAACACAATAATTACAGACATCAAGTTCATAATAATAATAATCCGCAACAAAATATTATTTTTGACAGGTTCAGAAAAATAATCCCTAATATAATAATAATAATAACAGTAGGCAAGTGCGACAAGAACCAATGGAGGTCAATCGCCTCAGTGAAGAACAAGTGCACAATGAAGAAATAAATTGTATTCAAGAGGGCCAACGACACTTCCTGCCGTAGAACTTAACGTACTAAACGAAAATATTAAAGTCTTAGTAGATACAGGGTAGATCCAGATGGCTGGGTGCTGTATGAATAGGGTAGGCCCTGATTGGTATCAACATGGCGATGCCCAGCGTTGCAACTGTCTCATACGCATCAATTGTGCTTATTTTACCTCCAAGTGGTAGCCATCGGGTACTGGTCTTGTCCACCCGGACTTGACTTGCTGAACTTATAAGCGCGAGTGTTGATCACAGAAAAATAGCAACACTATAATTGCCCTGCCATAAAACTCCTCTGTTTCTCTTGTTGGGTAGCAGTTTATTCTGTACGAACCCCTCAGAAAGCAAGCGAGCGGCGGATGAGCTTCCAATTAAGTGAACCAACGGCGACGCTTACAGACAATATGGTAGGCACCCCATTGAGCTACTTCGACATATTCGGAGCTCAGGTCTTTGGGTCCTTTCACTACTATTAGTCAGGGTAGTGAAATAGAGAAGGTGGCGGATGAGCCCATATAGGACCAACGGCAGCTCTCACATCCCCGTAGTGGGTTACTGACTCTGGATTTCTCCAGCTCCTTTTGTCCAAGGAGAACAGCATAGGGCCTGGTCCCCCAGGTTGGGGGTTGTGCGTCGGGGTAACTTCCCTACCACGTAAAAAAATAATAGTTCCGAAACAACCAACTGCCTCGGATATGGATGACCCTACTGATGACGACCCTAGCAAACGAAACAAGGACAACGAATTTCGGTTCTGCACGTGGAATGTCCGGACCCTTAACAGACCACGTGCAGCCGAACAATTAATGGAAGCCCTAGATGGTGTCAAAGCCGACATCACAGCCATCCAAGAAGTGCGATGGGATGGTGAAGGCACAAGGAGGATGAAAAACTGTGACATCTACTACGGCAAGTGCTACAGGGCAAGAAACCAGCGGCTATTTGGATGCGGATTTGTGATAAGAGGAAGGCTTAGGCAAGAAGTCTTGGGATTTCGTGGCATAAGCGAACGCATTGTCACAATCCGCATTAAATCCAAATTCAGCAACATCTCGCTGATCTGCGTCCACGCCCCCACAGAGGAAAAAAATGACACGACCAAAGAAGAATTCTACGATCTTCTCGAGAAGACGTATGATGAATGCCCGAAGTACGACACTAAGTTTATTCTTGGTGACTTCAACGCCAAAATCGGAAAGGAGGGTAACTTTGGCTCGACAGTCGGAAAGCATAGCCTGCACGACAACACTTCCGGTAACGGACACAGGCTAATCGACTTTGCTGCGGGGCGAAGTGTCATCTTAGCTAGCACATACTTCCCACACCTCAATATACACAAGGGGACCTGGCGGTCTCCTGATCAAAATACCGTCAACCAAATTGATCACATTTCGATTGATAGCAGACATGCCTCCAATGTCATGGATGTCCGCACTTTCCGAGGGGTCAACATAGACTCGGACCACTACCTTGTTGTAGCTAAAGTGCGAATGCGGATCGCCACCAGACCGCAGAATCGAACATCCACTGTGAGAAAGTTTGATGTTGCGAAGTTGCAATCGCAAGAGACCGCCACAACCTTTGCCAATCATGTCTCCTCTTATCTCTTGACAAGCCCGGCGCCTGCGCCAAACCCAGAGGCCCAGTGGCAACATTGCAAAATGGCCATCAAAACCGCTGCCACGGATGTTTTGGGTTTCATTAGGCGACCACAACGAAACACCTGGTTCGATGATGAGTGCAGGCTCGCACACTTGGCCAAAGACGAAGCCTATCATGCAGTTCTGAATGCCAGAACTAGAGCTGCCAAGAGCGCTTTCCGTGCGGTGTACCAGCAAAAGAGGAAAGAGGAACATCGGCTTTTCAGAAGAAAAAAAAAAGAGAACTGGAAAAACGAATGGTTGAATCTATTGAGGGGTGCTACGGCAGAAGCAATGTTCGAAAGTTCTACCAAAGGGTAAAGCATTCGTCCAAGGGTTACAAAGCCCGAGCGGAAGCATGTAGAGACGAGGGTGGGAATGTCGTTGTAGATACACAGTCGGTGCTGAGAATTTGGAAAGAACACTTCTGCAGACTGTTAAACGGCGAAGACAACCAACTAATCGCTGTCAGGCAGAATGATCCATTCGATTTGGAGGATGATGAACAAAATTTCCGTCCTCCCGACCAAGAAGAAGTTCGGATAGCAATATCTAAACTAAAGTCCAACAAGGCTGCTGGAGCTGATGGCCTTACGGCTGAACTCTTCAAAGCAGCGGGAGATGACTTGGTGAGGAGCTTACACCAACTCATCTGTACAATCTGGTCGGATGAAAGTATGCCTGACGAATGGAACCTCAGCATTGTGTGCCCTATCCACAAGAAAGGAGATACTCTAAGCTGCGCCAACTACAGAGGTATAAGTCTCCTAAATGTCGCCTATAAAATCTTGTCGGCCATTCTGTGTGAACGTCTGAACCCTTTCGCACGTGAACTGATTGGCCCCTATCAGTGTGGTTTCAGACCCGGTAAGTCAACCGTTGACCAAATTTTCACACTTCGGCAGATTTTGGAAAAGACCCAAGAATTCCAGATCGATACTCACCACCTCTTTATCGATTTTAAAGTCGCCTATGACAGCGTAAACAGGAACGAGCTATACAGAGCCATGTCGCTTCTTGGCATCCCTGCCAAACTCGTTCGATTGTGTAGGATGACTATGGAGAACTCTCGCTGCTCCGTCAAGGTTGGTAAGAACACCACCGACTCATTTAATGTCGAGAAAGGCTTACGACAGGGTGACGCGCTGTCATGTAACCTCTTCAACATCATTCTTGAGGCAATCGTACGCAACTCGCATGTCAACACCAGCGGTACGATTTTTTTTAGATCCGTTCAATTACTTGGCTATGCTGATGATATTGACATTATTGGAAGAACGAAGCGCGCTGTCAGTGGAGCATTCGCAAGTTTTGAAGTGGAAGCGGCTCGGATGGGTCTGGCTGTAAATGAAGATAAAACAAAGTATATGCTGTCCTCGGGTGAAGTAGATCATCACCGTAGGCTCGGACAAAACGTCACAATGGACAGATATAACTTTGAGGTTGTCAAGGACTTTGTCTATTTGGGTTCCACTATAACCTCTCAGAACAACATCAGTGAAGAGATCAGTCGAAGAATCACTCTTGCCAATCGCTGTTTCTTCGGGCTAAGAAGGCATCTTAGTAGTAAAGCCCTCTCTCAAAGGACCAAGGAGACACTATACAAGACCCTTATCATCCCAGTCCTGCTGTATGGGGCAGAAGCGTGGACACTGACACAATCGGATGAATACAGGCTGGGGTGCTTTGAGAGAAAGATTCTTCGGGTGATATTCGGGCCTGTATGTATCAATGGAGTATGGAGGAGAAGATTCAATGACGAACTGTACGGGCTATACAGCGACATTGACTTGGTTAAGAAGCTGAAAATTCAGCGGCTTAGATGGCTGGGTCATGTGGAGCGTATGGACGAAAACGCTCCTGCCCGACGAGTCTTCAATTCCAACCCGGAGGGCCGACGCAGTTCTGGAAGACCCCATCTAAGGTGGCGCGATCAAGTGGTAAACGACCTCAACCAACTTTGTGTGCGCAACTGGAGGCCACTGGCTAGGGACCGGCCTAGCTGGCGAGGAATGTTGGTTGAGGCCGTGGTCCACAATGGACTGTCTGCGCCACCTTAAGTAAGTAAGTAAGTAGTAGATACAGGATCTACTATGACCCTCCTTGACAGAAATTAAATTAAATCCTGCAAAAGAATAAAATTAGATAAAGAAATAAGAGTTAATACGGTTAATTCTCACGTTTACATAACCGATCAAATAATCAATACCTTACCTATAGAATTTAATGAAAAAGCTACCATGGAATGGAAGTTAATGAACTTTGAAAATAAAAATTTTGATGCGATCATAGGATCGAATTTTTTAAATGCTATAGGGGGCATAATAAACATGAAAGACAAATACGTTGAAATAAATAATAATAAAATACGTTTCGTTAATTTTGACATTAAAGAAAAAGAATTAATCAATGAAAATGATAAATGTCCTTTTTCTTATAATGAAATTAACATAATGGAACATAATTCATTATAGGTCCGTGAACTTTTACACGAGAATTTAAATAAAGAAGAGAAAAGTTTATTGCAAGCATTTTTGGATAAAAACAAAGATTTATTTTATAAGGATGGGCAAAAGCTTAGTGCTACAACGCAGACCACTCACAAAATTAGAACAAAAAATGATACACCAATTTTTACAAAAATTTATCGCTATCCCAAAGCACATGAGATAGAAATAAATAACCGAATTTCAGAAATGCTAGAAAATGGGCTGTGTGAAGTTGGCACCCCACTTGTGAAATTTTTTATCGAAATTTATGCAGTTCGTTTGCCCATCGTTAGCCCACGTTTGCCCACCAAAAATTTTCGGTTGCCCACCCTTGGTTTCGGAAATAATCTAAATTTAAAATTTTGGTTGAAAGACAAAAAAAAAATGTAAAAATCGATTTTTTTTAATGCAGTTCGTTTGCCCATCGTTAGCCCACGTTTGCCCAATAAAAGTTTTCGTTTGCCCACCTTCCATTTTGAAAATATTGACAAAATAAAATTTTAAATTTCCTGAAGCTGGCACCCCACTTGTGAAATTTTCTATCGAAATTAATGCAGTTCGTTTGCCCATCGTTAGCCCACGTTTGCCCACCAAAAATTTTCGTTTGCCCACCTTCCATTTTGAAAATATTGACAAAATAAAATCTTAAATTTCCTGAAGCTGGCACCCCACTTGTGAAATTTTTTATCGAAATTAATGCAGTTCGTTTGCCCATCGTTAGCCCACGTTTGCCCACCAAAAATTTTCGTTTGCCCACCCTTCAAAAAAAAATAAAAAATAAAATAGTTTTTTTTTGGTTGAAAGAGATTGAATTAAAAAAAATTCAAAACGTCAAACTGCTACAATTTTTGATGTAGTTCGTTTGCCCATCGTTAGCCCACGTTTACCCACCAAAAATTTTCGTTTGCCCGCCCTTCAAAAAAAAAATAAAAAATAAAATAGTTTTTTTTTTGGTTGAAAGAGATTGAATTTCAAAAAATTCAAAACGTCAAACTGCTACAATTTTTGATGTGGTTCGTTTGCCCATCGTTAGCCCACGTTTGCCCACCAAAAATTTTCGTTTGCCCACCTTCCATTTTGAAAATATTGACAAAATAAAATTTTAAATTTCCTGAAGCTGGCACCCCACTTGTGAAATTTTTTATCGAAATTGATGCAGTTCGTTTGCCCATCGTTAGCCCACGTTTGCCCACCAAAAATTTTCGTTTGCCCACCTTCCATTTTGAAAATATTGACAAAATAAAATTTTAAATTTCCTGAAGCTGGCACCCCACTTGTGAAATTTTTTATCGAAATTGATGCAGTTCGTTTGCCCATCGTTAGCCCACGTTTGCCCACCAAAAATTTTCGTTTGCCCACCTTCTATTATGAAAATATTGACAAAATAAAATTTAAAATTTCCTGAAGCTGGCACCCCACTTGTGAAATTTTTTATCGAAATTGATGCAGTTCGTTTGCCCATCGTTAGCCCACGTTTGCCCACCAAAAATTTTCGTTTACGTCCCAGACCCCAGAAAGTTGAAAACATCGCACCAAATATCATAAATGAGAACTGATGCAAGGCAAGAGCGAATGAAAACTTCATTATAAAGTTGATGGGTGGAATTGGCGAATTGATCTCACGACTGTCAAGCACGTGAGCTTATCGCTGATCCAATGTGCTACAGGCGTACTCATCCAAACTACCAAATAACTGAAATAACGATAACAAACAGCACATGCTTATAGAGGACGCTTGGCGCATGTGTTGAAAATGTTAAATAAGGAGTTCTATAATTGGTGATATTGATTTGAAAAAAAAATATTGAAAAAAAAAATAAATCTTGTGAGCAGGCTCGAGCCTCGAATTTTTTTTATTTATTTTATTTAATTTTTTTTTTATCATATTTCATTATTTTTTTTTTCAAAGTTGAGGTTAGAGGGCCCCTGAGCTCCGGGGCCCTGGTGCACGGCACCACCTGGCCCTATGATAGCTACGCCACTGGGTGGAGTATAAATATCCACTACCAAACATAGACGATGTGTTAGATAAATTGGGTAGAGCCCAATATTTTTCTGTTTTAGACCTTGCAAAAGGGTTTCATCAAATCCTATTGGATCCCAAAGATATTGAAAAAACCGCATTCAGCGTACCTAATGGTCATTACGAGTTCTTAAGAATGCCATTTGGTTTGAAAAATGCACCTTCAAGTTTTCAGTGCATGATCAATGAAATTCTGGCTGGTTTAATAAATAAAATCTGTGTTGTCTACATGGATGATATTCTTATATTCTCCACGAGCTTACAAGAACACATAATAAATTTAAACCAGGTATATCAAAGACTTAGAAAATACAACTTAAAAATACAAGTTGATAAATGTGAATTTTTAAAAAGAGAAACAAGATTTCTTGGTCATATCATAACTGACAAGGGTCTTTTACCAAATACTGACAAGATAAAAGCAATTCAAAAAATTACTATACCTAAAACTACAACAGAAATAGAATGATTTCTGGGTTTAACGGGTTATTATAGAAAATGTATACAAGATTTCGCTTGCACAGCACAGCCAATGACAAAATATTTAAAAAAGGGTACTAAAATAAATATTAACGATTCTGAATATATTAAAGCGTTTGGAACTTTAAAAAAAAATATAATTATCCCACTAGTAATAGCATACCCTGACTTTAAAAAAGAATTTGAGCTCACAACAGACGCCTCAAATTATGCAGTAGGAGCTGTCTTGCCACAAGATAAACATCCTGTATCGTAGCTCAAATGGACTGTATAATCTATATATATAAAAATGGATCGCAAAAATGTATGTTCCCTCATAACTTTCCAACGACTCGTCCAAAATGGATAATTCTTTATTTTGTGGTTTTGTTATTGGTAGTAGAAGGTTTGTATAAAGAAAATTTAAAAAAGCCAAGAATGCATTTTAAGTGCATTTTGTCAAATTAAGAACAAATCTTTGGAAGGATATTTTGAGGATGCCTACGAAGGTTTCTATGAAGATTGGTCAAAAATCGGTGAAGTAGTTAGTCAGAAATGCATTTTTGGTGCATTTCGTCACAAATCTTCAAAATTGCCAATAATTTGGAATGCATAGTTTTAAAATAATGAAAATTAAATTTGATTTAGGTACTTTAGGTACTGGATTGCAATGTACACAAAAAGTTTTAGAAAGGTGGGTGTCTGGGTGAATTTTTTGGATTTGAATTGAACCAGGTAAACAAATTTTTAGGTGGGAGGCGGTACGAAGTTTGTGTTTTACGCCTGGAGAGATG